>JAOWBW010002074.1:0-131915 GCA_026119855.1 Campanula takesimana
TCACAAAGGAACCAATTCTACCATTTTAGTGATCCACATCAACAATCTAAGTACTTTAGGACACTACCCAAAAAACTAGACCAAGATTGACCTCTAAATCCCTTGGATTTGAAAACTCCAAACTTTTTCAGACAACTGGGCGGTCGCCCAAACTGGGCTGTGCGGCCGCCCAAATTGCTCTGTCTCAAGAAGAAAAACCTTCAGATAGATGTGCGGCCGCACGCCCACTTTGGGCGGCCGCCCACATCACCTGGCAGACCAAAACTTACCAAAGTTCACTCCTTATATTTCACAACCCAAATTTCACTAATACTGGCAACTCTTAACATCTACAACTTACACAAAGGCTAAACTCAGCCTAAGAACAATATTAACACCAACTCCTATAGCAATCTCAACCATAATAAGCTGATGTAACAAGTTCTTCTACTCCCTTTGTCCCAAATTTACAATTATAAAATAAAACATACCAAAACATTATTTCACAACCTACTGGCATATCTATAACATGTTATACCCATTTTCTTAGGTACAACAACATTACCATACTTTCCCAATACTACAACACCCATTTGTATTAACATTTCCCAAATGCAACAACTTATCACTACTCCCTCCGTTTCACAAGTATCATTATAATTTTTAATATACTAATATACCCACTTTAGGATACTTTCACTTCTTTCCCCGTCCCATAAATAATAGTATAATTTTATAATACATTTATTTAACATTTAACTAAAGATACTATTTTACCGTCCCACGAGTAGGAGTATAATATATAAAGCATATATAAGGTTGCATCCTCTCATACTCCCCTAAAACCAAAACTACTATACCCATATACCCATTTCCCACAAATAACAAGTATAATAAAAGTTATTACTACTCCCTCCGTCCCAAATTTACAAGTATATAAAAATATACCCAAAACATTATTTTATAACATATAAAGCATATATAGCATACTTATGACCATTTTAACATTTAAAGGGGGGATTAGTAACTTACTATTTCCGGAAAAAATATCGACAAAAATATATTCTATTCAGATAGAAACGATCTCCTCGTCAAGCTCGCCAATCTTACAGTGTCCGTTAATTGAAGTCGAAGTATGAACGGAATTTTTGTCAATTTTCCTAAGAAAACCCACCCTTCGCTCTAACTGTTTTCTTCGCAAGCTTTATTACTACTGTTTCAATAATAGCTAGGAATTCCCCTTTGTAACCCAGGTAGAAAGAGATTATAAGTGAGTCGGTGGTCGGTGAAGACGTGGCATAAGGTTGAGTGAAGCCAAAAGGGGTTTTTTCTTTCTTCTTTACTAACCTTAAAACTAGAATTCATATTAATCAACTTAATAGTCAAACACATATTATTTCCAGCCCACTACATACATGGGCACTACATTAGTCGGTCAACTTGATTTACATTAAATGACATGGACCATTTTTATTGGATGGTCAAATGAATCTAACTATACAAATCATATAAATTGGCCAAACACTAATCCGATTTTACTAAGTTGTCCAGAATATTATGCTTATCCAAATTCAGAAAATAAATGATGTTCTTGATAGCCTTAAATGTTTAGTTTACTCATTTTCATATTTGAATTTCGAATTTTCTACAATGAGTTATGGTCATTTTACTACAAGGTGTCAGAGTTGGGCGAAATTACATTTTAAAACCATCTTTATTTTATGTGTGTAAAATTTTCTATTTATGTTATAATGATATGAAATATAATAACATACATTTATGTCAAATTATACTCTATGACACAAACAAATAAAAATAGATAAATAGCACATACTAAACACATTAACTAACACATATACTCAAATAATATATGCAAGTCATAAAAATATTTTCTAACACATAAAATGCACATAAAAGTTCCATTTTAAGTTAGAAAATCAGGGGGGTTTTGGGGTCGTTACAATCACTCCCCCTTAAAGAAAATTCGTCCCGAATTTTAGGATAAGTTACCTCGACCCTCAAACAATCAAGGATACTTCCTTTCCATTTCAATCCCGAAACTCCATACTGAGTTCAATATCCTCTAAAACTTTAGACATATCGGAGAAGAATCATAAACACAATTGCGTGGCATCAACACATGGAACTTATTATCAACCTCGTCGAGAGAAGGAAGTAACACAAGACGATAAACTCAACCTCTAGCTCTTTCCAAAATCTCAAAAGAACTGACATATTAAACAACTCCACGAGAAGTAAAGGTATACCCCTCGAATTCTTAGAATCAACTAAACAAGTTCTCAAGAATCTGAATGGTTATTTCTAACTGACCATCTGACTGAGGGTGAAAGTCATACTAAGTCTCAATTCCGAACCCCAGGTCTTCTGAAATGCTTGCCAAAATCAAGATGTAAATAAGGAACCCATATCTATTACCATGCTCGTAGACATCCCATGAAATCGAACTATCTTCTGAACAAATAACTGACAACTGATAATTTACTTCCAGATTATTCACAACTCAAGGACTTAGTTGAATACTTAGAATTCCTCGCATCAAACAATTTACAAATTTCTTAATGCATAAATAGCATGAAAGCTAAACACATATATATACCCTGCTTAACTAAAACACACTAGCATATAAAATTCCACCACCATAACATCAAAACCTTGTGATGACAACATCACTAAACCGGCAAATAAAACATGCCCATGAATACGCACATAACAAGTATACGACACTTTATCGGTCATCTAACACTCCCCCTTAGGAAGACACATCTAACACATAAGGTAAAGACTCAGAAGACACATGCAATCAAGAAGCACAATGCACAAAACACACAAGTATGCGAAGAGCCAGGGTCTATAAGTGTGTGTGCTCTCAAACTAGACATAAAAATTATACCTCCAGTCACATTAGAAGAATCTGAAATCTGTTGTTGATTGAGGGAAGAAACACGATCTTGCACCTTAACCTTTCCTGAAGCATCCCTCTTTTGACCCCGAGATGACCCAGCTGCACTTCCCGATAACTGATTCTTAAATCTAAAGCAACTCTTCTGAAAGTGACCCAACTGACCACAACTCAAACATTTGCCTTGCTTTTTCCAACATTTTTCTTCTAAATGTCCCATCCTTTGACAGTAGTTACATACTCGTTTACTTCGGGTTCCTCTATTATGCGGCCCTTGAAAAGATGCCCTAGCTTGCGAAGGTGTTCCTTGGTATTCTCTACTATCTCCACGATGGGGTTGCGGTTTTACCTGTTCTCCTCGTTTGTCACATCTGAGGTTTCAATCTTGGTTTTATGCTCCTCTATATCTTCAATGATTTTCATGACAGCTTCAAACATACCTTGGAACAGTGCTCGAACCTCTTCTCTAGCGTTACCCGACCCTGAAGGCCCTGACTGATTCCTTCGGTGCCAACCATTTTCAATAAGTACCTGCATAAAACTCTCAACGTTACTTACCCTATACACAACTACCCTCCTAGGTCATTTAGTCAGTCTAGACCATCTACAACCTAGCTCTGATACCAACTGTCGCGCCCCGACCCGTGGTCCTACTTGGCCCCACGCCCGGGACACGCGAGGAAGACGTCGTAAAGCAACTCTAAGAAAATTTTTCGAAATATATTTTCTTAAAAAGGTTCACACAACCAACACGTTACCAAAACATGACTTTAAGTCACAAAACAAACTTTCTCAAATGAGTACTTAGCCACTTGGCTATAACAAACTTTACTTATAAAATTACAAACACGAACACCTACTAAAAGAGATGATACAAATAACTGAGTCACGGGTACACTACCCTAAAGGTATTACATTTACATAATGTATCCTTTATACACATCACTTCCCAAAAGTCTTACCAAAGATCTCTTTACCGACGTCCTCCCTGTGCTGTGACCTATTCCCTGGACTCCTTCTTATCTAAAACGGTAAACAAATAAGGGGTGAGAATAAATCTCAGTAAGTTACTAAAATGCAACTACATTACATGCTAATATGATGATCATAAAGAAAACAATATTAACAAATAAGCGTATAACACATAGCACATAACATGAGAGGCTCCCTATCGCCAACCGTCCCATACCGGTTGGAAATAACGACCAACTCATCATGCAACACATAAAGCGGAAATAAACACTCATACGTGGATACTGAGCCAAGGTTCTCAAACCAAACAATAGCCATCTGAGAGGCATCAACTGAGCAGCATCGAAGAGCTGAAACGGGTTCCGGAACCAAACAACAACAACAACAACGGGGGGAAAATGACACAAAGTCATAACCCAAAGTGCCCAACCTTTGGCCCAAGGAAGGGGGTTAAAAATGGGAAACCAATGATAGGAGCCTTATAATGTACTTGGCTCGGAGACCATTATAATCCCTATCACTGCCCAACACACACAAAAGTACCAGCTGGACTTTAGACACAACCGAAGCAAAGAAAACTTGCTTAAACAACAAACGGGGATGATTCCAAAGTAGGGAACCACACAAGCTCATCTTAGAGAAGTAAACACGTTTTCATAATAGTATGCACCATATTGACATTAAGTCATCACACAATCCATCCAAACAATCACATTAATTCAAACTTGATCACTAAAGACCAACTCTACCATAATGAACCATTCAACACATTACAAAATGTTCAACAATGCTCACTTAATCCATTACTCACATTTCACAACACCTTTGTTCACAAAGGAACCAATTCTACCATTTTAGTGATCCACATCAACCATCTAAGTACTTTAGGACACTACCCAAAAACTAGACCAAGATTGACCTCTAAATCCCTTGGATTTGAAAACTCCAAACTTTTCAGACAACTGGGCGGTCGCCCAAACTGGGCTGTGCGGCCGCCCAAATTGCTCTGTCTCAAGAAGAAAACCTTCAGATAGATGTGCGGCCGCACGCCCACTTTTGGGCGGCCGCCCACATCACTGGCAGACCAAAACTTACCAAAGTTCACTCCTTATATTTCACAACCCAAATTTCACTAATACTGGCAACTCTTAACATCTACAACTTACACAAAGGCTAAACTCAGCCTAAGAACAATATTAACACCAACTCCTATAGCAATCTCAACCATAATAAGCTGATGTAACAAGTTCTTTCCTACTCCCTTTGTCCCAAATTTACAATTATAAATAAAACATACCAAAACATTATTCACAACCTACTAGGCATATCTATAACATGTTTATACCCATTTTCTTAGGTACAACAACATTACCATACTTTCCCAATACTACAACACCCATTTGTATTAACATTTCCCAAATGCAACAACTTATCACTACTCCCTCCGTTTCACAAGTATCATTATAATTTTTAATATACTAATATACCCACTTTAGGATACTTTCACTTCTTTCCCCGTCCCATAAATAATAGTATAATTTTATAATACATTTATTTAACATTTAACTAAAGATACTATTTTACCGTCCCACGAGTAGGAGTATAATATATAAAGCATATATAAGGTTGCATCCTCTCATACTCCCCTAAAACCAAAACTACTATACCCATATACCCATTTCCCACAAATAACAAGTATAATAAAAGTTATTACTACTCCCTCCGTCCCAAATTTACAAGTATATAAAAATATACCAAAACATTATTTTATAACATATAAAGCATATATAGCATACTTATGACCATTTTAACATTTAAAGGGGGGATTAGTAACTTACCTATTTCCGGAAAAAATATCGACAAAAATATATTCTATTCAGATAGAAACGATCTCCTCGTCAAGCTCGCCAATCTTACAGTGTCCGTTAATTGAAGTCGAAGTATGAACGGAATTTTGTCAATTTTCCTAAGAAAACCCACCCTTCGCTCTAACTGTTTTCTTCGCAAGCTTTATTACTACTGTTTCAATAATAGCTAGGAATTCCCTTTGTAACCCAGGTAGAAAGAGATTATAAGTGAGTCGGTGGTCGGTGAAGACGTGGCATAAGGTTGAGTGAAGCCAAAAGGGGTTTTTTCTTTCTTTCTTTACTAACCTTAAAACTAGAATTCATATTAATCAACTTAATAGTCAAACACATATTATTTCCAGCCCACTACATACATGGGCACTACATTAGTCGGTCAACTTGATTTACATTAAATGACATGGACCATTTTTATTGGATGGTCAAATGAATCTAACTATACAAATTCATATAAATTGGCAAACACTAATCCGATTTTACTAAGTTGTCCAGAATATTATGCTTATCCAAATTCAGAAAATAAATGATGTTCTTGATAGCTTAAATGTTTAGTTTACTCATTTTTCATATTTGAATTTCGAATTTTCTACAATGAGTTATGGTCATTTTACTACAAGGTGTCAGAGTTGGGCGAAATTACATTTTAAAACCATCTTTATATTTTATGTGTGTAAAATTTTCTATTTATGTTATAATGATATGAAATATAATAACATACATTATGTCAAATTATACTCTATGACACAAACAAATAAAAATAGATAAATAGCACATACTAAAACATTAACTAACATATACTCAAATAATATATGCAAGTCATAAAAATATTTTCTAACACATAAAATGCACATAAAAGTTCCATTTTAAGTTAAGAAAATCAGGGGGGTTTTGGGGTCGTTACAATTTGTTCCCCCCCCCCCCCAGGGAAAGCAGGGGATAGTACGCAGTGAGGCTCAACATAGCTGGTAACGTACTCCGCAGGATGTTCTTGTTTGAGACTAGTGTCCTTTTACACCTTGGTAAGGAAGATGTTGTATGAGTTGTTAAACTCAGGGCTTGTTTGGGGTAGACTTGTGTAGTTCTTGTTGTCTGTAGACATCTCTTGATGCCAGATTATGTGCTAGGCATGTCTTCCGCTGTATATAACCATGTTTGGTTTTAAATTTTTTTGGTCTAGAACTCGTTGTGAGCTATCTTAGCTCCTTACTCTTGAATATATATATCATGTCAGTTTGTTTCTAACAGGTATTGTTCCTGTTTCCCGTTAGTTTCTTGTTCCTTGTTAGTTACGCGTACCAGGTTCGAGGTTCTATTAGGGGATCCCGGGACTTGGGGCGTGTCATATCCTCCCCTAGCATTGCTGCTCATTGGTCCACATACATCAGTATGTATGAGTCCCAATAAGTCACTAGGCCTTTCACTACTCTTAGTAAAAGGTGTCTTTGTCATCTTTCCAAGTAAACAAGACTCACAAGTTTCATATGATTCAAAATCATGTGAATCTAAAAGTCCGTCCCCATGGAGTTTTGAGATACGCTTCTCATTAATATGACCAAGACGGCAATGCCACAAATAAGTATGATTTATATCAGTAGGTTTGGATTTCTTATTTATATTATAAATATTCTCATTATTCTCATTTTCAACATCAAGAACATAAAGGCCATTAAATGAACATGAAGTACAATAAATCATCTCATTTAAATAAATAGAAAACTTCTTATTCTTAATAAGAAAACTATAACCTTCATTATCCGGTAGGTAAAAAGACATCATACTCCCTCCGTCCCAGAGTAAGAGTCCTACTTTCCATTTTGGTACGTCCCAGAGTAAGAGTCCTATTCCTAAAATGGCAAAGAATCTTTACTATTCACCCCACTCATTCTCTCTCCTATTTTACTTTTATACTCACAATACCAATCAATTCACTATTCTCTCTCACTCATTCTCTCTCCTACTTTACTTTTACACTCACAACATTTACATCACTTCCAATATTTATTAATAAGCGTGCAAATGAGGGGTAGGACTCTTACTCCAGAATGGAGGGAGTATGTTCCTACGGCTAATGCAGCAACTCTTGCTCCATTCCCCACACGTAGGTCCACTTCGCCATCTTTAAGTAGCCTTCTATTCCTTAGTTCATGCACATTTAAACAAATGTGAGATCCACATCCGGTATCTAATACTCAGGAGCTAGAAGTAGAAAGAATAACATCTATAACATAGATACCTGAAGTAGAGGCAGTCCCACTGCTCTTCTTCTTATTCATCTCTTCCTTGTAAATCTTGCAATTACGTTTCTAATGACCAATCTCATTGCAGTTGAAACAAATTGCATCCTTTTGGGAAGCAGGTTTAGCCACATTAGTATATGGAACAATTGCCTTACTAATTTTGGGTTTGACAACTTTTGTCTTACCCCCTTTTCCTTTGCCTTTATGGCCCTTTCATTCCTTTGAAACTATGAGCATAGGAGCGGCCTCTTTACCGATTTTATTTTCTGATGTCTTAAGCATCCCATGCAACTCTGATAGCGATTTATCCATCCCATGCATATTAAAGTTCATGACGAACTAATTATAGCTTTTGGGCAACGAATTAAGAATAAAATTGGTGGCCAACTCAACCTCAATGGGATGGCCAAGCCTCTCTAGATGCTCAAAGTGAGCCTTTATCTTTAGAACATGAGGGCCCACAGCCTGCCCATCACTTATCTTGCATGAGACAATGGCAGCTATAATGTCGAACCTTTCTTGCCTTGCCTGTTCTTGAAACATATCTTTCAACTCAACAGCAAGGTCATATGCCTCCAAGTGTTCAAGAGTCTTCTGAAGCTCAGAACACATGGCTGCAAGCATGAGACAACCCACCTCACGAGAATCACTCTTGTGCTTCTTGTAGGCGTTTCTCTCATCCTTGGGGCAGATGATTCAGGTTCATCTTCAGGAAGGGGTTCTTCAAGAATATAAAGCTTATCTTCATGCTTTAGAACAATTCTAAGGCTACGGATCCAATCCGTGAAGTTAGCTCCATTTTCTTGAAGCTTTTCCTTCTCAATGATAGATCGCAATGATAAAGAACTTGACTTTTGAGCCATTATCTACAATTATGCAAACATATAATCATATATAAGTACCAACTTAATTTTAAAGATATTACATATATTAGTATTTCATAAATACTCCCACTAAATTATATAACCTCATATACATCCAATGTATAATATAATTTAAATGGGCTAAGATCCAACTTTAATATAATTTCAAGTCCGCTTTGGCGATACTGCTCAAAATCAAATTAATTAGGTAGACAACTCCTTGTCAATCATATCATATATGACTCTTAGATCTTTTATGAGATTTTAGATATCATATGTCTAACATGTTTTAATCTCATCTGTGCCTTAGGCCCAAAACTTTGTCTTTTGATAGCCTAATTAAGTCAGACCATTTTAAACGTATAGGAATCACTCTTTCCTCATCTTGCTCATAGATGAGTAGAATTAATGCACCTCGCTTTGGCAGAGCCCACATAAAACTACCCATATACTCACAAGTGTTTTAATCATTGATTGGCACATAACTTAAATTTTAAAGAAGGTTCGCAACATATAGCATATAACACATTTATGATCACATAAGATAAACATGTTACACATCAAGTTTAGTCACTAAATTAATCTCCATTAATTTAAGCATGATATTATGTGTCATTAGTTTCTCTATAATTATGAGGATGAGACTATTTGAACTTTGGTTATTATCTTCAAATCAATACAACAAGAAGTGCGGTCGAACTAAGCCATAGGCAACCACAATCCCGCACTAATTCAAGACACCAAGAAAGTAGTCCATGTGGCCGAAACTAAGCAATAGATGGTCTCGATGAACGTAGGCCAATTGCATTCACAATTCCACATGGATCTCCAAACTTTGAATCAAGAACTTTATTTCTCAATTTTAGCAATTATGAACTCTTCATAATTCTAACTTCGTTTTATCTTTGAATCTTTGATTGCGATCAAGTTTTGGAAACACAGTCTCGAGAACGTAGGCTAGCCTTCCAAACCTTGAACCAATCTCAGAATTCAACAGACCAAAACAAATAGGAAATTCAAACCACTAGCCCACCCCACGACCCAGCCATGTTCCCACTCCAGACCCAGAGGCCCGGCTGGGTCATGCACTGGGTCCGGTCGGACCTTCTGGAAAAATCAGAAAATTTTTCAAGTTCAAAAATTTGTCTCAAAATTGTTTTTCCCCGATTCAATTAGGATTTGGTGTTCTTGATGATCCAATCACCATGAACATCAGAACCTTGAATACAAAATTTATTCATGAATCTCTTAGATAATCAAAACTTTGATCAAATCAAAATTTGATCATCCAAACAATTTTAAATCCAACATAATTTTTATTGCGATTGAATAGTGCGATTAAAGTTTATAAAACAGTAAACCACATAAACGCATATAACACATAAACATCATAATCCCAATATTCAAATCATGCTAAGCACATAAACAATTTATATACATACAACATGATTATGTATTGAAACAATCAACATGAACGGGGCTCCGATACCATTGTTGGGGTTTCGAGGCAAAATGCGCAGTGGAATTAAGCATTTAAAATTTATAGAAACCCAAAGCCCATAGATCCATTCATATGATTATATCAAATACATCTACAATGAATACTAGAATACTAACCCTTGAAGCGTTTCCTTAGCAACCTTTAATTCGGTGGAGCTTTTCGAAACTTGATCATGAACAAGATCACGAACTTGAAGATGATAAGCGTCACCCTCTAACGGTATCCACACCACGAACGAATATCAAAAAACACTTGATCTTGGTTGCTAGACCAATTTATGAAACTAACTTTCACAATGAACTATATGGAATTAATAAGTGATCTTCTTGTTCTTCACTTTTAGAATCTTAGAACAAGAATATAATCTCTCAAACTCTTTGAAAGTTGTCACAAAGCAAATAGGACTGATTAGGCTGATTAGAGGTTGTTTATATACTTGTTAGACCTATTCCAAATAGGTAACAAGTGATTAAACCCGTAAGAAATCGTATTGGAAAAACCTAGTCCAAACAGGACTTGAGGTCCGCCCGGGTACACTAGATGGTCCGACCGGATCAACCCTTGGTCCGACCGGGTGTCATCCTTGGTCCGCCCGGGTTAAGATTTGGTCCGGCCGTGTCCTTGTCAAGGTCCACCTGGACCTCCCCAGTTTCCAGTTTTCTCCTCTAATTTCCTAATATTCCTCAAAGGCCCTTCGACCCTTAATTTCTTTTAAGTCCTTTTAAGATTCGTTCTAATGTGTGTGACCCTTTAGGATTATACTAAGTTGGCAATGGGTGTAAATCCATAAGATATGATTGGGTTCTAGCAAACCGTTATACCTACCTAATTAGTATAACTTTATAAGTTCGTATCCTTTTAATAGAATATATCACCATCTCTTTGTTCACGATGTATATTGAACGTAATCCAGGGTCAATGGTCAACTTACCTTGTTCAATGATTTCTTGATCCCGAATGTATTGATACAACAAATCATATTTGAGCACGGCCATGCATTTCATCAATACCATTCATCGAGCGGTCAAAGCTTGACATCTATCTTGACGAGGAACAAATCCTATCTTGACTTATTACTCTTCCCTACATGAATCCGATTTATGCCCATCATATTGTTTATAACTACCCGGTTAGGGGTAACGTTTGAATATGTCAAACATAATGTTCATCAAGTGGAAGACTGTAATAATCTCAGGTCTAAAGATTTAAGTAATATAACTATATGAGATTTAATTATGACATTGTGACCATGACATAAATCTCATACGGGTCAGTCCAGTATTAGTTCTCCAACAAATACCCATAAGTTTAATTGTATCTCATACACCATAATCATCATATGACTATCTATTAAACTTAACAATTAATCATAATTATCAGGGACGGGGATTATTATAATAAACATGCAAATGATATAATAATCAAACATTCAATATCTTTATTATATATAATCAATAGATAACATTAATCGCTCTCATAACGTGCCTAGAGCATACAACACCAACAACATGAACCGGGTAGAGTCGGTGATTTGGAACCAGATGGAACCGGCGGTCCTAATGGCTAAGTATGACGGTTCCAACAACTAAATCTGGCGAATTTAATATATTGATTCTTTTTTCTTTTCTTTTCTTTTTTTAGAAAGTTGGTTTCATTTAAGGAAATTGCCATCGTGTTACAAACCCTACTGAGTCTATTACAGATCTATTTCCCTACCTATTACTGACCCTATGGATCTATTACAGAACATGAAACAACATAGTCTATCGAAACAGCTAGCCTATTACATAAACTAGTGATACAACTAAGCCTATGGGCCATGAGGATAAAGGTTCTCCACATGCTCCATGTAGAAGTTGAACCTGAGACCTCTCCCTAAGGGAGGACTCTACGCACACCCGGATACCGCTAGGCCAAGAGGCCTTTGGTTTTTTTCTTTTATTTTTTTGTTTGGATTTGACCTTTTTTTTAGCCTTTTCTCTGGCCTTAGAAAAAATAAAATGTATGTGTGTGTATATATACTCCTCCGTCCCACCCGAATTAGGATTTTTGGGTGGGCACGGGATTAAGAAAAAAGTGTTAATAGAGTAGGTGTTGTGAGTATGAAAAGTGAAGTAGGAGAGAGAAAGTGAGGTAGAGAATGATGAGTGGAAAGTTGTTGTGGGTGTGAATGTGGGTCCCATTAAATAAAACACTTCCATTTGTGGATTGTCCTAATTCGAATGGGACACCCAAAATAGACATTTGTCCTAATTCCAATGGGACGGAAGGAGTATTTGTTATTCTAACATATTTTCTCAACACGTCCCCTTCTTCTTCCTTAACCAACTATCCCAAAATCATAATCTTCTTCTTCTCCATTTTCATTAATTCCATTATTTTTCTTCATTTTGTTGATCATTCTTGTTGTAAGCATTCAACAACAACACATTTTTTTTGTAATCTCAATCTTTTGATATTACAAAAAATTGTGTCGTTGATTTTTTCTCTAGTATTTCCCTTTTGTCATTTACTAAATTTCTCTCAATTGTGAGAGCAGTTGTATTCTCTCCATCGTGGGAGCTGTTGTTTTCTCTCCTTTGTGAGAGTCTATGTTTCTTTGTTTTTTGTATGTTGTTTTTTTATGTTAGAATGACAATGATTCTTGCATTTTCGCACAATGAAGTGGATGCCATTCGTCTTACTGCACAAGGATGGTTCGCGAATTTTGAGATGTCTGGTGGGCGTTTACTCGTCAACCCGAATTCTGCATATCAAGGGCTCAGCGTAAAATATTACCAGAAGGGAGATTTTTTTAAATGCCAGTTTGAGGCAGTGTCCAAGTTTGACCTAGAGTGGAATTCGTACGTCTCAAGATTTAGATCGAAAATATCGTTGTTGTATGTTAAGAAATGGAACCGCTGTTGTAATTCGGGGTGAACTTCTGGTCTTTGTAGAGTGTCATCTCTTTTTAAAATGTGAATGAAATTGGATTATCGTTTGCTAAAAAAAAAACATATTTTCTCCACTATAAATACAACTCCCTCCCCCCGGCATTTTTTTCATACAAACCCTCTTAACTTTGTCCAACAAAATTACTTGGTTTCTTACTTCTCAAGCTCCAATCATCCTTCAACTTTCATATTTTTTTTCATTATTCCTTTATTCATCCATTAACCATTATTTAATTATTCACCCTTCATTTTTTATATTTCCATATACTTTCATAATTACATGTCTTTTCTTAAGAGTTTCACAAACAAAGTTAAGAAGAATCAAGTTTCTTCTTCTCAAGCACCACCATCATTGAATATTTATTAATTATTTAATAAAAATTAAAAGATATTGTTCCTATTTTTTATAATAATAACTTTGATTACTATGTTGAAATTTCTCTTCATTTTACCTAATAAATTAACAAAGAATGATTGACAATTAACTAATTCTGAAGTTCTTTTTTAAAAAAATGGAACACAGAACCGGAGAACAATCAAAACTGAAAATGACGGTTAGAAACCGTAACCGAGAACCAACCTTCCACGGTTAAGTTTCGTTTCATTAGTCCCCAAAATCGGCGTTTCAGATCAAAACCGGACGCCCATATACCCTAGGGTCTTGAAACTAAACATAATACCATAAAAGTAAGCACTATCTCAAAAAAAAACCCTAAAAAGTCCACATACAAAAATACCACGCACTCTCATTAGTTATGTCCTGCCACTCATCTCTCATTAACTTGGCTTTCCATTGTTCATCATATTTTGGCCAAATTTGAGATTAACTCTAATGGTTGAACTATTTAACCAGAGTTAATCTGAAACTAATGGTTCAACTATCAGGTACTTTTTTCTATAAAATTTAAAAATACAGATAACTAAAAGATCAACTATTGTACACAGCCATAAAGTTGAACTTTTCCTCAAAAGCATAAATAAATTAAAAAAAAAAAAAAAAAAAAAAATCAATGAATATTTCAATGTATAATGATGAACGCTTAATCCCAACTAGTCTAGTATGATAGGTGAACTGTAAGAGCCAATTTGGTGAACTGTTCAGCCCAAATAAACTTCCATAATCCACAAAATAAAACAAGTACAAATTTCATTCGTCACATATGAGGACAAAAAACTCAAACATAAATTGCGACATATATCTTCAAAATGGTGTTCCAAATATATTCCAGACAATATATCTAAAGCATCAAATGAACACCATATTCAAATACTAGATTAATTAGATGCAGATCGACGCACTTGTCTCAGACTTGAAAACACTTCGGATGTTCTTGGATCATCAACGAACACGGATCAAACACTAAAAACGCGCGAATTAGACAAATTTTCTCTCTCGGTCTCATGTCAAATTCAGTTGTATTAGAATAATCAGGTTATGTTGTATTAGAATAATCAGAAAATGTTTAGCTGTTAGTGGTATTTGTACTAGCTAATCCTAATCATGAATCATTAACATAATCGACCCAACACCAAAATCCTCTGAACGTATGCAGCCGCATAGCTTGGGCACCTAGCCCTCTATGCGCATGAGAGACTAGGCACTTCGCTCCAAAATTAGACACTTTGCTCCGAAATTGGCCAAACGTTCACCCTCATGCGTCCAACTTAAGTGGGCACATGCCCCTTCCTACGTGGGCGCATATGTTAGAGGCATACCCTGCAAAAACTTCCTCAAACTCAGATTCAAGGCATATTCCCCAGTCCCCACTAGTTTAATCTAAAGTATAAGATTTTCCATCTTGAAGTTGTGTGCTGAAAACCATAATGATCATTTTTGTATTCATAATTAATACCTTAAATTTTTATAATGAGTGCATCAATTAATTAAAATCAATTGATTAAAATGTTTTAGATACACTACTAACCTACATTATAAGAGTAGATTGTGGTGGTTGGAAGATAGATTGAATGGATTATCAAGAGAGAGACCTGAGAAATAAGAAATGTGTATAATTACTTGAAAATGAATTTGAATTTGTTCCGTAAAGTATTAGTGTATGTATGCTGCCAAAAATAACAAAATAAACCATAACATATATGGTAACTTAATAGAAGCCTAAAATAACAAGATAAACCATAAATCTACTTCTAAGCATGAAAATATTACCAACTAAATATTAAATCCGAAAATACAATAAAATAATCAAAATAAACCTAATTCTATTCTTATCTCCATCAGTTTTTCTCAAAATAAATGTTGCACTACTAAAACTAAGATATGAAGTTTGATGATCTTCTTATATTACACATTTTAATAGACACAAGAATTGCAATGTCGTCAGAAGTGCTACTCTACCTATATGAATGAGTTGGGGCAATAATATAAACATAAAGCTTAAAAACATTAAGTTGTTAACTATGACATTTATTCTGAGATAAAAAGAGTAGTGCATTTATATTTTATTATTACATTAACAATAACAATAACAATAACACCCTCTAAATATAGAAACCAGTAAAAGGTTCCTCCAAATTTGAGAAGTTGAATAATATAATTCGAATAAAACATAGTAAAAGAGGATAACAAAAAAGAAAAATTGAAAACATTCCCAACCACTCAAAATTCACACACTTAAAAAAAAAAAAAAAAAAAAAAAAAAAAAAAAAAATCAGTACTCGGGCACCGGTATATCCTCCTCCGCCGGCGGCGCCAATCCCACTCGCCGTTTTCATCCAAAACCATCCCTTTATTCTTCTCAATCCACCATGACCCAGGAATCAAACATTCCTCTTTCAAGAACTCAGACGATTTATTCACCAGCGCCAAGCTCCTCTTCACCTTCAACTCAAATTCCCCTTCTTCCCCATTCCAACCCGCCACCACATGCAACATCGCCTGCAAGTTATGCCAGTCGCTCGGATTCCTCGAATCCTTCAAGCTCGGCGACTTTCGAGTGTCGATGAACAGCTCCGTTCCGGAATTCACGTATCCCAAAACCCCACTTGGGTATAATGGGATCAGGTCAATTTTGTTCCGGACGTGTAAGATTTTGACGTTTGAGAATTGCTTCAGTCTTTCGTTGAATGCTTTGTTTCCCACTTGTGGAGAACCGAAAACAATGGCGGAAATTGGTATGTTGGTTATGCCGTTTTCGGCTAGATCGAATGCTGCCAGAATTGATAGACTGGCGCCGAGACTGTGGCCGGTGAGGGTTATGCTTAGTTCCTCACCTTCGTACTTGTCCACCAACTGTTTGATAAAATTCTGCAGCTGCGTTCTTGCACTCTGTTTTGTAAAAGACGAATTCGGGTCGTCGGCAGTGTAGATGTTGAGCCAACCGTGCATGACTTTCGGCACTCTTTCATCCTCATCGTCGCTAGAATCCGACGAATCACCCTTAAAGCATGAAAGTACGTTGAAACTGGGTCTTTTTTTGTGCTCTTCTTTTGCCAATTCTTCTGGTTGTAAAATCGGCTCTGCAACCGTTTCCATTTCCGATTCTGGTTCTTCCGTCAACGCTTTGGGTCGTAAAATCGATTCAGCAGACTCAAGCCTAGGATTAAACACATTAATCCACTCATAATTCCGAGTCGTCCCTCGAAGAGCAACATAAATTTCACGCCGGCCCAATTCCCTGCTCTTTTCATCAGTAGTGGTAGCAATATAACCAATCCAATTCGACTCACGATCCCACGCCTCGCGCGACATGGAGTGGAGAAGAAAAGCTTCATGGACGCCTACTTTAGCAGTGGCATACAGAAAAGCAGAGACTTGGTAATTAGAACCGTTTTCAAGCATAACTTTGTTGAAGAAATCACGCTTGCCATAACGGCTACTGCCACAGTACTTGGAATTCTGGTCGTTGTTGAAGGCGTCGTAGGTGGCTTGACAGAAGTCGCCGCACCGGAGAATGAAGTTGCGGAGGTCGAGGTTAAGTGGGTCGAGGAGGGATTCCCAGTTGTTGCTTCCTAGGAGCTGAGACCATGTTGGTTCTTGCTCTGGTTTTGGTTGTTCTTCTTCCATGGAGAGTGAGTGTGTGAAGATTGGATAGCAAGTAGATGGGTGGTGGAAATATGATAAATTTGGAGGTTTTTGATATTTTGGATAGAATGTGGAGTTAGAGAAATTAATTTCTTGATTTTAAAGATTGAGTTTTTGATAATTGAGATAAAGGAAAGATGGGTCTAGCTGGATTTCAAAGATGACATTGACTTGGACTAAAGAATACTGCCTCCCTCATACTTCCTTCGTCCTGATTAAGGTTCTTATTTTCCTTTTTCATGCGAACATAGAAAGCCCGTCTCATCCATGAGATGGGTCAGTTTTTGACCCGTCCGGCCGACTCACGAACCGGCTTCAGGACCCAGGGGTCGACCCTGCCACGTGGCAGCCTCTCATAGGCCAAATTTTTTTATTTTTTTTTAATTTTTATTTTTATTTTTTGGTTTTTTTTTTCAGTTTGTCAAAAGTAATAGTTACTATAACTTAATGTAATGACCGTGTTCATATAAAGTAACAGTTTGTATACATAAAAAGGGCAAAAACTATATACACAGCCCCGGTAAATACACAGCCCATTTAATTCCATCGCTGCCCTTGCACGTCTCGTGTATACTTACACGAGATGAGAGCTTACATCTCGTGTAAGTACACACGAGATGAGATCTCGTGTATGTATACACGAGATGTAAGCTCTCATCTCGTATAAGTATACACGACATAGGCATCTGAGCCTGCTTTTCCACAACCGCAACAGCAAAAGCAACAATAAACATAACTTGGAATGAAATTTGATTCTCAAATAGGACATTTCCACAAAACATCAATAGACCATTACACATATACTATCGCCTAATTGTATACGAAATGAAAGTGTTAACAAGGATAAGCATATAATTCAAACATTCATACAAACTGGATAAATCAAAAACCATTACACATATACTATCCTATATGTAATCTTCTTTGTCTTCTTGCATCGGTATCCTCCTCATAGAGTTGATTGAACTCTGCTATCCTATCTTGGTATGGGAGGAGTAGTTGGCTTGCGGTTGGATCACAGCAGTTCCGATAAAGGTTTGGTGGTGGTGGTATTGGGTAATCATTGCCTAACATGCGCAGCTGCAAAAGTAATAACAGTTAAATACAAGACAATGAAATATAATGAATATAAGTAAGACAACTAAATATAACTAATATAGATGAGACAATTAAGTTTCATACCGCTATAAAATGGTTTCCATTGACTTGTCCCACCACAACTGTGTTCACCGGTGGTTGTACTGGTGCAGTCACTGGAAGGCATAACATACCACCGCTAGTCGAGTAAGAAATGAACGCCACATTATACCTCGTGGCAATGATGTGCCCAAGATCTGGGAGCTCCATCCAATAATCACTGGGCGCCGTCCGGCTATAGCAAGCAATCTTACGTAAGAGTTCTCTACCGATATCCAAGGTAGAACTCTTTCGTAAAGGTCTTGGCGAGCAAGCACCTCATTGTAACATTTTGTGCGCACTTCAGCCCACTTCTCCTCATCTCCGTATATCTGTGCTGCTACGGCTCTATAGCCACAATGTCCATCTGATGCCACATCTATGATGCCTCCAATACGCGGGGTAATGAAAGGCGGAAAAGACTCTACATACGGGGAGCTGTATAAACTAGTATAATTGGGCTGTCCATTTCCCTCTCCACGACCCTGACCCTGATCCCGTCCTCGTCCTCGACCTCGACCTCGGCCTCGACCCCGTCCTCTCCCACGACCGGAAGGAGCTACTGGTGGATGAGACGTAGGAGTACTAGCAAGGGTAGATGGTGTGGGTCCTGAAGGTGATTTCCGTTTGCGGGTGGACTCCGAACTCGCTTGGGTTGATGCAATGAATGCACATCTAGACCTGAAATAGGGCAAAGAAAAAAGAGTGAGAAGCATTCATACTGTTGTTTGAAAGTGTTAAAAAAATTGATGTTGCTGCTGATGTGTCTCGTGTAAGTCCACACGAGACATATCTCGTGTGGTTTTACACGTGACAAGTCTCGTGTAATACAACACGAGATATGTCTTGTATGGACTTACACGAGACACATCAGCAGCAGTTAAACAGTAGCAGCAACACAACAGCACAACAGCAACAATACACAGCAAAAAATTTTGAGACATAATTGAAAAAGATATATACCCTTTGCCAGTCGAGGATAGTGTAGCGGGGACTCGAAAAAATTTGTTAGTATGCTCCAAATCTGACAGTTCTCTGGAACTTCCGGCCCGGGGTTCATTAGGCTTTAAAATATGATCCGGCTCCATCGTTTTGAATAACTGTCTCCTTACCGGTTCAGGCTCCTTAGATGAAGGGTTGTCTACTTCAATGTCCAACTTCTTCCAAAACTCATGAATCGTGGACAGCTCAATCCGTCCCTGACACTCCTCTATCTGTTCAGAATGGGTGTGTTTTAGTAGGGTTTAATCGTCAAATTCATGCAATGGTCGCGGAAAAAGGGTTTATGGAATTTAAACATCTCGTGCAGGTTTACACGAGATTCACTTGACCATCTCGTGTATACCTACACGAGATGTCATAAACTCCAAATGACAAGTTGTTTATTTTTTTTTTAATTTTTTTCTAGGCTCTGGATGACATTTTAAGACATTTCCATTAGTATGACATTGGTCAAATTCTAAACGGAAATGGAGTTACAAATATGTCCCATTTTTCTAGGTTTTAAGGAATATGTCCCGATCTTATGAAAGTGGTACATGTCTAAGTTTTTTATTTTTTTTTAATTTTTTTTATAGGCTCTAAATGACATTTTAAGACATTTCCATTAGTATGACATTGGTCAAATTCTAAACGGAAATTGAGTTACAAATATGTCCCATTTTTCTAGGTTTTAAGGAATATGTCCCGATCTTATGAAAGTGGTACATGTCTAAGTTTTTTATTTTTTTTTAATTTTTTTATAGGCTCTAAATGACATTTTAAGACATTTCCATTAGTATGACATTGGTCAATTTTAAACGGAAATGGAGTTACAAATATGTCCCATTTCTTTAGGTTTAAGGAATATGTCCCGATCTTATGAAAGTGGTACATGTCTAAGTTGTTTTTTTTTTTTTAATTTTTTTCTAGGCTCTAGATGACATTTAAAGTGTTTTTCATTAGTATCACTTTCCTCATCCAAACAGAAATTGAGTTAGAAACTTGTGACATTATTAGGGTTTTTAGGTTTTAAGGAAAATGTCCCGATGTTGTGAAAATGGTATACGACCACCTAGTTTATTTTTTTTTATTTTTTTTCTAAGCTCTAAATGACATTTAAAGTGTTTTTCATTAGTATCACTTTCCAAAATCCAAATGGAAATTGAGTTAGAACATCTGTGACATTATTAGGGTTTTTAGGGTTTTAAGGAAAATGCCCCGATGTTGTGAAAATGGTATACGACCACCTAGTTTATTTTTTTTATTTTTTTTCTAGGCTCTAAATGACATTTAAAGTGTTTTTCATTAGTATCACTTTCCTCATCCAAACGGAAATTGAGTTAGAAATTGTGACATTATTAGGGTTTTTAGGGTTTAAGGAAAATGTCCCGATGTTGTGAAAATGGTATACGACCACCTAGTTTATTTTTTTTTTATTTTTTTTCTAGGCTCTAAATGACATTTAAAGTGTTTTTCATTAGTATCACTTTCCTCAAATCCAAATGGAAATTGAGTTAGAAATTTGTGACATTATTAGGGTTTTTAGGGTTTTAAGGAAAATGCCCCGATGTTGTGAAATGGTATACGACCACCTAGTTTATTTTTTTATATTTTTTTTCTAGGCTCTAATGACATTTAAAGTGTTTTTCATTAGTATCACTTTCCTCAAAATCCAAACGGAAATTGAGTTAGAAATTTGTGACATTATTAGGGTTTTTAGGGTTTACACGAGATGACATCTCGTGTAACACCACTCGAGATGCATATCGAGTGGGTTTATACGAGACATGTTTCGTGTAAACACACACGAGACGCATCTCGTGTAAACCCACACGAGACACATCTCGTGTGTTTACACGAGATACATCAGTAGTCTCAACACAGCAACTACAACACAACAGCAACAACAACAGCAAAACATCATGTCCTCGGGGGGGGGGGGGAGGGGGGTTTTACAAAACACTAGAATAAACTATTGAATTGGGGGGGGGGGGAGGGGGGTTTTACGAAACACTAGAATAAACTATTGAATCGGGAGGGAGATTTAAAACGATAACTAAATAAAATACCATCATATTAACAAACTAGTAGAGGTGTCAATAAAAACTAGAATAAAATGTGTCCATTACATTACAATACAATGAAAACAAAAATAAAATAAAATCCTAAGGCTGCGGTGGAAGTCCTAAAATCTCACCGGCCCGTCTAAGACCAACTAGCCAGTGATCGGGGGCACTGGGATCCGACAAAAATGGAAGTATGATAGCTCGCAACTCCGCAATCCCTGCGACAGAAGGCTGCGGTGGAACATCAGGTGGGGGAGGTGGAATGTCACCGGGTGGATCGTGTATCGGATTAGCTATCCGAACATGACTCCTAGCCCTAAACCAAGACATATAATCTGGAGTCACGAAGGGAACAGCCACGGGATGATCTCCAGTAAATAGTGCCCCCAACGGACATCGGCCCTAAACTCCGCCATGCCAAAAGCCACCCACTCCTGCCAAACCTGATCTCCGTCACCGTAACGCTTCTGGTACCCCTTCTGACCCTTTGCCAAAACGCATAACTCGGTCGCCATGAGGGGCAGTCTGGGGATCCTCTGCTGGTACCCGAACTGCTAGTCACACGATCAGGCATATACGCCTCTGTGATGTCACAAAAGCGTATAACACCCCTGTAGTATGAAACAGGCAGTATCGCGTCCGACCCGGTCCCATAAGGAGTCCAAATAACCTGTGAGTAGACATTGTTAGGCAAAGTCAACAGAATATCGGAAGGAACGACACAAAAACGTATAATAGTTTTAATATGAATAACTCACACTGTCAGCCCCCATCCTGTCAAGAATGCGGCGATACTGCACAAGATGATCGAACGTCCTCCCAGCCGAATCATCACGAGACCATCTACGGGCTCTCGGCTGCCCCTGCTGCCAATGGGGGTCAGTAACTCGCCGAAAACCCGAAAAGTACTCGTATATCCAGGCCTGAGATGTATGTAAAAAAGTATTAAATACTACTCAAATGCAACATTTAATAACAGGGGGGGGGAGTAGACAGTAAAAAGATAGTGAATAGAGTAAGATGTACCTCTAGGAGAGCCGCACAACCGCCCATCTGCTTGCATCCGGATCTGGACGCCTTCCCCAACTTTCGGTACATATATGCCAAAGTGGCTGATCCCCAGGAAAGAGTGGGGAGGCTGGCTAGATCCATGCACAGGGGCAGGTAGGCTGCGGGCACCTTATCCCCGCTCTTGTCCACGAACATCGTGCAACCCAATAGGTGCAGGATATACGCGGACGCACGATGGGCATCTGTCATGCCGCCTCTACGCTGAGTAAATAGACGCCTGACATCCCTCAATAAATAACCAGTGCCGCTCAACTGGAGGTGTCTAGAGATGCCAGATACGTCAGGCGCTGGATCCGTATAGCGAACAACTCCACCATCAATCCTGATACCTGTAATTGAAGATGCAATAACACATTTAGTATAAGAGATGAATGTAGACAGTTCATATAATATATGTAGACAGTTATATAATTGTGAATGGAGTATCGAAGCGATGTTATAAAAACATACCCAGGATATGAAAACTGTCATGTAAAGTAATCGTCATCTCCCCCCACGGCATGTGGAACGAGTTAGTCTCAGGAGACCACCGTTCCAAAAATGCCGTTAGGAGGGCATGGTTAGGCCTATGAATGACGGAATCATGCAGATGCTGGAGGCCAGATGCATCTACGAGGGCCAGCCAGGCTCTATCAGCAACCGGCTGCTCATCACGCTTGAACCTGTTCATTCGAAACAAAAAATATTATCAGTACTCAAGAAAAGCAGCATAGGATGATAATTAATGGAATATTTAGAGTGTGTGGTATAAATAACTTCAATATTTAAAACATTTCACATTAATGCTAAGCTTACTGTGCAAGATGCGTGAGTCTCGTATGGAAAGTCACCAATCCCTCAGTAGTAGAGTCACCCCAAATCTGTCTGGCTCGGTGGTCACCGAACCCGTACATCAGTGAAACATCCTCTGGCCCACCACCGGGGTCCCTCTGAAGCTGCCATGATGGTGGCGCATCCTGACCCGCCTCCTCCCGTGTCTCAGAGGTCTAGGCGGCTCTACTACATCATCATCCTCATCATCCTCCTCCTTCTGCACCCCCACCTCCACCTCCTCCTCCTCCTCCTCATCATCATCCTGCCCCCCCCCCTCCTGCCCCTCCCCATCCTCCTCCCCATCATCACTATCACTCTCCTCCTCCCCATCATCACTATCCTCCTCCTCCTCCTCACTATCCCCATCGACCGCCGCCTCCTCCTCCTGAACATCATCAGCTGCTGCCGCCTCCTCCTCCCTATCCTCATGCTCATCATCAGCTGTGGCATCCTCGTCATTCCGAGCCTTGCTCCGGTTTTCTCCTCTCTCCAAACGCTCTTCAGCCTTCCTCTTTCTAGCTGAAACGGTCATAGGATCACGTGCCTACAAGAAACACAAATAAGAGACAATACATTAGCGACAGTTACAGTAGATTAAATAAATGAACACAATGCTGACTGATAATTCACAATATTCAGAAGGATCCATCTCGTGTAACACCACTCGAGATGCATCTCGAGTGGGTTTACACGAGATGACATCTCGTGTAACACCACTCGAGATGCATCTCGAGTGGGTTTATACGAGTCTTGTCTCGTGTAAACACACCCGAGATGCATCTCGAGTGGTGTTACACGAGACACACCAATTTCAATTTCAAAAAATACAACGTACTTTGGGAATATAGAAATGTAAAATAAGGTTAAAAATTGCTTACCTTTTTCACAGGCGCTGTAGACGAGCTAGTCCGGGCGGCGATGTGGGCGGCGGTTGTGGCGGCGGCGGTCCCGGCAGCGGTCTTGGGTATTTTAAGTTTCACCATTTCAATTTCGATTTTTTTTTTTTTTACTGTGAGAGAGAAGAACAGAACAGAGCGAGCGAGAGAGAGAAAGACGACGGCGACGGTGAGCGACGACGGTGAGAGAGACGTTAGAGAGACCGTTCGTTTCTTTCGTCGTTTCAAACCGAGAGAGAGAGAGGGGTTAGGGAGCGAACGTGAGGGAGAGTGAAATTGAAAAAAAAAAATATATATATATATATATATATAGGGGTACTTTGGTAATTTAACGGGGCTGTGGAAATAGGGGCTGTGTATATAAACCAATCCACATAAAAGTAATACATATATACAGAAAAGTAATAGTGTTTTTTTCTATGTTTTCTTCGTTTGCCAAAAGTAATACTTATTACAATTAAAATGTAACGAACGTGTTACTTATATGTAATAATGTTTATACATAATTGTAACACATATGTATAGAAAAAATAATAATTCAACCATTTACATTTTTAGAGCTAAAAACACTTGATTAGTGTTACATGTAAAAGTATTACATTATCTATAGAAATATGTTATAATTTCTTTTATTAAAGTGTTACATTTACTTGTACAAACAATTAGATTCATATATGAGTTGTTACTTTTCAAATGTACTTTCTTTCAAAAAATTAAATCAAAATACACAATATTTTATATTTTTGCAAAAGCATTATTACATTTCAGTATAAATGATAATTACATTTAGATATTGTTTGGGTTACATGTAATTATAGTTAGTATTACATTTGAAAAAAATGGGTAAAACGAGCTTTTGTTTTTGTAAAACAGTTGTTACGTTTACTTATAAACAATGTTACTTTATATGTATACAGTCATTACATTAAGTTATGATAACTATTACTTTTGGTGAACGGCTGAAAAGCCGAAAAAAATAATATAAAAACTAAAAAAAAACCAAAAAAAAAAAATAAAAAAAAAATTGGACCTCTGGGAGGCTGCCACGTGGCGAGTCATGCCCATGGGGCGACCCGCCTCATGCATGAGACGGATCCCCTTGTTCTCATGGGAGACACCTCTTTTCCTTTTTGGTTTCTCCAGACTAAGACTAAGGTTTTTTATTGCTTTATTACTTAAAATGGACCATGAGACCCACTTGTCATTCTCACAACAAAAACCCTGACGCAGCGGAATAATCAACAGAACAAATAATCTACCGCAGAGATTATCGACCCAAACCAATTCAGGTATTAGGGTTTTAACAAGCCAAAGGCTTTAGGGATTAAACCCACAAGATGCAAAAGCAAACTTAATTTTATTAATCAAAAAGCTGACTATTACAAAACCCTAACAAAAGTATTTATACTACTACGGAATATTCTAGAAACCCTAAATGAAAACCCTAAAATTATTTTAACAAAATACCAAAATTATCCTAAGTTACTGAAATTAAAACAGAAAAACGGCAAATAAATCTCTGGCTTATCACCAGGCACGGTCGTGCTAACAATGTCGACTGCTTCCCTCTTTTTGCCCAATTTGCGCACGATCGAGCATTGAAATTTGCACGGCCGTGCACTGCTTGGTCCGGCCGGGTTGTCTCAGGGGTCCGGGCGGATCTTGTGCCCTTCGTGCTACATCAAACCCCCTACCCACTTTATCTCTCCTACTTTCTCTTACTTACTTTTTCATACTTACAACATTTACTTTTTCTTAATCTCCGTGTAAAGTCAAACTAAGAACCTTAGTCTGGGATGGAGGGAGTATAATAATGTGTACTCCCTCCGTCCCACCTCACTTGAGACTTATTTCCATTTTGGTCCGTCCACTTCACTTGAGACTCCCCAAAATGGTAATCTTTTTATAATTTTATATTCAATATACCCCACCCACTTATTCTCTCTCTTCATTTTCCACCACACAATTCATTTAATTAACCTACTATTTACCCCACCCGTTCTCTCTCTTCATTTTCTACCACACATTTTCCTTATTATATTCTTTTTCCTTAGTTACTGTGCCCACCTCTTAAACCATCTCCAACGGTATTCTAAAACTCCAAGTATAAAGTATTGTTTTACTCCAATGGAACTCTAAACATTGCTCTATTAATAGAGCAACTCTATCACTTGCTTCAAATTTGGTACAAAGGATAGTGCTGCGCTATCCCGTTTTTCTTCTTTTTTTTCTTTTTAAATATCTGTTTTTTGTTTTTCTTTTTGATATATATGAAAATATTTTACAAATATAAATTATATAACCTAATATTATTTATATATGTGAAACAACAATGAATATTGTTATTATATTCTTATTTAGTACTCCCTCTGTCCCTAAATGAGTGTCCAAATTTCATTTTAAGGGACACTGAAAATCTCAACTTTTTGAACAATTTGGTAACAACGATTCATATATAATCTTGTAATCTTCTTTCCAAACCTTTAGTTTTGCACGTATAAAGAAACCGGTGAATTTTTTTTCGAAAAAAACGTTTAGGGAGAAAGTTATGTTAAAAAAAGACACTCATTTAGGGATAAAGATTTTTTGAAAATGGACACTCATTTAGGGACAGGGGGAGTATAAGATTTGAAGCAAACTGTTGGAAATATTTGGTGTAAAAATTACACTATTATAAAGAATAGTGCAATTTTTGCACTAAACTGTTGGAGATGGTCTTAGGTCTCAAGTGAGGTGGGAGTGAGGGAGTATATTCTTTAATAGGCACAAAAATTAAATAGAGAGTACATGCTTATAAAATATTCACAATAAAGTATTGTTTTGAATATAAAAAATGGGTAAAAAAGAAAAAAATAAGGTAAAAAATAGTAGCAAATAATTGCTGTGAGAATGATAAATTTCTGAAGGTATAGTTTGTGTACATTATTATACGACGGAAATGAGATAGAAGGAGTACGGTTTTTAATTTTTTTTATTTTGTTGTGCGGGCGATGGTTCTAGCATTGGACCTTTTTATGATGCTATTTTTACATTAAACTTCACCAAATAATGATTAAATTGTGGTAGTTAAAGTTAATCCCTAATTGAGGTTCTAAGAGTTGTTTGGTCATACCAATATTCATATTTTAAAGATGATAGGAGCGTTGAACATGGGTCAAGTTGGGGAGATGCTTTCACATGTTATCATTTTCAGCCTTGTAGCATGCAGTAACCGATGTATCAGTTTTCAATTGTAATTTAGAAATAGGAGTTAGTGAGCAACTAAAATTTGATGGTGAGAGAAATTTAATCTCAATCAATCATTATTTAAGGGGAGAAAAAAAGATTTAAATCACGACCAGTTGCACCCCTACAACACACAGTCGCATAGTAATTAACTTATTATTTCTAAGTTCAAACAAATGCTCCTCCGTATCAGGTTGGGTGTAGTTTATTTTTTTTAAGTGTCAAGTCCTTAATCTGAATTCATATCTGAATTCATAAGTCAACGTCTGAAAGCTGATTTCTGAATTGTTCAAACTGTTTGATTATTCGTCTGAATTCACATCTGGAATTAGGATTACAGCATTGAATGAAACATAAAAATGATGTGAATACTTGTTTATACAGTGTTTTGATTGAATATCCTTAGAATTATGAGTTTAAGAAAGAGATGTGTGGAAAAAAACCAATTCAGAAGCAAATAAGTGACATTTTTACATCTGAAATTAAGTGGCAATTAAGTGACATTCAGATCTGAACGGAAAAAACAAACAAACAAATAGACTGAATTTTTATATGTATGAATGATTCAAATTTCAGATCTGATTAAAAGCTGAAATGAAAAAACAAACGAGCACATAGTGTGAACTTATTTCATTTTTCGTCCGTCTTAAGTTAGTGTGAACTACTCAAAATAGCAAAGAATCTTTACTATTCCTCCAGCCTATTCTCCCTCTTACTTTACTTTTACACTCACAACACCAATCAACTTACTATTCATCTCACTCATTCATTATCTCTTCTATTTAATTTTGAGTTGGTTTTGGGGGAAACTAGTTTCCCCCTAATGTTAAAAAAAGACCGGTTTTGACAAGCAATAATGAACCAAATTTCAACCTTTTTTAAACCGGTTCGGTCCAACATCTCGCTCATTAACAAAATTAGGGCATAAAACGTGGAAAACACTAGTAGCCGCCGACTGTTCCCTTCTTCCGGAATCTCTCTGTCTTTTTCTCTCTCTCCATCTCTCTACCGCCATTGCAGACGAGATGAGCTTCAAAAAAAACGATTGAAAAGGTATGAATCTTTACAAGTTTGTTCATCAATTATCACTTTTTTTTTTAATTTGAAATTGAAATTGAAATTGATATTCGAATTCTCTAACTGATCTAATTGAAATTGATTTTCTCCTTATAGAAGATGGATATGGAGATGGAGATAGTAGATCACAATGTCCTTGAACCAGACGAGAGTGAGATTGAAAAAGACAATGGAAATCAATTTGAAGAGATGGATATCTTCATTTGGCTCAAAAACACAAAATCTACACTTAATTTGAATCCTGTAGTCGTTTGCTGCTCAAATTGAAATGGAGATGTTCAAGCTGCTCAAATTGAAATAGAATTGATTTGGTGTAACTTGTTGTTTAGTATAGTAACTTGGAGTTTTAGTATTGTAACTGATATTTTATTACAATAACTTGATTTTTTATTAGTGCAGCCTGGTGGTTAATCAAGCTATGTTGTATCAGATCTATACTTAGTATTTTAGTAGCGTAACTTGGTGTTTAAGCAGACAAACTTGATATTATAATAACATTGAAATAAAGCATTTTGAATATCGAGTTATATATAAATTGGTGTTGTTTTAGTTTAGTAACTTTGTGTTTTAGTATTGTAACTTTATGTTTTAATACAATAACTTGGTGATTTGTTAGTGCAAGTTGCTGGTTAAAGATGTTATGCTATATCAGATATATACTTGGTATTTTAGTAGTGTAACTTGGTCTTTGGAACAGACAAACTTGTTATTATAATAACCATGCAATTTCTATTGAAATAAGCATTTTGAACATCAACTATAATATAACTTAGTGTTGTTAGTATAGTAACTTGGTGTTTTACTATTTTAACTTTATGTTTTAGTACAGTGACTTTGTGTTTAATTAGTGAAGCCTGGTGGTTAATCAAGTTATGCAGTATCGGATCTACATTTGGTGTTTTATTAGTGTAACTTCGTAATTTAACAGACAAACTTGATATTATAATAACCGTACAATTTCTTTTGAAACAAGCAGTTTGAACATGAGCTTATAATACAACTTAATACACATGTTTAATCATAAAAAACAACAAGTTAATAAGTTAAAATAATAAGTTTGGACTTAAAAACAATAAGTTACAATTTCACTGACTAACACCCTTTCTAGACCTAGTTTGCTGACATATGCTGCAGTTGAACCATCAGCTTTCTTCCTCTTCTTCTCCTCGTTGTCTTTGCTCCCAACAACCTTGTCAATGTGATCATGTTTGATTGCCGGAAAGTCTTCAACTTTATTCAATAAAGACTCCTTTGCTTGTTTAAATCACTTAGTAACAAGTACCAAACTCAACATAACTAAACAATCATCACAAAAACATAACAAAAAATGCTTGAAATCAACAGAATAAGCGAACAAAATAGAGTGAGAATCAAGCGGAAAAAGCTTGAAATCAACACATACCTCCATCATGCCCGTCCTCTTCTTCATTACATATTTCTTTGCGTTTGGATTTGAAATCAACCTCATTCTGCTTGAAATTGAGTGCAATCGAGTGAAATAGAGTGAGTATGACCGTCGTTAGGTCTGAGAGAGAGTGAGATGGAGATAGCGACGGCGACGGTTAGTCGGGGAGTGAGAGAGATGGAGATTTAGGTCGAAGAGTGAGAGAGATGGAGGCGGCTAGGTCTGAGAGAGATGGAGAGAGCACGTTTAGAGATGGGAGAGAGAAAGAGTCGTACATCCAAAGCCGCATAAAAGGCCGGTTTACAAAAATTTTGATCGAATTTTTTTAATGAGGGAGAACCGGTTTAGAAAAAGTAGGAGTTGGTTTGCTGGTTGTCCAAAATCGATCTTTTTTTAACATTAGTTTCCCCCAAAATTTTGTGTTTAATTTTTCATACGCATAAACACATCCTTCTACTATTTATCTCTATTACTATTCCGCAATTTATGTACCTAATTTTTTATTTTTGGGTTCACATTAACTTTATTAGACCGAGGGAGTACGTCAATATGATCTAACTTGGTAGTAAGGTTTTGTTATTCAAGGACCCGCGACTTTTCAAGGCTTACACGTCTAATGATACTACTATGACTTTAATCATCACCAAACAATAAAGAGAAATTTTTTGGGATGTTATAAAAAGTCATGTTTTTATAGGGGTTAAAGTTTAGAGTTTAAGGTTTAGGATTTAGGCGTTTTAAGGTTTAAGAAGGGTTAAAAAAAACATGACTTTATATAACTTATGGAGGAATTAGTTTCCCCCAAAACCAACTCAACAATAAATAAAGAGAGAGCAATGCTAGGGGAACAAAATAAGCTCACAAAATCTTGCTTACAACATGAGGTGGCGATATTTTATTGGTTGCATCGATAATGGACCCGCCACACTCTAATTTAAAACACCAATAAAATCATTACACCTAAGATTTTGTGAGCAAGATTTTGTGACTTTTTTGTGCCTTTAGTATTATTCATAAAGAGAAGTAGTAATCATCATTATTGATTAGTCAGTAATGAACAACTTATAGTTATCTGATTTGGTGAACAATGTCTAATCATATTTAGGTATACCTAAGATAATTATTTACAGTATAATCTGAGAGTTGAAATTGAGAACAAGAAACTGAGGAATATTCGGATAGAACAATATGGCGTAGGGACCATTTATTGTATCAACATGGTGTAACACTGTAACCCATTTTTTGTGAGGCAACATGCTTCTGTCCTATGAAATAAATTATGGATAAGGTCACACCTCCCCAATAGCACTCCCTTTGTCTCGGAAAAATAGTTTTATTTCGATTTTTTTTTGTCAAAAAAATAAACTTTGACCAAACATTAGTATCGATTTAATGATCACAATAAAATTCAATAAAATTGTTATTGACAAATCACTTAATGATTTATCAGTTAAAATTTTTAGAATTTCACTAGAATAATTAGATCGTCACCAATGGTTGGTCAAAGTTCATTTTAGTTGATTATAAAAAGTCAAAATGAGACTATATTTCTGGGACATATGGAGTAGTAAAAAGTAATGATAGAATAATTTCCTCGATTTTTTTTTAGTTTAATACTCCCTCTGTACCGTTCCATGCTTTTAAATTTCACAAATTTTAAAAAGTATAATTTGATGTGCCTAAGCCCAAATTGTGATTGGGCTTGAGTCCTAATGACTTGGCCATATGGAGTGGGCCTGAATGAAAGTAGTCCAAAACGATCAAACACACGGGTTCCTAGTTCGAAGTCGACGAGTTCCTAGTTCGAAGTCGACGGGTTCCTAGGTCAAAGTTCCTAGTTCGAAGTCGACGGGTTCCTAGTTCGAAATCGACGGGTTCCTAGGTCGAAGTTCCTAGTTCAAAGTCAACGGGTTCCTAGTTCGAAGTCGACGGGTTCCTAGGTCGAAGTTCCTAGTTCGAAGTCGACGGGTTCCTAGTTCGTCGACGGGTTCCTAGTTCGAAGTCGACGGGTTCCTAGTTCGAATTCAACTTGACATGGGTATGACATGGTCAAGTTCAAATTGGGAGTCAGACTTGACAGAGTGCGATGTGGTCGGGTTCACTTTGAAGTCGACCGGACGTAAATGTGACGTAGTCAGGTTCAAGTGGGAAGTGATGTAGTCGGGCCTAAAAAATGATTGGACCATAAGTAGCCTAATTGATGATCTGACCCGGTCCAATTAATATCATATTCGAAGTTTACACAACTATGAATATGACCCTGTTGGACCATCCCGCCAGTCCGCGAAGTCGCCAAAAGGAGGGTTGTGCAAGTCGCCATCTAGGCGAGATGCGAGTTCGCCGGTTGACGTGGTCTTAGAAGCGACTTCGTTGGGGAATGTCCCATCCACCGAATGCATTAAATGGCGAGTGGAAGACGTCCTTTTCACTGACATCTTCTCTGTTGGTCCACTAGGAGACCGGTAGGGGATTTAGGATGGTACGTTTCTTGGAACACACCGTGAAGGACCAAAGGAAAGGTGACAAGTGGCAAAGTGAGGGTGATGGAAGGAGCATGTGGATGAGTATATAAAGAAGGTTTGGGTAAAGAAATAAAGGATCTGAGTATTCTCTCTCTCTCTCTCTCTCTCTCTCTCTCTCTCTCTAAGTTCTCTGTTCTTCCATTTTTTAAGTTGATAAGATTTGTATCTTACTCTCACGCCCGAGGTTCTTCACCGGGAAACCCTCCCGGCATTGAGCTAACAGTGTATTGTTTTCTCAGGTAGAAAGTCAAAGATTCGAGCAGGTGTATCTCTAGACTACAACACGCGGATCGACGCACGGATCCAGATTTTCATGTAGCATTATTTGGTTCCGTTGCCGGGGACTGAACAGATATTTTATTTTCTACCGAGGAATCGTACGGAAAAGATAAGGATGAGGGAGACGGATAGCTTCCAGATCTGGTTTGAGAAAGGAAGAAGATGAAAAAGCAAAGAACATCTAGAGCAAGAAATAGAAACCCCCATATTTCGGTCTCACTCCGGCGAAGGGAGACCATTGATGGGGTTCGAACTCCATTGAAGCTCCATTCCGGCAGAGGAAGTGGATATGAAGGAAGTGACTGAAGAATAATTTGGCCGGAATGAATTCATTCCCGATGACCTACCGGAGAGACTTGCTGTGTCGGCATGCTAAGGAAGCCAGATACATTAAGTGTTTGTGAAAATGAATAGAAAAAGTGATAACCAAAGAAAGGAAAAGGGGAAAATAGTAAATCTTTACCTTTCTTTATTCCCCCTGATCGACAAGAATGCTCCATGAGTGACAGCAGCTTGAGCTTCTAAAAGATGAAACGAAGCAGCGAGTAAGGTTGTCGGGACCGCGGATGAACCGGGATCAGTGATGAAGTCGCCTATGGGCGCGGCTTGCGGGATCACACCTTAACAGGTGACATGAATGATGATCCCTCAAGTTGATGAAGTCGCCATGTCGGCGCGCTCATTGATTTGTCGTCAATGGGTTAAGGAATGAAGTCGTCTATGGGCGCGGATGGCGGGATCACACCTTAACAGGTGACATGAATGATGATCCTCAAGTTGATGAAGTCTCCATGTCAGCGCGCTCATTTATTTGTCGTCAATGGGTTAAGGAATGAATTCGCCTATGGGCGCGGCTTGCGGGATCACACCTTAACAGGTGACATGAATGATAATCCCTCAAGTTGATGAAGTCGCCATGTCAGCGCGCTCATTGATTTGTCGTCAATGGGTTAAGGAATGAAGTCGCCTATGGCGCGGCTTGCGGGATCACACCTTAAACAGGTGACATGAATGATGATCCCTCAAGTTGATGAAGTCTCCATGTCGGCGCGCTCATTTATTTACCGTCGATGGGTTAAGGAACGAAGTCGCCATGTCGGCGCATGAAGTCGCCAATGAAGTCGCCATGTTGGGGCAATGAAGTCGACATGTCGGCGCAATGAAGTCGCCATGTCGGCGCATGAATTCGCCATGTCGGCGCAATGAAGTCGCCGTGTTAGCGCATAGAGTCGCCATGTCGGCGCAATGAAGTCGCCAAGTCGGTGCAATGAAGTATCATGCCTAGTTGATTTCTAGATGAATTATCATGCCTAGTTGATTTCTAGATGAACCAGCATGCCTAGTAAAGTTCAAGATGAACCAGCATGCCTAGTCAAGTTCTAGATGAAGTGGCATGCCTAGTCGAGTTCAAAATGAAGTAGCATGTCGACGAGCACATGAAATCTCAAGTATCATGCCTAGTCAATTTCTAGATGAAGTTGCATGTCTAGTCGAGTTCAGGATGAAGTAGCATGTCGACTAGGGAAATACATAAATTACGGAGAGCAACTACTATCTCCTCAGCTCGGGGGCTCTATCCCGCTTAAAGAATGGAACTTGTCACAACATCGTATAAGAAGATTAAGTTACGACATTGTTTAAATGAGTCACCATGATGGTGCACCCGTGAGATTGTACTTCGCGGGATGAGTTAGTCACCTACGGGTGCGGTTTGCGAGATCACGCCTTCACAGGTGCAATGATTGATGATCTCTCAAGTTGATGATTCACCATGATGGTACACCTGCGGAGGGGAAGGTCCGCGAGTTCATGATACCGCGACTTAATATGTCAGCGATTTCGTGATCTTGAGAGTTGGTATGCCGTCGGGTTCATGATCTTTGAAGTCGATATATGTCAGCGACTGCATGATCTCTCAAAGGCGGCATGTCCGTGAGTTAATCATTTACGATGCGAGTTTTTTTTTTGCTCGCAAGATGATCACTCAAGCGTGTCAAAGAATCTCAAAAAGATGAGGAAGTCGTTTAAAGTGAGATCGCACCCCTTCCCACCGCTTAAGAAAATTCTCACCTGGATCATGAATAATCACAGTCGAGAATACAGGGGCTAATGATGTGGCTAAGCCCAAATTGTGATTGGGCTTGAGTCCTAATGACTTGGCCAAGTGGGCCTGAATGAAAGTAGTCCAAAACGATCAAACACACGGGTTCCTAGTTCGTCGACGGGTTCCTAGTTCGAAGTCGACGGGTTCCTAGGTCGAAGTTCCTAGTTCGTAGTCGACGGGTTCCTAGTTCGAAGTCGACGGGTTCCTAGGTCGAAGTTCCTAGTTCGAAGTCGACGGTTTCCTAGTTCGTCGATGTGTTCCTAGTTCGAAGTCGACGGGTTCCTAGGTCGAAGTTCCTAGTTCGAAGTCGACGGGTTCCTAGTTCGAATTCAACTTGACATGGGTATTGTTGGTGTTGTATGCTCTAGGCACGTTTTGTAAAACGATTAATGTTATTTATATATTAAAGATATTGAATGTTTGATTATTATATCCTTTTCATGTTTATTATAATAATCCCCGTCCCTGATAATTATGATTAATTGTTAGTATAAGTTTAATGGATAATCATATGATGATTATGGTGTATGGGATACAATTAAACTTATGGGTATTTGTTGGAGACCAAATACTGGACTGACCCATATGAGATTTATGTCATGGTCACAATGTCATAATTAAGTCTCATATAGTTATATTACTGGAATCTTTAGACCTGAGATTATCACAGTCTTCCACTCGATGAACATTACGTTTGACATATTCAAACGTTACCCCTAATCGGGTAGCTATAAAGAATGTGATTGGCGTAATCGGATTCATGTAGGGAAAGGTAATAAATCAAGAAGGGATTTGTTCCTCGTAAGAGAGAGATGTCAAGCTTTGGCCACTCGAAGAATGGTGTTGATGAAATGCATGGCCGTGCTCAAATAAGATTTGTACTATCAATACATTCTGGATCGAGAAAGCATTGAACATTGTAAGTTGACCATTGACCATGGCTTACGTTCAATAGACATCGTGAAACAAAGAGATTGTAATATGTTCTATAAAGGATTCACGAACTTATACAAGTTATATTAATTGGGTAGTCATGATGGCTTGCTAGAGTCCGCTCATGATTTATGAGCACAAATGTGTTTGGGCTCATTGCCAACTTAATATAATCCTATGGGGTCACACACAAAAGGACGAATTGTTTAAAAGGCTAAAATCGGAATTCTGGTGGTGCTCGGCCGAGCACCTCATATGACTCGGCCGAGCATGGGAAATCAGAAGGTCAGATTTTCTGGAGCAAAGGTGCTCGGCCGAGCACCTTAAAGGACTCGGCCGAGCAGGCCCTGTTCGGGCCCAAAAAACTGATTTCGTGTTGTGACGGGTTTTAACCTATTTTTCCTAAACGGTTTAGGACTAATAAGTATATAAACCTCTAACAACGACCTAATCAGCATGTATTGATTCCATATCAATTAGATAGCCTCCGAGAGAGAGAAAAACAAGTTCTTCTTCTTCCTCAAGAACAAGAACATTGATTTTCCATATAGCCTTCAAAGTAGAAAGAGTTTCTATTGGGTCTAGCAATCCGGTTCAAGAATCGTTCTTGAAATTCGTTCGCGTGTGGATAAACATAGAGGGCGTTGGCATCAACTCCTTCAAAGTTCGTGATCCAAGTTTTGCGGTCGTTCCTACGTTCGTGATTCGAAGAAGCGCGAAGAACAAAGATTGAAGATCTCAGAATTTTAAAGCTCCGTCACGGTTAGTGTTCTAAATTCATCTCCATATTAATTTAATCATCGTGATCGGATCTAGGCTTTTTGGGTTTATTCCGCTGTGCATGTTTGCTCAAAACCCAACAGTGGTATCAGAGCCCCGTTCAACATGATTATTTTAATAATAACATGTTAATGATATAATTGGATTATATGTTTTGGCATGCTATGTGAATTTGGATTCAAGATGTTTATGTGATCTGAGTTTTATGTTTGTATATGAGATATATTGAAATCATAAAATCGCACCGTTTAAATACGTTATGCGGGATCTACGATTGCAATAATAATTTGATTATTATGTTCCTTTAGATTATCAAAAATTAATTGGATTGATTTGTTGATGATTTTTGATTCATGAATAAATCGTTTATTCAAGGTTTTGATGAACATGATGATATGATCATTATGAACACCAAATCCTAAATGAATCGGGAAAGCAATCTTAGAATTAAAATTCGACAAGAAAATCTGTTCTGTTCGTGGTGCTCGGCCGAGCAGGCTATAAGACTCGGCCGAGCAGAGTCGTCAGAAGCAAAGGGTTTTCTGGAACAAAGAGGCGCTCGGCCGAGCACCTTAGAGGACTCGGCCGAGCAGGTTGATTTTGGACAGAATTTGTTTTTCAGATGGCTGGTTTTAGAAACCGTGTTTCCTGAAATTAAATGGCTTGTTTAAAATCACTTTGGATTGAATTTGTTTGTCAGATGGCTGGTTTGAGAAACCGTGTTTCCTGAAAACAAATATCAAGGTCAAAGTAATGAATTTATGGGACAAAAGAATTTAGAATCGAGTTACTTTATGTAAGGGATTGTGGATGCCTATTGGCTTAGTTTCGACCTTACATAGTTGTTCCTTCTAGTTTCTAAATTTGGTACGGGATTGTGGATGCCTTCTGGCTTAGTTTCGACCGTACAATCGTGCTCTCAATAATGTGTTAAAGAATTTATCCCCATAAATCAATCACATGAAATCTTAATTTAATTAATGAGATTAGTTAAATTATTAACCGTTGCTTTATGTGTTTATATTATGTGACTATAAACATTGACCATGCTATATGTCATGAACCTTCTTTAAAAAATTTAAGTTCCGTGTCAATCCATGATTAAAACACTTGTGAGTACGTGGGTAGTTTTGTGTGGGTTACGCCCTAGCGTAGGTGCATTGATTCTATCCATTTATGAGCAAGATGAGGAAACAGTGATTCATATACGTTTAAAATGGTTTAACTTAATTAGGCTATCAAAACAGTTTTGGGCCTAAGGCACAGATGAGATTAAAACATGTTAGATATACGATATCTAAAATCTCATAAAAGATCTAAGAGTCATATACGATATGATTGACAAGGAGTTGTCTACCTAAATAACTTATTTTGAGCAGTCGTGCCCTAGCCGACTCAAAGTTAAGTGAAATATGGATCTTAGCCCATTCAAATTATATTATACATTGGATGTATATGAAGGTTATATAATTTAGTGGGAGTATTTGTAAAATACTATTAATTTAATATCTTTAATTAAGTTGGTACTTATATTTAATTATATGTCTGCATAATTGTAGATAATGGCTCAGAATACAAATTTATCACTGCGATCTATCCTTGAGAAGGAGAAACTTCAAGAAGATGGAGCTAACTATACGGATTGGATCCGTAGCCTTAGAATTGTTCTAAAGCATGAGGATAAGCTCTATATTCTTGATGAGCCCGTTCCTGAAGAAGAACCTGCTTCTAATGCACCCAAGGATGAGAGAAACGCCTACAAGAAACATGTGAATGATTCTCGTGAGGTGGGTTGTCTTATGCTTGCGGCCATGTGTTCAGAACTTCAGAAGATTCTTGAACACTTGGAAGCATTTGACCTTGCTGCTACATTGAAAGATATGTTCCAAGAACAAGCAAGGCAAGAGAGGTTCGACACCATAGCTGCCCTAGTCTCATGCAAGATGAGCGAAGGACAGTCTGTGAGCCCTCATGTTTTGAAAATGAAGGCTTACTTTGAGAAACTAGAGAGGCTTGGCCATCCAATTGAGATTGAGTTGGCTACCGATTTTATTCTTAATTCATTGCCCAAAAGCTATAATCAGTTCGTCATGAACTTTAATATGCAAGAGATGGATAAGACTATGTCTGAATTGCATGGGATGCTTAAGCAGGCAGAAAAGAAAATCGGTAAAGAGACCGCTCCTGTACTCATTGTGTCTAAGGAAGGAAAAGGCCAAAAAGGCAAAGGAAAGGGTAAGGCAAAAGTTGTCAAACCCAAGATTAGCAAGGCAATTGTTGCCAAAGCTAATGTGGCTAAACCTGCTTCCCAAAAGGATGCAATTTGTTTCCACTGCAATGAGATTGGACATTGGAAACGAAATTGCAAGGTTTACAAGGAAGAGTTAAAGAAGAAGAAGAGCGGTGGGACTGCATCTACTTCAGGTATCTATGTTATAGATATTCTACTCTCTACTTCTAGCTCCTGGGTATTAGATACTGGATGTGGATCTCACATTTGTTTAAATGTGCAGGGACTAAGGAATAGAAGGCTACTTAAAGATGGCGAAGTGGACCTACGCGTGGGAAATGGAGCAAGAGTTGCTGCATTAGCCGTAGGAACATATGATGTCATTTTACCTAGCGGATTAATTCTTGTTTTGAACAATTGTTATTACGTTCCGGATTTAAGTAGAAATATTATTTCAATTTCTTGTTTGGATAATGAAGGTTTTAAGTTTCTTATTGAAAATAAGAAGTTTTCTATTTATTTAAATGATATGCTTTATTGTACTGCATGTTCATTTAATGGCCTTTATGTTCTTGATGTTGAAAATGGGAATAATGAGAATGTTTATAATGTAAATAAGAAATCCAAACCTAATGATGTAAATCATACTTATTTGTGGCATTGCCGTCTTGGTCATATTAATGAGAAGCGTATCTCAAAACTCCATGGGGACGGACTTCTAGATTCACATGATTTTGAATCATATGAAACTTGCGAGTCATGTTTACTTGGAAAGATGACTAAGGCACCTTTTACTAAGAGTAGTGAAAGGGCTAATGACTTATTGGCCCTCATTCATACTGATGTGTGTGGACCAATGAGTTGCAATGCTAGGGGAGGATATCAATACTTCATAACTTTTACTGATGATTTTAGTAGATATGGCTATGTCTACTTAATGAAACATAAAAGTGAATCTTTTGAGATATTTAGAATATTTCAAAATGAAGTACAAAATCAACTTGGCAAAACTATTAAAGCACTTCGATCAGATCGTGGTGGAGAATATTTAAGCCAAGAATTTGACAATCATCTGAAAGATTGTGGAATTGTTTCACAATTAACTCCACCTGGGACACCACAATGGAATGGTGTGTCCGAACGGAGAAATAGGACTTTATTGGATATGGTCCGCTCCATGATGAGTCAAGTTGATCTTCCTTTAACCTTTTGGGGACATGCACTAGAAACTGCTGCACTAACACTAAATAATGTTCCAACAAAATCTGTTCCAAAGATATTGAATGTTTGATTATTATATCCTTTGCATGTTTATTATAATAATCCCCGTCCCTGATAATTATGATTAATTGTTAGTATAAGTTTAATGGATAATCATATGATGATTATGGTGTATGGGATACAATTAAACTTATGGGTATTTGTTGGAGACCAAATACTGGACTGACCCATATGAGATTTATGTCATGGTCACAATGTCATAATTAAGTCTCATATAGTTATATTACTGGAATCTTTAGACCTGAGATTATCACAGTCTTCCACTCGATGAACATTACGTTTGACATATTCAAACGTTACCCCTAATCGGGTAGCTATAAAGAATGTGATTGGCGTAATCGGATTCATGTAGGGAAAGGTAATAAATCAAGAAGGGATTTGTTCCTCGTAAGAGAGAGATGTCAAGCTTTGGCCACTCGAAGAATGGTGTTGATGAAATGCATGGCCGTGCTCAAATAAGATTTGTACTATCAATACATTCTGGATCGAGAAAGCATTGAACATTGTAAGTTGACCATTGACCATGGCTTACGTTCAATAGACATCGTGAAACAAAGAGATTGTAATATGTTCTATAAAGGATTCACGAACTTATACAAGTTATATTAATTGGGTAGTCATGATGGCTTGCTAGAGTCCGCTCATGATTTATGAGCACAAATGTGTTTGGGCTCATTGCCAACTTAATATAATCCTATGGGGTCACACACAAAAGGACGAATTGTTTAAAAGGCTAAAATCGGAATTCTGGTGGTGCTCGGCCGAGCACCTCATATGACTCAGCCGAGCATGGGAAATCAGAAGGTCAGATTTTCTGGAGCAAAGGTGCTCGGCCGAGCACCTTAAAGGACTCGGCCGAGCAGGCCCTGTTCGGGCCCAAAAAACTGATTTCGTGTTGTGACGGGTTTTAACCTATTTTTCCTAAACGGTTTAGGACTAATAAGTATATAAACCTCTAACAACGACCTAATCAGCATGTATTGATTCCATATCAATTAGATAGCCTCCGAGAGAGAGAAAAACAAGTTCTTCTTCTTCCTCAAGAACAAGAACATTGATTTTCCATATAGCCTTCAAAGTAGAAAGAGTTTCTATTGGGTCTAGCAATCCGGTTCAAGAATCGTTCTTGAAATTCGTTCGCGTGTGGATAAACATAGAGGGCGTTGGCATCAACTCCTTCAAAGTTCGTGATCCAAGTTTTGCGGTCGTTCCTACGTTCGTGATTCGAAGAAGCGCGAAGAACAAAGATTGAAGATCTCAGAATTTTAAAGCTCCGTCACGGTTAGTGTTCTAAATTCATCTCCATATTAATTTAATCATCGTGATAGGATCTAGGCTTTTTGGGTTTATTCCGCTGTGCATGTTTGCTCAAAACCCAACAGGTATGACATGGTCAAGTTCAAATTGGGAGTCAGACTTGACAGAGTGCGATGTGGTCGGGTTCACTTTGAAGTCGAACGGACGTAAATGTGACGTAGTCAGGTTCAAGTGGGAAGTGATGTAGTCGGGCCTAAAATATGATTGGACCAGAAGTAGCCTAATTGATGATCTGACCCGGTCCAATTAATATCCTATTCGAAGTTTACACAACGATGAATATGACCCTGTTGGACCATCCCGCCAGTCCGCGAAGTTGCCAAAAGGAGGGTTGTGCAAGTCGCCATCTAGGCGATATGCGAGTTCGCCGGATGACGTGGTCTCAGAAGCGACTTCGTTGGGGAATGTCCCATCCACCGAATGCATTAAATGGCGAGTGGAAGACATCCTTTTCACTGACATCTTCTCTGTTGGTCCACTAGGAGACCGGTAGGGGATTTAGGATGGTACGGGGTTTCTTGGAACACACCGTGAAGGACCAAAGGAAAGGTGACATGTGGCAAAGTGAGGGTGATGGAAGGAGTATGTGGATGATTATATAAAGAAGGTTTGGGTAAGCAAATAAAGAATCTGAGTATTCTTTCTCTTTCTCTCTCTAAGTTCTCTCTTCTTCCATTGTTGTTAAGTTCATAAGATTTGTATCTTACTCTCACGCCCGAGGTTCTTCGCCGGGAAACCCTCCCGGCATTGAGCTAAAGGTGTATTGTTTTCTCAGGTAGAAAGTCAAATATTCGAGCCGGTGTATCTCTAGACTACAACACGTGGATCGGCGCACGGATCTATATTTTCATGTAGCATCATTTGGTTCCGTTGCCGGGACTGAACAGATATTTTATTTTCTACCGGGGAATCGCACGGAAAAAATAAGGATGAGGGAGACGGATAGCTTCCAGATCTGGTTTGAGAGAGGAAGAAGATGAAAAAGCAAAGAACATCTAGAGCAAGAAATAGAAACCCCCATATTTCGGTCTCACTCCGGCGAAGGGAGACAATTGATGGGGTTCGAACTCCATTGAAGCTCCATTCCGGTAGAGGAAGTGGATATGAAGGAAGTGACTGAAGAATAATTTGACCGGAATGAATTCATTCCCGATGACCTACCGGAGAGACTTGCTGTGTCGGCATGCTAAGGAAGCCAGATACATCAAGTGTTTGTGAAATGAATAGAAAAAGTGATAACCAAAGAAAGGAAAAGGGGAAAATAGGAAATCTTTACCTTCCTTTCTTCCCCTGATCGACAAGAATGCTCCATGAGTGACAGCAGCTTGAGCTTCTAAAAGATGAAACGAAGCAGCGAGTAAGGTTGTCGGGACCGTGGATGAACCTGGATCAGTGATGAAGTCGCCTATGGGCGCGGCTTGCGGGATCACATCTTAACAGGTGACATGAATGATGATCCCTCAAGTTGATGAAGTCGCCATGTCGGCGCGCTCATTGATTTTTCGTCAATGGGTTAAGGAATGAAGTCGCCTATGGGCGCGGATGGCGGGATCACACCTTAACAGGTGACATGAATGACGATCCCTTAAGTTGATGAAGTCGCCATGTCGGCGCGCTCATTGATTTGTCGTCAATGGGTTAAGGAATGAAGTCGCCTATGGGCGCGGCTTGTGGGATCACACCTTAACAGGTGACATGAATGATGATCCCTCAAGTTGATGAAGTCTCCATGTCGGCGGGCTCATTGATTGGCCGTCGATGGGTTAAGGAACGAATCCGACATGTCGGCGCAATGTAGTCGCCATGACGGCGCATGAAGTCGCTATGTCGGCACAATAAAGTTGCCATGTCGGCGCATGAAGTCGCCATGTTGGCACAATGAAGTCGCCGTGTTGGCACAATGAAGTCGCCGTGTCGGCGCAATGAAGTCGCCGTGTCGGCGCAATGAAGTCGCCATGTCGGCGCAATGAAGTTGCCAAGTCGGTGCAATGAAGTATCATGCCTAGTTGATTTCTAGATGAAGTATCATGCCTAGTTGATTTCTAGATGAACCAGCATGCCTAGTCAAGTTCAAGATGAACCAGCATGCCTAGTCAAGTTCTAGGTGAAGTGGCATGCCTAGTCGAGTTCAAAATGAAGTTGCATGTCGACGAGCACATGAAATCTCAAGTAGCATGCCTAGTCAAGTTCTAGATGAAGTTGCATGTCTAGTCGAGTTCAGGATGAAGTAGCATGTCGACTAGGGAAATACAAAAATTACGGAGAGCAACTACTATCTCCTCAGCTCGGGGGCTCTATCCTGCTTAAAGAATGGAACTTGTCACAACATCGTATAAGAAGATTAAGTTATGACATTGTTTAAATGAGTCACCATGATGGTGCACCCGTGAGACTGTACACCCAGAATTCTTTTTACTCTTCATCTCATAGATTCATAGAGCCCAGAATTTCTGACACACACACACACCTCTTGAAGCTTTGATCATATAGATCATACTTCTAGAGTTACACTGGTTTAGTCTAGGATTTGTTCTTAAAAGCATAGATTTAGATTTGAGTTTTGATTCATTATAATCTTGTAAAAGCTCCTCAATCTATATAAATCTCATAGTTAGAAATCCAAGACTAACCATCTTGGTAGAGGACGTAGATATTTCCGATCGAACCTCTCCAAACAGCTTGTCACTTTATTCTGCTCTTTACTTTACTCTTACGCTTTTATGATATATTGTTTTGTTTGATCTTTGTAGATTGTCTTGTACTGTTTGAATTGTGTTTGTTTGCTTTCTTACTTAGTACATTTCTGCGCCTCTCTTTTAGCCAAACTTAGTTGAGTGCATTTTTACACACATGTGTATTTGTGATTGCTTTATGTTTCCGCTATGCATTTCACACTCTTGTTGCTCGCTATACTTAGCCAAAATTAGAGCTGTGCGTATTAGCCTTTGATTTGCAAAAGGGTTTGAAAAAGAATTTCAAAACAGCTATTCACCCTTCTAGCTATTTTTCATACCCTTGTTGCCCCTTTGGGACCAACATTAACACACATACTCACCTCTATTGATCAATCACATAGATTGAATCATTAGGGATACACTGGTCTAAGTCTAGTATTTGTTCTTCATAGAAAATATGTGTTGATTCAATACTTCATCTCTGTAATCTGTACTCAAGGAAGAATCAATATAAACCTCCTTTCAAAATCCAAGACTGACGATCTTGGTAAAGGACGTAGATCTTTTAACAGATCGAACCTTTCCAAATCATTGTGTCATTTACTTACTGCTCTTTTACATTCTACAAATTTACTTTTAAGTCATATTCATATTGTTATTTATTGTTCATATTAATCTTGTTTGTCGTTTAGTGTTTGATCTTTTCAAATATCCAAACTTATAGTGAATTGTGTTTGTATGTTTTCCACATTGCCTAAGTTATAACTCTGACTACTTATCACTTTGCAAAACTTTCAAGACTACAACTTTCAATCTCTCAACCTACCTTAAATTTACCGCATTTTATGTCGACCGCACATCACTCACGATCGACCGCATTCAAGTCATCTTAACCCTTAGTATTTTCTATCAAACTCAACTCTACCTCATTTCTATAGTAAATTTCCGCTGTGCATATTACACTTGACCGCGTGGTTATCATTGACCGCAAAATTCAAGTTGTAAGCATAAGGTTGAATTTTGAAAAATGGTTGAAATTTTAAGTAGGCTATTCACCCCCCTCTAGCCTCCTTTTTATACCCTTGTTGTGTCTTTGGGAACAATAGGGGTCCTAAACCTAGGGATGTCTGCAATTTCTTCAAAGAGAAGAGATATTGGAAGTTCGATTGTATGAGGAATAAGCAAGGCGATGCTCCTATCTGAGGTGAGGCTATGATGGCCAATGGTAGAAATTCAGATGAGAATATGCTCTAGTTATAAAAGAATCTTCACGTTCATCAGATGCGTGGATTCTATATTCTGGAGCCTCCTACCATATTAGTCTTAAGAGGGAATGATTTACTGATTATGGGTAGGAGAATGATGGCGATATTAGTATGGACAACACTATAGACTACAGGGTTGTCGGTTTTGGTTTAATCAAGGTCAGGACTCATGATGGTAGGTTTGTCAATTTGAACGAGATCGAACAACCAACCTACAGATATTAACCATATATTTGTATAATGAGTCATATTCATCATTGAATTATTAGAAAGCCTACATTCCATTAGACCATTCCTAACTCAAATTTTGTATTTAATTCAACAAATTTTCATCGATTGTTATATTCGTAGCGCCACACAGTTAATGCTGACATTGTGTAGTGTGTTCTCTTTCTTCGACTTATGTGCTCGTATAGTTTTTATCTTCCTCCGATTTTGCTCTTTAAATCTTTCTCCCGCACCCTCCCTCTTCCTCCATGATCACTAATTTTTTAAACAAATATGATAATGAGTTGCAGTCTAAACCATAGTCTGAATCGTAGTATGAACAATGGTTTCAATGGTGGTTTGAACCATGTCTAGACCGTGGTCTGAACCACATTACTGAACCACAGTCTGAACCAAACTATTGAGGTTTGGTTCAGTTCAGTTTGAACTTTTTCATGGTTCGGTTCGATCTGAAATTTCCAAAACTGATGACTAGTGGTTCAGTTTTTAAATAGGCCATGGCCGAACCAAACTGAACTATTTACACCACTAGGGGAGAGGTAATTTAAGGTTTACATTAGATCATTAAACTAATCAAGGATTTTAGGGCAATAAATATTCTCCCATGTGCACCTTAGAGCAATAGACAGAATTGCATGTCCTTAAAAGATTTTGGATAGTTGTAAAGGGTGTACGGGTAATTAATTTTTAATCTCACTGTCCCAAACTAATCACTATTAAATGTGAATACGATTAATAGAATATGTTGAAAAAATAAGTGTTGTGAGTGGGTATGAGAGTGAAAAGGAGTTAGTGGATAGTTGATGTGAGTGGGTAGGAGAGACAAAATTGATATAACCAAGTTGCAGTTAGGATAAGACGGTCAAAACGGAAATAAATAGTGATTAGTTTGGGACGGAGGAAGTAGGTGATAAGGGGCATTTAAGTAACTGTAATTGACAACGAGGGTACTTTTGGTAAACGAGTCACCTATAAACAAAGAGGTGGTCTCCTGTACATCCGTTGTACGGCGTACAACAGAGCCGAGCCGATCATTTTTTTTTTTTTTTTTTTTTTGCCACCCCAACATTTTTTTCTTCAACAAAAAGTAACACTTAGTATAACGAAATGTAACACTTTTGTTTTTCAAATGTAACACTTTTTTTGTTTCAAAAATGTACCACAAATTTGATGCAATAGATTAAAGATAACATAAAGATAGACAACTACATTAATGTAACACTTTTTATAAAGGAATGTAACACTCTTTTTCAAATGTAACACTTTTTTTCAAATGTAACATTTTTTTTCTCCCAAAAATAACATAGGATTGACAACTAAAACTAATGTTACATTTTATAAAAAATGAATGTAACATTTTTTTTTCTCAATTGTAACAGTTTATATTCCATTATATATGAAATGTAACAATTATTTATTGAGAAAGTAACAATTGAAATGCAAAACCATTTTTTTTTTTGTAAAAAACTGCTGTTACTTTTAACAGTAGAAAGTGTTACTTTTTGAAGACGAAATTGTTACTTTTATTAGAACAGAGTGTTACTTCTTAGCTGGTGAGCAGTTCAAACTTTTTTTTGTGTAAAAAATGTATTTTTTTTTAAAAAAATTAAACCATATCATGACCTATGTAGTTTTTTTCGTCTCGTCGAGATGAACAAAACGGTATTTTTAAATATTTTTTTTCGGCTTATAAATCTCAAGATATAGCATTTTAAAGTTTTTTTTTTTTTTTAAAAGTCGACACATGGAAAGATCTGAGAAGAGGGAGGGTTGGACCTGACCGCCGTTGTAGCGTACCAGCCAGCCGCGCGAAGCACTGGAACAAACCAAGGTTGCCGCATTTCGCACCCAAGAATTTGTCATAAACAAAATCAAAATCCCAGAAAACCCTAGGGTTCTGTCTTGCACTGGACAACAAACGAGCTAGAAAAAATGGTGAAATTTCTCAAGCCCAACAAGGCCGTCGTCATGCTCAACGGCCGGTACGCCGGCCGGAAGGCTGTGATCATCAGATCATTCGATGAAGGCACTCGTGACCGGCCCTACGGCCACTGTCTCGTCGCCGGAATATCCAAGTACCCGAAGAAGGTGATCCGGAAGGACTCGGCTAAGAAGACGGCGAAGAAATCTCGCGTGAAGGCATTCATCAAGCTCGTGAACTACAATCACATCATGCCGACTCGATACACGCTCGATGTAGACCTCAAAGACGTTGTGACGCTCGACGCTCTGCAATCTCGCGATAAGAAGGTCACTGCTGCGAAGGAGACGAAGGCGAGGCTCGAGGAACGTTTCAAAACCGGCAAGAACAGGTGGTTTTTCTCCAAGCTTCGATTCTGAGAAAGTTTTTTCTGGTCGGTTTTACAATTTTGAGTTTATGTTTTTGCAAAACTCCGTTGAATCATATGCTTTTTCAATTGACTTTGTTTAATTTAGTACTTTTTGGAAATCATATTTCGACTAAATTGATTTCGTTCAATTGGTATTTATGACTAGGATTGGAATTTCGAATGGATTATTGACATCTCTCTGGTCTGTTTTGATTAACTGAGGGTCACTATAGAACTGATGTTATATGTTGAGTTGGTCTTAAGTTGTTTTGAGGTTTAGTTTGATTTGATTCGATTCGTGCCTGTGTTCTATGTAGTTTAATATTGATATTGTGGATTATTATAGGAGTTGGTGTAAGGTGTTTACTTGTTTGAGATACATTGTTAGTGCTTCGTGTTAGACATTAATGGAGATTGCTCTCCATGCCAACTGTTTCAAGGTTGATGATGGTTGCACCTGGCAGTAGCGGACGTGATAATGAAAGTGGGTAGGTTTGCAATTCAAGGGAGAGCATAAAGCCGCCCTTATACTAACAATGTGGATTAATTAAGTTTCAATAATGATAATGATAATTACCCCTGCCATTTCCAATTTCTGTGTACTCCGTAGTTTTGGTTCCTGGAAAAAAAGTGCTGCTACTTAGTTTTAACTTCTTGGAAAAAAGGTCGATTTTCTGAGAGACCCGGAAAATTGGTGGTTCTTGAACAATGTAGCTGAAGATTTAGCATACAAATCCCATGTTGTTAGGTCTACCACATGACCAACTGAATAGCCAAGGATAAAGTTTAAGGAAATGACATTGTTAGGCAAATAGTATATGTTTGTCCCAAAATTCAATACTTTTTAGTGGCGTGTCTCGTGTGCCTCCCTATTGGGGGTTAAATGCCCTGTGATCCTCTCTATATATACCGTTCAATTTTTTCTTTTTTTAGACCTAATTATGAAGGTAAACAATAGTTTTGGACCAAATCTACGTTTGGTTGGTAATAAATTTTTGGAGACTGTTGAATTTGTGTTTTTTTTTTTTTTTTTTTTCGTTATACTTCCTCCTCAAAATGAATGTCCAAATTTGCTCTTGATCAAGACCAACTTTGGACATTCATTTTGCGACGTAGGGAGTAGAGCGTATATAAGTATTTTTAGTACTAGGTGTCTTGTTTCAGGCCCTTCACATGTGGGAACGAAAACTCTCATGTTGAGCAAATGTGTTGGTGTTGATGATTCTTTTCTTTGAGCAAATGTATTTGATGTTTGACCAACTTTCACATTGCCCCTATATTTTCTAAAAGCTCTGTTCATTCCTAGCAACTTTGGTTTTCATTCTGATTGATACTCCAATTCAATACATTGAACAATTTTTGTGCACCGATACATGCGATGACAGCAGTTTCAAGAGAATTGCATGTGTGCTAGGCTCATTTCATCCATACATTCACTGACCAATTGCAATATTTACGTTCCTTTAAACAATTACAACTAGTTATGGGGTTAAGGAAAATACGAAGATCCGACATGAGGTGATGGCACCCGGAAAAGTTGAGAGTTAGCCAAGAAAACAAAGAAATGAGAAAATGAACAGCTATGTCGTATTTGATAAACGTGGACTGTTTTGTAGTGGTAAAAAGATTAACTAGTGAGCTATTTTGGGCTTTTTGTTAAAAGTGGAGAAAAATTCCATTGAATGTTGATTGATGATGCTAAGGTAGATAGGCTTGATATTTCATGTATTCATCTTTCTTGGGAAGTATGAAAAATAAACAAGACAAATCAATCCAAGCAACAATGTCTTAAATAGGACTGGAAAAAGTCACACTGTCAACTTAGGAAAGAGGTATATAATGTTTGAATGTAGTTTTCCCTTGTCAATAAATTTTGAATAACACCAGGACACAAAAAACTCACAAAAACTTGCTCACAAAATTTTAGGTGTACTAATATTATTGGTGTTTTTAATTAGAGTGTGGCGGGTCAATTATCGATGCAACTAACAAAATATCGCCACCTCATTTTGTGAGCAACATTTTGTGACCTTATTTTGTGCCCCTAGCATTTCTCATAAATTTTCTTTAGTAGTATACATATGATGGATAAAATTCCACTGTAATAAAAACCTTGCAAGTGTACAAGTGTCGAAGCAGCAGTATACAAAAGTAAGGGTCGAACCACAGAGACTTGGATTAATTCTGAGTTAATTAACTATTTTAAAAACAATAAAATAAAAAATAATAAGATAGATGATCAACATGAACTAGCATAAAAATGATAGGATTTGCAGAATATAGATTCACAATCATCTCCCCTACGCTATGATAATAATCAAGTATCAATCTCAATTCATGGATTCGTTCACTTATGTAAGGATTGGGACGGTGAACCGGCCGGATTGCAATCTGTTTCTCTTTAGCTAATCACACTTCGCAAATCAAGTCCATGTAATTGTTTAAAGAGTCATTACGTTCTAAAGAACATATAAACCTACACCCACTTGATTTCTATCACGGCATCAAATAGATATATTAGTCAAAGCATTGGTCTACGCTTTAATCCCCAAACCAATGGCGGAGTTAAAACCCTGAATTGTTAAAAAGGCCAATAGTGACTAGTTCAATTATTGAAACCCTAGAAATTTGAATAAAATACTTTGAATAACTAGAATGAAATAGAATACAAGATTTATATTAAAGCATAAAATTGATAGAAAGTTACCTCCAATTCGTAGTTGGTGAAATTGTTCTTCATAGACAAAAACCTTACAAAATATTAACTAGCTACATGATTGATAAAAAATACAGTGAAACTAACCTAGTGTTTATAGGGAAAAATAAATCTAAAACCTAAATTAAAAAGAAATTATAAAAGAAAAAAGAAATCAAAAGGAAAAGGAAACTAAATAATAATAAAAAATCCTAAATAATCTAAAAAACCTAAATCTGTTATGATATATTATTGTGTGGATGTCCTTTGAACCGGAAGTTTACAAGATAATCTTTCGCGAAGCTTACTAGGGAACCTTTGTAAATATCTTCAGCGAAGCTTACTAGAGAAGCTTTGTAAATATCTTTAGTGAAGCTTATTAGGGAAGCTTTGTAAATATCTTTAGAGAAGCTTACAGAGGAAGCCAATTTCCTCCTATAAATAGTAGGCTCTAGTTTTCATTTCAATACACCTCAGAAGTTCTTAACTTCTATCTTTCTCTCTTGTATACTCTCTATAATAGTCTTGAAATAAAATATTCTCTATAGTTACCAAAGTAGGTACGGTATTGGTAAGATCTACCTAGTCTCATTTCAAGTTATTTCAAAATATTATAATGTCAAATCTCACAAAACTTGACTTTGTAGCTCTTGATATTACGGGTAAGAACTATGCAGAAATTCATCTAGATGCCAAGGGTCTGGGAGAAACCATCAAAAACGGAAATACTGCCTCTATGCAAGAACGTGCTAAGGCAATGATTTTTCTCCGACACCATGTCCATGAAGAATTAAAAACAGAATACCTCACCGTGAAAGATCCACTTGTATTTTGGGACAATTTGAAAGAAAGGTATGATCATCAAAGATTTGTTGTTCTCCCAAAAGCACACTACGAGTGGATTCATTTACGTTTGCAGGATTTTAAAACTGTAAGTGAATATAATTCTGCGATGTTTAAAATTACATCACAGTTAAAACTATGTGGGGAAGGAATTACTGATAATGATATGCTAGAAAAAACGTTCTCCACATTTCATGCCTCGAATATGCTCCTGCAGCAGCAATATCGAGAAAAAGGTTTTAGAAGGTATTCTGAATTAATCTCATGCCTTCTTGTGGCTGAGCAAAATAATGAGATCTTATTGAAAAATCATGAAGCCCGCCCTACTGGCTCTACTCCGTTCCCTGAAGTGAACGCGAGTATATATGATAATAATGGGCGAGGCCGAGGACGTGGTCGTGGACGGGGCCGTGGACGTGGTCGCGGCCGTGGTCGGGGAAGATTTTATAATCAGTATCATAATAATAATCACCCCAATAATGATGGAAATATATCTCGCCACCTGAAGTGGAATAGAGAAGATAATAAAGAAAAATCATCAGCTAGACAAACTGAGCAACCGATAAAAGTTGAGAATTTATGTTATCGATGTGGAATGAAAGGTCATTGGGCCCGTACCTGTCGTACGCCAAAACATCTTGTTAAACTGTATCAAGCATCAATGCTGAATAAAGGGAAAGATGTCGAAACAAATTTTGTCTATGAAAATGATGATGTGAATCAAGACCCATCTACAAGTACACATCTGGATATATCAGATTTTCTCAATCCAGAGGGGGATGATTAAATGCTTGATGGTGGAGAGACCCAAATAAATTAAATATCTAGATTGTAATATTTTACTTAAGTGTGTTTTATTTCAGTATGTTTGTAACATATTTAACTTTTGTTTGTAATATAAGTATTGTCTTATATTTTATTCCTTTTTTTTTTTTTTTTGAAGAAAATGGCTAGCAGAGATGATGATGTGTGTCTTGCAGACAGTGCATCAACACATACTATACTCAAAATAAAAGTACTTCTCTCAAGTGATAGTGAATGATGCTAATGTTAGTACAATATGTGGTAGTACAAAGATAATTGATGGTTCCGGAAGAGCTAACATAGTACTACCAAGAGGAACAAAAATCAGTATAAAAAATGCATTACTCTCAACTAAGTCTCAAAGAAATTTACTATGCTTTAAAGATATTCGTGAAAATGGATATCATATTGAGACTGCTAATGATGGGGAGATGGAATATTTATACATTACAAAAACTGAATCAGGTAACAAAAGTGTGGTAGAAAAGTTACCTGTATTTTCCTCTGGACTGTACTATACAAAGATTAGCACCGTTGAAGTACATATGACAGTACACCAGAAATTTACTGATATGAATGGTTTTATTATATGGCATGACCGGTTGGGGCATCTCGGTTCTAATATGATGCGAAGAATTATGGAAAATTCACATGGGCATCCATTGAAAAACCAGAAGATTTTTCAATCTAAAGAATTCTCATGTGCTGCTTGCTCTCAAGGAAAATTGATAATTAAGCCATCACCAGCAAAAGTTGGAGTTGAATCTCCAAAATTTTTAGAGCGAATTCAAGGTGATATATGTGGACCAATTGATCCACAGTGTGGACTATTTAGATATTTTATGGTTTTAGTAGATGCATCTACTAGATGGTCACACGTAAGTTTATTATCAACTCGCAACCTGGCGTTTGCGAGATTACTCGCTCAAATAATTCGATTACGATCACAATTTCCAGATTATGTGATCAAGACAATTCGCCTTGATAATGCTGGTGAATTTACATCAGAGGCTTTTAATAACTATTGTACATCTATTGGAATAGATGTTGAACATCCAGTTGCTTATGTTCACACACAAAATGGTTTAGCTGAAGCATTTATTAAACGAGTTCAGTTAATAGCTAGACCATTGCTTATGAGAGCAAAGCTACCTGTCGTAGCTTGGGGACATGCTGTGTTACATGCATCAGCACTTATACGCATCATGCCATCGAGTTATCATAAGTTCTCCCCATTACAATTGGCTTATGGTCAGGAGCCAAATATTTCCCATCTAAGAATTTTTGGGTGTGCGGTATATGTTCCAATTGCTCCACCACAACGCACCAAGATGGGACCCCCAACGAAGATTGGAGATATATGTTGGGTATGATTCTCCTTCAATTATAAGATATCTTGAACCATTAACAGGAGATCTATTTACGGCACGTTTTGCCGACTGTCATTTTGATGAAAAAATATTCCCAACATTAGGGGGAGAAAATAATAAGCTGGAAAAGGAAATCAAGTGGAATACGTTGCAATATCATCTTGATCCTCGTACAAAGCAATGTGAACTAGAAGTTCGAAAAATAATCCACTTGCAAGAAATAGCGAATCAATTGCCAGACGCATTTACTGACCTAAAAAGAGTGACAAAGTCACATGTTCCAGCTGTAAATGCTCCAATACGGATTGATGTCCCGATTGGACAATCCGTTCATGAATCTAAACCACGCCTGAAGCGTGGAAGGCCTATCGGTTCCAAAGACAAAAATCCTCGAAAGAAAAAAGGAGCAAATTGTGAGAAAAACCCCGTCGAGGTAAACGAATCTCCTGAAGAGATACATGACAAATCTGATCAAATACTTCTAGAAGAAGTTCAGGTACCTGAAATCATTGAGAATGGTGAGATCTCGATCAGTTATGTCAATACTGGAAAAAGATGGAACCGAGAGGAAACAATTGTCGACAATATTTTTGCATATAATATAGCGCTTAATGTTATGAAAAATAACGAGGATCATGAACCAAGGTGTATCGACGAGTGTTGATACAGAAATGATTGGCCAAAATGGAAAGACGCAATTCAAGCAGAATTAAACTCACTTGAGAAGCGTGAGGTTTTCGGGCCTGTAGTCCATACACCTGAAGGTGTAAAACCAGTAGGGTACAAATGGGCCTTTGTGCGAAAACGAAATGAAGAAGGCAAAGTAATAAGATATAAAGCACGTCTTGTTGCACAAGGATTTTCGCAAAGACCTGGAATTGATTATGAGGAGACATATTCTCCTGTGGTGGATGCAATTACATTTCGCTATCTCATTAGTCTGGCAATACATGAAAAGCTTGATATGCGTTTAATGGATGTTGTCACTGCATATTTGTATGGCAGACTTGACAATGATATTTATATGAGAATCCCAAAAGGATTCAAGATGTCTGATGCATGCAATTCAAACTCCCGGGAAGTTTGTTCTATTAAATTACAAAGATCTTTGTATGGTTTAAAACAATCAGGACGGATGTGGTATAACCGTCTTAGTGAATACTTGGCAAAGGAAGGATACACGAATGATCCTATTTGTCCATGTATTTTCATTAGAAAGTCGGCTTCAGGATTTGTAATAATTGCTGTTTATGTTGATGATCTCAATATTATTGGAAGTCCAGAAGAACTTTCAATAGCTGTTAATTACTTGAAGAAAGAATTTGAGATGAAAGATCTGGGAAAGACAAAGTTTTGTCTTGGCCTACAAATCGAGTACCTTAAACAAGGTATACTTGTCCATCAATCAACTTATACAGAAAAAGTCCTGAAACGTTTCTATATGGACAAAGCACATCCATTGAGTACCCCAATGGTTTTCGATCACTTGATGTGAAAAAGGACGTGTTTCGGCCTCGAGAAAATAATGAAAAAGTCCTTGGTCCAGAAGTACCATATCTTAGTGCAATTGGTGCATTAATGTACCTCGCTAATAATACAAGACCTGATATTGCCTTCTCGGTAAATTTATTAGCAAGATATAGTTCCAATCCAACCCGAAGACATTGGAATGGAATAAAGCACATATTTCGTTATCTCCGAGGAACTACTGAGATGGGCTTATTTTATTCATATAATTGTGGATCACAGCTTATTGGCTATGCAGATGCAGGTTATTTATCTGATCCCCATAAGGCTCGATCTCAGACAGGTTATTTATTTACAACTGGATCTACAGCTATATCATGGCGTTCCACGAAACAGACGTTAGTCGCCACTTCATCAAATCATGCTGAAATTATAGCAATCCACGAAGCAAGCCGTGAATGTGTTTGGCTAAGATCAATGATTAAACACATACGAGGGACGTGTGGATTGGCTTTGGATGCGAAAAGTTCAACAACACTATTTGAAGACAATACATCATGTATAACTCAACTCAAGGGTGGATATATCAAAGGAGACAGAACAAAGCACATATCACCAAAGTTTTTCTTCACTCATGATCTTCAGAAAAATGGTGAAATTGATATTCAACAAGTTTGTTCAAATGGCAATCTTGCGGACTTGCTTACGAAGTCATTACCAACTCCAAGATTTGAGAAATTAGTGCATGATATTGGAATGAGGCGACTAAGAGATATTGAGTAATGTTTTATTCAGGGGGAGTATCCAGAAGATACTAAGATTACATTGTACTCTTTTTCTTTCGTGCGGGGTTATTTTTCCCACTGGGTTTTGTTACCCGCCAAGGTTTTAACGAGGCAATGAGTGTTGATTGAAAAGATTTTGCGTTGTACTCTTTTCCTTCGAGATTATTTTTCCCACAGGGTTTTTGCTCAGAAGGTTTTTAATGAGGCAACACGTGATATCTTAGCAGCGGACATCCAAGGGGGAGTGTTATGATATATTATTGTGTGGATGTCCTTTGAACCGGAAGTTTACAAGATAATCTTTCGCGAAGCTTACTAGGGAAGCTTTGTAAATATCTTCAGCGAAGCTTACTAGAGAAGCTTTGTAAATATCTTTAGTGAAGCTTATTAGGGAAGCTTTGTAAATATCTTTAGAGAAGCTTACAGAGGAAGCCAATTTCCTCCTATAAATAGTAGGCTCTAGTTTTCATTTCAATACACCTCAGAAGTTCTTAACTTCTATCTTTCTCTCTTGTATACTCTCTATAATAGTCTTGAAATAAAATATTCTCTATTAAGATTTTGCTCTTAATTCTCCAGTTTTATAACAAAATCTTCTATCTTGTATGCGGCTGACTTTTTTGGGCAGGGAATTGAAAATTGCAGTTTAGTCCTTGCAGTTTCATTATTTTCAGATTAGTCCACAGCCTTTTACTTTGTTGCAGTTTGGTCCTGAAGTTTCATATTTGGCAGATTGGTCCCTGAAATATGTAATCTTTGCACAGCAGTCATTGGCCTTCATAAGTTTACTCCATTAAGCACTTTTCATCCCTCTTCATTGTAGATTGAGCCATAACCACCCTAGACAACAAAAACACAAAACTACCTAAATCAAATAACAAAAGCTTGAGAACAAAGCAATAATTGAGCCTAAAAGTATCAAATAGAATGAGTAAAAACTCAATCATCAACATAATACTCACTCTGTCCCATAGTTATAAATACCGTCCCGGCTAACGCACCGGTTTGATCACTGGAACGGGACGTACCGGGTACCGGAACGTACCGTACTGGTTTTACCGTACTGGTTTTACCGCACTTTTTATTATATTTTTATAAGTTTATATATTCTATTTATTCAATAATATATTCTCACTTATTATTTCACCATATCATTTAAATATATATATATATATATTTTAATTATATTGTATATAAAATGAGTAATATACATTTGTACAAACCAATCAAAATCAATAATTCAATTTCCCTAAAACCAACTAGAAACTTCTCATGAAAAACTGATAAGTCATGACCTAGAGCCCATCAACTATCCCTTTTTCTGTACTTACACGCCACTCAAAAGCTAAACTCGTTGCCTCCTTTGGAAAGACCAACATACTACTCTCTCTCTCAAATATTGGTGCTAGGAACTAAGGATTCTGAAAGTTAAAACTCATTTCAATACTCCATTTACAATTCACCAACACACAATCCTCCTCAGTTTATGCATCTTTTTTCATATCTTCTCACTTCTTCAGAAACCTTATATCGCTCTGATATCCTGCAAGACAAATGGAGATAAGGCTCATTCGGTGTTTAAAAAATGGACTTGTCAGCACCACCGCCTATACAACAGCAGTTCCGACAGTTCAACAGTGGCTCATCCACTTTTTGCGTCTTCCTCGTGGCCCGACGCAATTTCCTTTCTTGTCGTCTCTGCTTATATTTTTTGTTCCGCCCGGAATCCCTGCATCTCGGCCGGTTTTTGCCGGTTCGGACCGGTTCGACTGGTACAAGCCGGTGCAGGGCGAAATTTAAACTGAGACGGTATATGAGCCATTCCGTCCCGGTTTTTTATCAGAACGGTGCATACCGGCCGGGACGAACCGGTACGGGACGGGATTTATAACTATGCTCTGTCCCATTTCAAATTGCAAAATTTGCTATTTTGGTTGTCCCATAAAAATTGCAAAATCTAAAAATGAAAAGTTTTTACCACTTGCTTACTCACATCAACTAACTCACTAACTATTCTCTACCCCACTTTCTCTCTTCTACCAAAATATCTATAATTACAACACATCACCTTTTCTATTTTTTCTTTAATTTTCATGCGGTTTTGTGCAATTTAAAATGAGACGGAGATATATTTCTGTTAATGTAACAATTATTACGAATGATAGAGAGAAAGACAAGTAGAAACATACCGATTGATCGAGCATGTTTATTGGTACATGCACTATGCACTGACAAAGCTGGTAGCCCATTGACATTACTCCCTCCGGTCCAAAATATCTGTCGCTTTTGAACAAGTTTTTTGGTCCAAAATAACTGTCACTTTTGGGTCAAAACAATTAAAATTCCTAATTTACCCTTACATTGGAAGTTGATTTACTTTATTAATTGACTTAGTGAGTGTAATAATGTAAGAAAGATGGACAATAAATAAGGGTAAGCATGGAACTTTCACCATTAATATGCCGTAATAATTGCATTTCTTAATCTTTGTGAAAAGTCAAAAAACGACAGTTATTTTGGACCGGAGGAAGTACTAAAATACTCACTCCGTCTCAAAATAGATGTCGTTTTGAGAGTTAAATTTTGTCTCAAAATACTTGCCGTTTCACTATTTTCAAAGCTTTTTTATTGCTCTATACCAATTATACTCTTAATAATGATAGTAAACTATCTTTTACCTAACCATTTAATTACTTAGGTAGTTGAATTACTTTAGGGGTATTTGAGACTTCTTCACATGCATTAATGCATTTCTTAATATATGTGAAACACTCCAAAACGACATCTATTTTGAGACGGAGGGAGTATTATAATTTAATGACTAAATTTATTTTAAAGGAGGCAAGATTTAATATAGTGTTATTTTTTGTTAGTACAAAGGGGGGTAAAATATCAATTTTAAAGGTAAACTGCAATATCTAAAGTATTGTGTAGTACTCCCTCTGTTTCATATTTTTTGTTACCAAAATTGAATGCTCGAGAATTAAAGAAAAATAAATATAATATTGATAGTGAAATAGGTATTGTGAATATGAAAAGTAAAATATGAGAGAGAATGTGGGGGTAGGGAATAGTAAGTTGATTCGTGTTGTGAGTATAAAAGTAAAGTATGAGAGAGAATGAGGGGGGAGAATAATAAATATTCTTTTTTTTTATTTTGGGTCCATTAGAATTGGGCGCCCCAAATAGGAATAAGTAACCAAATTTTTTTTGGGACGAATGTAGTATTAAAATTAGGTTGCGTTTGGTGCATCAAGTATCAAGTGCTTGATGCTTAATATAATGTAAGGTAATTTGGAGTTAGGATGCACTTGATCACATTTGGCGCTAGATGTTGAATGTTGAGTCAAGCTTTTATTCGTTAAGCAAGGATTTTGATTCTCAATCATTAAGAGGATGTTGGATATATTCATGTTGAAAGAAAGAATTAAATTATGCATCCTACTCCCAAATTACCCTACATTATACTCCTTATGTCCCAAACTAAGGTTCTTACTTTCCTTTTTGGTTTGTCCGGGACTAACTAAGGTTCTTAGTTGCTTTATTACCTAAAATGGACAATGAGACCCACTTGTCATTCTCACAACAAAAACTTTCTACCCACTTTCTCTCTCCTACTTTACTTTTCATACTCACAACATTTACTTTTTCTTAATCTCCGTGTAAAATCAAACTAAGAACCCTTAATCCGGGACGGAGGGAGTATTAATTAAGCATCAAGCATTATGCTTCAAACAGTGGATTTTGTAGAACCAAACCAATGGGGGCAATTGCTCACTTAAGCCTTTTCCTAGCTCCGCCTCTGTCTTGTATGATAGTAAGTTCATTCTTTATACTCATTATATCATTTAAACGAAGTATTGTGTTTTTCTATGTAAATCAGTAGCTCTTGTTAGTTTCTGGAGTTGGTTTACTATGGTTCTTGTTTTGCTTTTCAATATAGTGGTTTTTTGCTTTGCTTTGGTGTTCATCATTGAGGTTCTTTCTTTATGTATAGCCTTCTATATGTGTAGTGGTTATTTAAATGACCAATGTTTCTTCGATCACACTCACCGATGCAGTTGAAGAATATGACGAGTGAACGTCCCCAAGCAAGGGGGAGCGAATATGTACAAATATTATAGGAAAAGATGGCCATGGGCGTATGTATACCTTGTATGGGACAAGGTCTTACAACATCGATCTAAGGTGTTTAGTAAACCCTCAAACAGTTGGTGTGGTTCTTGTTTAGTTTAAAGAGACAATGTATTCAGAAAAATATCACTAGGAGCTAAATTTTCAAGGCGTCAAGAGGGAGGACCAACAAGCGGAAATTTTAAGGCGGTTATATTGTAAATGAAGGCATTGGAAGCCTTTCCGTGCGCAGGCGACAACTTTAAGAGAATTTGGTATTGTGTTTCAACAGTTTGAAGATCAGGCTTTGAATGAGCACTGATATGTGTGATTACTTATTGCTTATTTAAGTTATTGGACCAATTTAGGATATATATCAATCTGATTTAATTTCATCACACATTATGTGTTTTTGGCAATTAGAAAATAAGAGAATAGCTTAAAAGAATATTAAAGAAAAAGGAAGATATATTCATAAGAAGAGGAAAAGCATCCAAAACATTTTACTTAGAAAACCTATTATTCAGAACATGTCAAATACTTAATTACCAACACTTGGTGTACAGTATGGACCGTACGATGCTAATCGCATGGTACGGTAATAACAAATATGTATACACACACATATACTCCCTCCGGTCCAAAATAACTGTCTTTTTTTGCGTTTGCACAACTCTTAAGAAATGTAATAATTATCATGACTTAGTGACAAAAGTTCCAACTTTACCCCTATTAAGTGTGCAACTTTCTTACATTAATGTCTCACACTAAAATAATTAATAAAAGAAAACAAGTTTCAATGCAAGGATAAAAGATACATTTAGCTCAAAAGTGACAATTATTTTGGACCAAAATTTTGGTCCAAAAGTGACAGTTATTTTGGACCGGAGGAAATATATGTATGTATATTAAAAGTCGAGTAATAAGCCTTACATATATATGTATGTATATTAAAAGTCGAGTAATAAGCCTTAGGCTACGGGACGTGGACAATTTTTGACAAAATCTTGTATTTCGCGAAGTGACATAAGCGATGACTCATCACTATCCTAAATTTTAAGTGACTCTTGGTATTCTTTTTATTACTCCTTCCGGTCCAAAATAACTGTCTTTTTTTTGCTTTTGCACAATTCTTAAGGAAATCAATTAATATCATGATTTAGTGATAAAAGTGTCAACTTTACCCCTATTAAATATGCATAATTACTACACTAATGTCTCACAACTAAGACAATTAATAAACCAAAACAAGTTTCAAAGCAAGGGTAAGAAGGACATTTAGCTCACAGTTATTTTGGACCAAAATTTTGGCTCAGAGTGACAGTTATTTTGGACCGGAGGGAGTAGCTAATAATACTCCCTCCGTCCCACCCGAATTAGGATTTTTGGGTTGGGCACGGAGATTAAGGTAAAAGTGTTAGTGGAGTAGGTATTGTGAGTATGAAAAGTAAAGTATGAGAGAGAAAGTGGGGTAGATAATAATGAGTAGAAAGTTGTTGTGAGTGTGAATGTGGGGTAGAGAATAATGAGTGGACAATAAGTGTCTTAACTTTTAGAGTCAGTCTTATGAAAAACTTGTTTTACACTAAGATATGTGTAAAACCTGTTTTGTATTAAGAGATTTTGTTTTACATTAAAAGGATGAAAACAAGTTTTACACTAACACAAGTGTAAAACAAGTTTTTCTCAAGATTTTCACTAACTTTTATGATTTCTTAGGCCTTCGTAACCGGGTGATGTTGGAATTCCATTTACTGTGTAAATTATGATTAATTCACTGTGATTTTTTTCGCAGAACGTGCAAATCTTGCACCACGGTTTCATCTCCGATGTACTCTATAGTGTCCAAATACGCTCTTGATTAAGAGCAAATTTGGACCTTTATTTGGGGACGGGTGTAGTAAAATACTATGATCGGTAAAAACTAAAAAAAAAGCAACGGATTGTTGTCAATTTCTGATGTATAAGCTATGGAGGCTGAAAGTTTTGGTAGCTAGGATATCAGATAAAATAAACATAGAGGCGCATTGTAAGCTCTAATGTGGTTACACCAGAGTCTACACAAACAGAATTTGCAGCGGAATAAATAATAAGCACGAGTTATTTACACATCTACAGCAATATGCTGCAGACAACAAAAACTTCTCTTTATTAAAACGTTTAAGATCGATTACAAACAAGAAATCAAGAGAATCGACCAAATATGAAAACACTAAATACTAAAACACTTGTCTAAGACTTAATGATACTCTGAGAAGACGATCATACGCTGAACAAAGCAGCAAAGATGAAAATGAATCATTTCTTGAAGAATCAAGTCTATCCTAAAACAAGTACAAAACACGATGTAGACTGCGATGTGCCCGCACATGCACCTACATCAACAACCTACGAAAATAATAACAAAATGACAACACTCTTGAACTTTGTATGTCTCTCTTAATATTCTGAGTGTATAAATAATCTGGAGCTCTCCTCTTCCTTTTATAGATGTGTAGGAGTCCTTCAAGATATGGCAATGATTGTCCTACAAGAAAAAGATAAACACTAAAGAAGGAAGAGATATGTTAGGGTTAGTATACTAAAATAAATCCCTAAAGAATAGGAAACTAAAATATATCTACATCTAATAAATATTTACAATTAATTAATAAATTATATATAAAATAGGAATCCTTTTCCACCAAGGAAGGCGAAAATCCTAAACACGTTAGGAATCCTTTTTACACTCGGTAACGCACACTTACAATCTCCCCCTGATTTTCGGCTTTCTGGTTAAAACAAAATGATAAGACAAACAAGATGATAATATGTCGTTATAATCAAAACTCCCCCTCAATTAAAACAGTTTCAATCTCCCTGATTAAAATTAAGGTTTACCCGCATCGTACACCTTACTCTCCGCTTTACAATTGTAACAACTTACTCTCCCCCTTTTTGACCAGAATGCAAGGTGATCAAATTCGCACACTAGGTCTTCAAAGCTAAGAGTTGAGTCTAAAACGTCAAGATCTGTATCTCAGATGATAGACAAAAATGGATGTGCACTCTGATGTGCGGAGTGATGTGAGTACATCCTGACAAACATCATCTGCTGAACTTGACAATATACCACGGAAAGAAAAATAACGATATGAACCTGCACACTCAAGGAAATCCACACTTAAAGGTAGAAGAAAGTCTTTAAAGATTAAAATGCTTTTTGATTTTCAAATGATTTGAATTATGAGCAACAAGGAAAGGTTAAAACAAAACTTTTGAGAAAATTTAGTTACCAAAGATAACACAAAAATTCAAGATAAATACTTCCCCTAAAAACATGCCAACATTAGCCAAGATGCTATTTGAAAGATTGTTAGGGAAGAAATAATTAGCCAGGGAGGGATAAAAAATAAAAAATCAACCGAGTCATATTTTCACCATGGTCAAGGATATCATAAATTTATGTCTAAAAAACACACAAAAAAAAAAAACTCAATCAGGTGAAGTATATATATCCCTGTCTTGTGTGGCATAGAATGAAATCACACCCGGGGACTCTTATTCTCCAAGAACTTCAATGAACTTATTTCCAATCTGCTCAGCCTCTAGAATGCGCCCAACCCTTTTTTAATTGTGGGTAAATATTTGTGGGTAGATTTCACTCTACATTAAATCCAAAGATAGTCCTTTCTCTTTCAAACGATCTTTTCAAATTCGAATCAAACTTTTGTGTTGAGTTCGTTTGATCACATTTGGATTGGCTGCATACAATAGTGGAGCAGTTGTTTCCCTTAGATATTACACCCACTGAGAGATATAAAAATGTGGCGTTTAGTAACTTAAACATAGGAAGAGTCCACAGTTCAAGGATCAGACAAGTCAAGGGAGGATATCAAGTGACCACACTGAGATATATAGTGCAAATTAACCTAATATGAATGCCTAATTTATTTATTTTTTCTATTTTTTTTTTAAATACTATACAATACAAGTGAAGGACGATGTCTCCCAATTGGGAGAACGCCATCAAAAAACACACAAACAAAGAGACTTCCTTAGAGTGAAAAGTCTCTTAAAATAAATAGCCTTGGTGAAAATATAAACAACTTGATTTTTTATTCTATAAGGTTCAAGGCTAAATATTTTTTGCTCAACAAAATCTCGTATAAAATAATGTATAATATCAATAAGCTTAGTACGAGAGTATTGAAAATGATTTCTTGAGATATCAATAGTACTTAAATTATCACAGAAAATAGTTAAAACCTTACTTTGTACCTCAAAATCAAGATAATCCATCATGACTACCCTTCTGGATCACTCTCAGTGCCGTCGAGAGACGGCTCTGATACCAATTGAAAGTTTTTGTAGCTAGGATATCAGATAAAATAAACACAGAGACGCAATGTAAGCTCTAATGTGGTTACACCAGAGTCTACACAAACAAAATTTGCAGCGGAATAAATAATAAACACGAGTTATTTATGATAAAGTCTGAGGTTCCATCCCAAAACCAATTGGCAATGGGAGGAGTAGCCCAGGATCCTTATATAGTCAAGGCATGGCTTGTTAATTCCCGATGTGGGATAATGTCTCTAACACGCCCCCTCACGTGTAGCCGGGCTTTGCCAAAGGCTTACAACGTGGACTTAATCGGGTAACGCGGAGCAACATCGTGGGCCGTTGGGCCTGCACGTGTAACGGGCCAGCTCTGATACCACGATAAAGTCTGAGGTTCCATCCCAAAACCAATTGGCAATGGGAGGAGTAGCACAGGATCTTTATATAGTCAAGGCATGGCTTGTTAATTCCCGATGTGGGATAATGTCTCTAACAATTTACACATCTACAGCAATATACTGTAGACAACAAAAACTTCTCTTTATTAAAACGTTTAAGATCGATTACAAACAAGAAATCAAGAGAAGCGACCAAATATGAAAACACTAAATACTAAAATACTAAAACACTTGTCTAAGACTTAATGATACTCTGAGAAGATGATCCTATGCTGAACAAAGCAGCAAAGATGAAAAGGAATCGTTTCTTGAAGAATCAAGTCTATCCTAGAACAAGTACAAAACACGATGTAGACTGCGATGTGCCCGCACATGCACCTACATCAACAACCTACGAAAATAATAACAAAATGACAACATTCTTGAACTTTGTATGTCTCTCTTAATACTCTAAGTGTGCAAATAATCTGGAGCTCTCCTCCTCCTTTTATAGATGTGTAGGAGTCCTTCAAGATATGGCAATGATTGTCCTACAAGAAAAAGATAAACACTAAAGAAGGAAGAGATATGTTAGGGTTAGTATACTAAAATAAATCCTTAAAGAATAGGAAACTAAAATATATCTACATCTAATAAATATTTACAATTAATTAATAAATTATATATAAAATAGGAATCCTTTTCCACCAAGAAAGGCGAAAATGCTAAACACGTTAGGAATCCTTTTTACACTCGGTAACGCACACTTACAGAGGCTGGACATATAGAAGAAACATCAAAGTAGAGAATTCTACTAATTATAAGTTGCAGGGATGATGGAATGATGCTATGTCTTTTGTAGACATGGGATTTGTGATCTTGCTAAGAATTTGTTATTTGTATCAGGTTGTCAAAGTCACTGCATATTATAGGAGGCCTTATTGGTTATTTTTGGTGTTTTTTATTGAATCTGATTTAAAAATTGAAATTTACATTCGTCGTTGGTCCTTCTTTCACTAATGATCTAATGATCTCACCATTTTCTAGTAGTTCGCGCGAACGCACGAGGGACTATCCTTACCCATGGGAGCCTCAGCTCATGCATCGGTTTACCGAAATCACCTCCGCTATCCCACTTCCTTCTATTCAAAAGGCGAGCAGCTTTTATATCACTTTCATTGGTATTCGCTCAATTTCTTTGAGATAGTTTGTTTAAAATTGATGGTCAAAGTTCATTTTTGTTGACCATAAAAAATTAAAATGAACTATCTTTCCAGAACAGATGGAGTATTTAAGGATGATTTCAAAAATAAATAAATTATTAGGGATACGTCATGAAAGGAATATAGAATATATTCCCCCCCTCCCCCGGGTTTTAGCCTCCTCTCTAAAAAAATATTTTGAACCTTAAGATGTAAGTTAAGGTATGTTCATTCAAGATATCAGTAAGGAGGGGGTGCCAGCACTGTCAGGTAGGTGAGGGGGAGGGGAGGGGAGGGAAGGAAAAGCTAGGGTCTCCTAGAGAGAAATATTGAACTTTTTTGGTTGTTCATTATGTGAGAGGGGAGTAAGGCATAATTGATGTACTTTCATAGTCAAGCATTGAAGTAGCATATGACAACTTATAGATAGAGAAGCTGGGTTTTCCTACTTATCATTTTTCTGTTACTAACCTTTTTGTACCCGTGCCATTGGCACAGGCTTTTGAATACTAGTATGTATACACACACACACACACACACACACACACACACACACACACACACACACACACACACACACACACATATATGTATGTATGTATATTAAAATTCGAGTAATAAGCCTTAGGCTATGACACGTGGACAATTTTTGACAAAATCTTGTATTCGCGAAGCGACATAAGCGATGACTCGTCACTATCCTAAATTTTAAGTGACTCTTGGTATTCTTTTTATTAGCTAGTAATACTCCCTCCGTCCCACCTGAATTAGGATTTTTGGGTTGGGCACGGGGATTAAGGAAAAAGTGTTAGTGGAGTAGGTATTGTGAGTATGAAAAGTAAAGTAGGAGAGAGAAAGTGGGGTAGAGAATAATGAGTGGAAAGTTGTTGTGAGTGTGAATGTGAGTCACATTAAATAAAACATTTCCATTTTGGGTTGTCCTAATTCGAATGAGACACCCAAAATGGAAATTTGTCCTAATTCGAGTGGGACGGAGGGAGTATTAGTTAAAGATAATAAGATATTATATAGGTTAAATATGAGAAAATTTTTGGGGAAACTAGTTTCTCCATAAATTATAAAAAGTCATGTTTTTATAGGGGTTAATGTTTAGGGTTTAAAGTTTAGGGTTTAGGATTTAGGGTTAGAGTTTAAGGGTTAAAAAGTGGACTTTTTATAACTTATGGAAGAACTAGTTTCCCCCAAAACCAACTCGTTAAATATTACTATTAGTAATACTCCTTCCGTCCCGGTTTAAGGTTCTTAGTTTGATTATGCACGCTTATTAAGAAACTAAGGTAAAAACAATAGAAATGAGTCAACCAAAAGTAGAGATTGAAGGATATAAATGTTCAAAATGCTATTTACAAAGCAAGTGGGTGAAAGTAAGTTAGGTAAGTAATGTTTTTTTTTGTAATTAAATTAATTTTTTGAGGGCAAGATTTTTCAAAGCACTATTCATTATGTTCCATTTATGGAATAAAGCAACTAAGAACCTTAAACTGGGACAGACAAAAGACGAAAGTAAGAACCTTAAACTGGGACGAAAGGAGTATTAGTTAACCATAATACTTACTATATAAGTTGATTATAACTATTAATAATATTAGTTAACGATAATGGTTACGATATACGTTAACTATTACTATTAATAATATTAGTTAACCATAATAGTTACTATATAAATAAATAATTACTATTAATAGTATTAGTTAACCATAATAATAATCATATAGGTTAACTATTACTATTAATATTATTAGTTAATAATAATAATTACTATATATTTTTAACTATTATTATTAATAGTATTAGTTAATCATAATAGTTACTGTGTAAGTTAATTATTACTATTAATAATATTAGTTAATCATAATAATTACTCAATTCGTTTCAAGTTGAATGTCCTGTTTTGTCCTAAAATGAATGATTTTTTTTTAAAAAATTTACCTTCAAATAAATTTGTACCTAATTTTTTTTTTCATACATCATTATATTTTTGCAAAATATTTTTTTAAGTGAATAATAAATATTTTTATGATTTTGTCTATTAAAACCCAATCTTTTTCAAATGATCCTTAAACCTCGATTTTTTTGCGGACGGAGGGAGTACTTTATAAAGTCACTATTACCATTTGTCTTACTACTAGCTAATAATATTAATTAATTATAACAAGTACTATATATAGTAACTATTAAATTTACTATTTATTAAACTTATACTATTATAATAAATTATAATTATACACAATAGTTTTTTAATACATTATAATATGTTAGGTAATAATCAAATATCAATTATTCATAATTGTTACTATAAAAGTGGATGTTCAACTTACTTTATAAAAAGACTACTATTAGTAAATTACTATCTATTTAAAATGATGGTTACTATATTTGTTAACTATAATTAGAAAATTATTTTTTCTAATACATAGTAAAAATATATCAATCTATTAATAGTTTAGAATATCTCGTACGGAGTACTAGTTAACCACTTCTAAAACATTATGTCTCTTCTTGTTAAGTCACTTAGAGATTGATTCTTGCAACTAACCGTGATTGAAAATATGTAAGGGAAGGTAGAGTCTAACGTGCGAGAGTGACACTTGACTCTTGTTTATGATGATCACGAAGCAAGCCAACGCTGCCTCTGTTGGAGCTTAATTGGAACGAAATCGGATAGGCTCATGATTCATTCCTAAAATGAACACCTTTGTGCCGACATTCAAACCTAATTCTAATTTCGCTTTTCCCTAAACAGCACCATTTGTGCAAAACTATACTATATAAAAAAGCATTCACAGTTTTCCTAACTATATATAGAACTTAATATGTTTTATATTGAGCATATTACTATTTACATACTTTTTTTTTGTTTGCAAAAATTCTGATTTTATTTTTTCCGATTATGAATAATTACGAGAACAATTCTCAAAATGTGAAGAAAATCCTCATCATGATTAGCTCGATAAAAGCTTGCTAAAAATCTCAATTTCATAGACATGAATGTTTATTTTAAGTTATTATTGTGTTCAAGTTACATTTTTGGCATCACAATTGATGTGCATTTATAAGCGTTTAATTTAAAAAATCATATATTAAGGTAATACATAATAGGTAAATTTCATTACTTTAATGTGGAATAAAACTTTCAGTGTCGGATCTTGAAATTATATTCAATGGGTGCCAATAAAATTACTTAATCACAAATTTTAATCAATAATTCACAAACCGGAAAATCCCACAAAAAATGTTTTTTTTAAACATACTGTAAGTTGTATCATTTTCTACTTTCTAAACCACTTTTCTTTTTATTGTAGTAGTTTACTTCAAAATAGTAAACCTAAAGAATACATTTTTAAGTTGTATCATTCTCACAATTCTTGAGGGCGTCCATGCATTTTGTAATTCATAGAGGTTTTGGAATCACCTCAACCGCAGAAGCCCAAAGAATGCCACTGTTAGGGCACTCCTGCAACGCTTTATCCATTAAATGCTCAGCTTCTTTCTTCGAACCATACTTGTATTCATACCTTATAGCAGCAAGCCACAACTCAGCGTTTTTAGAGTTATTCCTCCTTGCCATTTTAATCATATCTCGAGCTTTACACTCATCAAGATTGGCAAGCGACAGCCAAAGTATAGTTGCATCTGGGCAATGCTCCAAACCAACTTCGTAAGCTTTCTTAGCCTTAGTCACAGATAGACATGCCCACGTTTCACGTTTTATACGGCGGGTTTGAACCGTTGAAAACCGTGAATCGGGAACCGGGCATGTTTAGTCACAGAACCAAGCCTCTCCTCCAGCTGGCCAAAACTCAGCCACATCCTAGCCTCATTCATTTTTGACATCTCAGGAGTGTATGCATCATATCCAAACTTGCCATGTAGTGTTTCACATCCACAGATTCAAATCCTCTTGTAACGGCTTTTGATGCTCTGTCCAGTGCTGAAGCCAAATTTCTACGCTTTTCAGTTCTAAATGCATTCAAATCAATATCTACCTTTTTCTCTTTGCTCTGTTGAGCTCCCACAAACTCTGCAGTCAATCTCGAGTGTAAAACAAGTTTTTCTAGAGATTTTTCACATACTTGGCGTAGCGCAGGGAATTTTTATCCCGAATACGTGTGTAGTGTTGCGATTTACGTGCATTTTCCACGTATCTTATCCTCCTGTCAAAAATTTTTGATACCCCTAAATTCTTCTATTTTATTATACTCTCTCCGTCCCAACCAACTTTCACATCTTTTTTTAATTAACGAGGGAGTATAAATATTTTCAATTGGTTGTGTTCAGGGTCGTGCCTAACAATTTATGGGTAGGGGCGAAGTCAAATTTAGGGGCCTTTAGTGTTTTTATTTTGTAAAACTATTTTTTTTGAACCAACTGTATGTTTTTTTGAAACAGTGCAATGCACAGAAAACAATAATATTGTAAAAATGATTATGGTTATAATATATTTGAAACCGTGCAGTGTACGTGTTTTGCACAACTAACAATAATGATAATAAAATTTTAAATATAATTTTAGTAGTAGAATTGTAAAGCTATTAAAAGTTATAATTTCAATAATAACTCTAAAAATAATGATGATAGTGATAATATATAGAAAACTCATATAATATATGGAAAAGTCACAAAATTCACAACACGTCACTATTCAAAAAGTGAAAATCTTCTGAAAAACTTGTTTTACACTCGCTTTAGTGTAAAAACTTCTTTCTCAATTTTCATCTCTTAATGTAAATCAGGTTTTTCATAAGTGTGACTCATTTAAAAAATCTATTTTTCACTTATGCAAACCCCCAAACTTAACGACATTAATTAAATCGTTATTTTTTTTAGAGATTTTGGTATTATAAATTGAATTTTGAGGCTTTTTATATAGAATAAATATTTTAGGACTATATCAAAGTTTTTGAGTTAATTTTTGGTATTGTCCCTAAATTTAGTAGCATTAATACTTAAATATTTTTAAAATCTCACCATATTATTAATAAATCTTATTGTTTGAAAGTGAAGATATTATGTTGATTTTTATAATAAAAATACCCCTTATGTCCCATACGTATAACTACTTATTTTCATTTTGGGCATCCCATACTTATTACTACTTACCCTAAATGTTCACTTTTCTCTCTCATATCTACTTACAACAACTATCCACTAAGTTATTTTCTCTCTCCTATCCACTCACAATATTTACTTTTCCAACATATTTTTTTAATTCACGTGCACTCTGTCCCATACGTATCACTACTTATTTCCATTTTGGGCATCCGATACTTATTACTACATACCCTAAATGTTCACTTTTCTCTCTCCTATCCATTTACAACAACTATCCACTAAGTTATTTTCTCTCTCCTATCCACTCATAATATTTACTTTTCCAACATATTTTTTTAATTCACGTGCACTCTCATTTGTTAGCAATAAGTATGGGACGGAGGGAGTAGATGTTTATTTAAACCTTAAAAAATTATTAAAATTAAAGTTAAGAAAATATATAAGTCTCACAATAGAAACAAAACAACAAAACAAAAATTTTGCTGCATGATAATAAACGAAAAAATAAAGTTATTTTGACATCAACATATGATGCCTAGAAAGAAATAGTTGAATAGAAATTTTATAATGTCTGATATTGACAATTATATGTTATTTGAGAACTTTAAACTAAATTAGAGAATGTAGCATTTTTAAAAATATAATTTTAAACTGAAAAATAAATACTTATTCTTGAATGTTAAAAAATCGAATATATTATAACCACAAATATTAGATTGTTTGTATTTATTACTCATAGTTTTATAGTCAGATATTTAATATAGCAATTTAATTCTCACTATGTACAAAATGAAAGACCTTTTTATTTAAAGACACTCTAAAAAGTTTACTTTTATTAGTAAACATGCATATATATTCTTGCTATCTATGTTCAAACTTTTAATTTTGTAGGTATAAAATAAAATATGAAACAAATGGTAAAGATTCATTTAGAGATTCATTTTTGAGAAAAAAAATCATTTATTAGTGATGCCATGTGGCATTACTGATGTCAGCGGCTTCATATATATATATATATATATATATATATATATGGAAAGAGATATTACCACTAAAATACTTACTTTTCCACTATATTCATTAAAGTTTGAATGAATTAATAGACATCTTGACACAATTTCCCTTGACTTAACCTTACTTTAAATTCAAAATAACATTCCAAAGTTATCATTTATTTTGTATTTTTGAAATATTTGAGTTTTTATTTCTATGGAATTCTGAATTCAAGTAAAAATTATAACGATTAATAAAATAAAATTCACAAAAAAGAGAGTAAATATTAGCCATTAAAAGAAACAATACTGAGGTTACTCTCTTTTTTTGCTATTATAACACAATTGGAATAAAATTATAATTGAGACGGACGAATGAAGTATCAAATAAAGTGGTTGGCATGTGAGGGAGGGTAAGAAAAAAATTATAACAAAGAGAGAAAGATGAAATTAAGTTGTAAGTCCAATTAATAGTTGTTATTTTTAAATATTCTTTGTGAGTTTTAATGGGAAAAAAATAACCTACTATATAATTTTCTTTCAGCAGCTAATATTTATTCTCTAATTTTATGCATTTTATTTTCCTTCATAAAAATTCTTAATTGAATTCAGCGTTCCATAATAAAATGTTAGGGAATTAAAGAATAAACGATAACTATGAAAAGTTCTTTTCATTTAAAGTCAGGGGGAATTGTGTCAATATATTGATTGATTAGTTAAAACTTTAATGAATGTAGTGGACTAGCAAATTATATATATATATATATATATATATATATATATATAATATATATATATATATATATATATGAGGCTATCATTCGGAAATGTATTTTAAGTTGATCATATCTTAATGTTACTTGTTGTGTGTCATGACATTTCTCATTCATGAACCCTATTGAGTAACTATTGTTATACAAAATTTACAGAACTTGAAAACAAAACAGAAACAAACAATAATATCAGAAACGGAAAACAGAAATCTTCTTGGATTGCCCGAGTCGTGTGAATGCCACACTCTCCTTAAGACAAATTCGCCCCCTCACCGAGTTGTGCTTGAGGTGTTCTTGGACGTTCGCCTCCCAGGATACAACGGGTTAACCGGACGGAATCTGCACACTGGAACCTCCGGCGAGCTAAAATAGTGCCTGGTCGATGTCACCACGAAATTGCAAAGAGGGCCAAAGAACAGGATACGAACGAGAGAGAGGAACTGATGGAAATTTTCTGTGTTCAAAACATTTTGTGAACTCTTGAATTTATCCTGCCCAAATGATCTCACTCAATCTGGAAATGAATGCCAGTAAATGGGATTTAATTTTGCTAGTAAATGAGTTTTAATTCTGCTGTTACAATCCTTGCCATTTAACACAGAATTAAAATTCGAATTACATTCTGGTGGGAAGGAAAAAAAAATTAACAAAAAGGTCACTTGGTCGAGCTACATTCGTGTCCGCAGGTCGCGCACACATGAGTCCATCGGACCGAGGCACAAATCGTCAAATTTCAACTCAAATTTGCACCCCCCCCCGCGCACCGGGCGCGAGAGAGAGCCTCTACTCCATACAATCTTAACCCATACAAATGGGTCATTGTATTTAAACTAGCTCAAACTTTTGTTTCAAACCAATGTGGGATAAGTCACAAAGACTTTACCCACCAATTAACCTTTTCTTTATTTCCCTCCTTATCCCTTTTGGGATACCCATTTTAAAGAAGGAACCCATATGCATTTTACCTTCCCATTCAATGTGGGATACCAACCCACTTCCCAACTTACCCATTTCATTTTGAGCTTCTATTTTCTATCATTCATTAAATAAATTGGACACACCAACTTATTTCTAGTACGTAGAAAATATTATGTTCACCTTAATCAACAAATGATTTTCTCAAGGAAACGCGCGCAAATTTCCTTCACATTATTACACATTTTTCCAACAACTATAACTTAATAGTTTGATGATCAGGTAAAATCTATGGAACTACAATTAAAATTCTGGTCATCTAATTTTTATAAGACAAGTGTCAAGTAGTAATGTTTATTAAAATTCCAGATTGCAAAGCATACATGCACTATCCCAACTCATATTCCCACCAACATAACAATTATGTGCATTGGCCATGTCTTCATCACTTTGCTTTTTCCTTCTTGTCATTACCATGTTTGTCATGTGTTTACAGGTACACTGGGTTAGGCTAGGCTAGGCTAGCAATGTACATTGGAGAAAAAAAAAATCACAATAAATTAATCGTGTCGTATGCCATTTTTCCCACCATCCCAACATGATTATTCAAAAAATATCAAATGATCAAAGATTAAATTTGAAATTTGTTTTTTTTTTTTTTACATTTATTTTATCTGGAGGCAATATACGTGTACTATAATGTGTAAACATTGACATTCACAATAAATTAGCTCTCTGCTCCCTCATTGATTTAGGGAGAAGTGTTGACGGTTATGAAACGAGTTTCTTACATGACAACTTTTGATTGGTGAATCATACTACCTCATTTATGTGACCGTTCCACAAATAACTTATCGCTTTAACAATTGTCAAAATCTTACTATCCTATTCACTAGTAGAATATAGCAGTCCTACTTAAATGTAAGTTAAGTACTTTGAACAGGATAAATTTTTGTGGCTTTGTATTATCCACATAACTATGCTCTAACTTCATTTCATATTTTCAAATGCAACTCATCTTTTGAAATGAAAAAATAGTCTGTCCATAAAAGAAAATGAAGACAATAGTAAGTTTGATTTTATTTATTTATTCGAAATATGGGCACATAAACTAAGCAAGGCTGTTGTTCAGTTATCTACTACATTATGTAAGTCAAAGTAGTTGACCGTTGACTGTATTTGTGTCTAGGTTTCCGTTCAAAACTTTTCACGCCTATTGTCGACAGCTACCAATAGCCTTGGGAAGTTAACATTAACTTAGCAAGTTGTGCAAATAACTGAGAAAAAGGGACCAAATGCATGGCTCAAATCATATACTCCTACTTCCAAAAAGGAGGGGTGCAGTGGTAAAGCCAAGCTTCATCCTCAGTGAGTGTTAGGGTTTGATCCCTCTTCTCACCTCTTTATGGCGTGGATATTGTAAAAAAAAAACAAAAAGAACTGTTTCGGCGTGCTAGCATGTTCGTTTAAATTAATTTAGTTGTCATATAGTCACTCCTCCGTCTCATAATATAATAATATGCACAAACTTTTTATTTTACGAGTGTTCAATTAATAAATCAAACTTTTCTTAAATGAAAATTGTATGTACTCTTTTATTTAGTACGACTCACTTGTTAGGGTCACAACAACTATCCACTACTATATCATACCCCACTTTCTCTCTTCCTACCAACTTTTTATATGCACAACAACTGCACACTATTATTCATTCATTAATTTCAGTACATACCAAAATTTGTGCACATTGTTATGGATGGAAGGAGTATTGGACAAAAAATTTAGTCTAAAAATTTATTTTTAACTTAAAAATATAAAAATTTCTCATTTATCCTTATACTCCCTCTGTCCCTCCCGACTTAGGATTCTTGGTCAAGCAATTTATACTTTGACCAATAATTTGAACAAAAATAATTATCTTAATAAAAATCTAAAAATAGTTATTTAGTTTATTATTAATCGTGATACAATAACAAGTTTTAAATTTTTATTAGCATCATTATATTTCTTCAAATATTTGGTCAAAGTATAAACTATTTGATCAAGAATCCTAAGTCGGGTGGGACGGAGAGAGTATATAATTTGCTATACTTTATCAATTGGTTATTGAGGAAAGGAATGTAGGTAAGAATGACAATAATAAATAAGGGTAATTCTAGTATAATTATCATTGAGTTTTAGTAGTAATAAATAATTAAATATTTCATTTATTTAAAAGTGAATGATTACTTTTGATTTTAGAGAATTTTTAACCTTTAGCCATTTTTTTAGTATGGAAGGGGCTATTGCCACTACAAAATTTGTTTATCCACTACATTCATTAAAGTTTTAGTTAAATTAAGAAACATCTTGACACAATTGCCCTTGAATTCATCCTACTTTAAAAGAATAACAACTTTCCAAAGTTGTTGTTTATGTTATAATTCCTTGAATTTTATTTTTATGGGTTTTTAAAATCAATTAGGATGATTTATGGTTAAGAAAATAAATTATCATTATGCATGATAGTAGAAAAAAAACAACTAAAGGAAAGTAATGTAACATTTCATTTTTCCATCAAAATTCCTTTTTCCACTAGAAATAATATGTGAATGTGGGTTATATAATTTTAAATAGACATACCATTTTTAGGAAAACAACCCCTTCCTAAACAGAAATTGTAGCACAAAATGAATAATTATTCTGTAATCCTTATTATAAAAATAATAATCATATCTATCATTCAATTTTAGTGACTGCAGCTACTATTTGCAATACAAAATTGTAAAATTAATGTCATCTATTTCTTTTTTATTGAAAATGAAAAATAAAAAATTAACATTAATTATAAATAGGCCTCCCCTAGATAGACAAAATTTTAGCAAAAAATGAAAAAGAAAATATGCTTTTTAGTCATCAATAAAAAAACCATGTATGGATCTATTATTCATTCTTTATGACTACATTTTACAAGTAAGATTTATTATTAAATTCGTAGAACCAAGGCAATGTAATCTTTTTAATGGAAAATGAAAACGGAAAAAAAAAAAAAAACATTACTTAAATTTTCTGCTTTTTTTTTTTTTGTTATTTATTATCATGCATAAAAATAGTTTATGTTCTTATTATTGCCACTACAAAATTCAACAATTATAAATACTGTAAATGATAACTTGGGAAAGTTCTTTTTATTTTCTTTTAAATTAAAAATGAAGTCAAGGGCAATTGTAAAATATCTTTTGTAAAATATTTGTTTGGGCTCTGTTGATTGGCACTCCTGTAAGCTCATCTTGCATACTAATTCTGGCGATTCCTCATTCCTATGAGGATGGCAAATGAGGTGTATTGTTTGAAAAAATACTATAAAAAAGCCCGTCTTGTAACTCAACTAGTATCAAGTTTTTGAGGCGAGATAACATGCATAATTTTTGTGTACCACGTGTAATTCAACGGTTATGAGTAATTAGGGTTCATCAGTGATACATAATCGTTGGATCACATGTAATACATAATATGTTACGTAAAAATTGGTACAAATAATTTTGTGTCTAATTTTTAATGAAACATTCATTAAAGAATAAAGAAGCGTTATATTGTTATAAACAAAGAAGAAAGAAAGAAACGAGATTAACGGTAGAAAGCAACGAGACGAAGGAACAAGAATGCCGTTGGCCATTAAAGCACCAAGCACGTAGGGTCAAACCGGAATTGACTCCTTCCATTTTAAATGTTTAACCAAGGAGTAGGACCCAACCCAATAATGTCAATGTCATTATCGCCAATTATATACTATCATCGCGGTTCCGAAAATATAATCTCAATAATCAATACAAACGAATTTTGTCAAACATTAGCGTTAATTAAGTTGTTGTGCCAAAATTAATCAACTTAGTAAAATTCTAAAAGTTGTACTACGTTCGTATTAAATACATGGTGCAAATAAATTTAAATCAATCCGGATATGTCAATATACTCTATCAGTCCAATTTTAAATTGCAAAAATAAAGTGACGTAGCGAAACAATCTACAGTTGAAACTCTTTATATTAATACTCTCTAAAATAATAAATTTGTCTGGTCCCAACTTGAGCCAGTTGTAAAAATTACAAAAATCGATTAAATAATAAGATAATAATTTTCTTGGAGATCCTTTTATAATTTTAGGTCCCATGAAAATCATAAATTAATAATTCTTAAAATTTGAAAAAAAAAAAAAAAATTATTATAATGTAGTGAAAATATGACTCTATAGTTGTTTATTTTCTTTTAAAGTTCAAATCTAGTTGGAGTTCATCTATAATTTTTTTATTACGTCCAATAGTTCCGGTTTTGTGTTTTTCGAATTGTATCAATATAATGAATTAAGTTTATACGCAAATGTGAAATTTTTCGAATTGGCTAAAAACTCTTTAATTTAATAATTATTAATTTATCGATAAATTAATAAATTTTATTGGTCCCAATATTATTAATTTATAGAGTTTTTACTGTACAAAGGAAATTTACCGAAGAGAAATCCTTAAAAACAAACCTTAATTATTCCCGGGAACCAAATAAAAAGTTAAAAAAGTGATTTTGTGAGGGTAGATAGTTGGGTATGAGTGACAAAGTGAGATAGAGAATAGTGAGTTATTTTATGTTAGTATGACAAGTGGGTTCTATTACTTAGAAAATATTACAAAACTTTTTATTTTAAGCTTTTGCAATTATAAATGAAATATTGAAAGTGATAAAAATTTTAACTTGAAATAAAGTGGAGGGAGTAATTTTGAGAAAATTTTGGGGGAAACTAGTTTCTCATAAGTTATAAAAGTCTTGTTTTTATAGGGGTTAAAGTTTAGGGTTTAAGGTTTAGGGTTTAGGCTTTTTAGGGTTTAAAAAGGGTTAAAAAACATGACTTTTTATAATTTATGAAGGAACTAGTTTCTCTCAAAACCAACTCAGTAATTTTTTATCTGTGTATGTGCGTTAACAAAAGTTTTGAAGTAGAATTCTATTCCCAGAATTCTGTTAAATGCAAATTCAGTTAAGAATCAATTCTGTCTGTGTCGGTATGTGGTCACACCTCACATGCCCAACAGAGTTGCAAGCCATTTAGATACTTTTAAAGATGGGGCAACTTATTCATATCTTCTAAATATTACTAGATTTTTTTTTATTTTTTTTTTGTGTGAGACGGGTTTTATTGAAAGAACAAATGATTTCTTTCTCTATAGTCGGAACAAAGCATGTTCATTTCCTCTCTCTAGCTAATTGAAACTCGTCACATACGTGAGACAGTCTCACAAGAGAATTCCTCGTATTACTATTACTCATTCCGTTGCGTTTCATGATAAATATCATAGAATTATATATTTTATTTGTAATATAATTCATATTTACATTTTTAAATAAAGTAATAATTTTAATATACTTTTTCTAAAGCAAAAGTGAGATTCAAATAAGCATAATATATTTTTGAAAATAATTAATATTTTTTAAAAAAGAAAAAAAAGTAGGAGTATTACTAATAAATTAAAGACAAAAACTTGTGTGAGAACACTCCAACCCGTCTCATGGGTGAGACGGGTCATTTTTTTGACCCATTACCCGACCCACAACCCTGCTCCAGGACCCATGGGGGGACCCTGCCACGTGGCAGCCCCTCATTGGCCCCAAAAAAAAAAAAAAAAATTTTTTTTTTTTTTTTTTTTTTTTTTTTGCTTTTTTTTAATTTTTATATTTTTATTTTTGGTTTTTTTTCGGTTTGTGAAAAGTAATAGTTACCATCTCTTAAAGTAATAGTGTTATTCCTATGTTTTCTTCGTTTGCCAAAAGTAATACTTATTATAACTAAATTGTAACAAACGTGTTATTTATATGTAATAGTATTTGTAAATAATTGTAATATATATGTATAGATATCTATTTGTTTTCAAACAATAAGTTACAATGGGGTCAAATTTATCATGATACATGTAAAAGTATTACATTATCTATAGAAATCTGTTACAATTTCGTCAATCAAAGTGTTACATTTACTTGTATAAACTTACTATTACATTCATATACATAAGTTATTACTTTTCAAATGGGTAAAAACGAGCTTTTGTTTTTTTAAAACAAGTATTACGTTTACTTATGAACAATGTTACTTTAAGAGATGGTAACTATTATTTTTTGCTAAACCACTGAAAAGCCGAAAAAAAAATATAAAAACTCAAAAAAAACCAAAAAAAAAAAAAAAAAAATAATAAATTTTTTTTTTTTTCGGCCAATGGTGGGTTGCCACGTGGCGGGTTCGGCCCATGGGTCATGGGGCGACCCGTCTCATGCATGAGACGGATCCCCTTGTTCTCATGGGAGACCACCTCTAAATTAAATATTTATGATAATTACTTTGAGATTGTGAGAGTAATTAATAAGCATAGATGCGGAGTGCGTAGGCCATTGGAGAAGATCTTGTAGAGATATGTTGGAAGTTAGCATCTTCCATTCCAAAAATTTGGGGCCTTGGATTGCTCACATGCATCCACCACAAATTTGGACACTTCAAATAAAATGACGTTGTGTTTACATAAGACAAACATCACTAAATATTAAATAAAGGGATTTTTTTTATTTTATTATTTTAGATATTTTGTTTACATAAGTGAATATTTATATTTTATTACTATTAATGAATATTAAACTTTTTTCCAAGGAGTTGGTAAAAAATTAGTATTTTCTGAATAATAAGAAAACAAGTTTTGATGAAGCACATGATTTGGTTTATAAAAAAAAAAAAAAAAAAAAAAAACGAATTAGGTTTTATTTGAAAAAATATGGATCGTGTCGAAGTTGGGGTGACTGATTTTTGAGAAAATTTTGTGGGAAACTAGTTTCTCCATAAGTTATAAAAAGTCATGTTTTTATAGGGGTTAAAGTTTAAGGTTTAGGGTTTAGGCTTTTTAGGGTTTAAGAAGAGTTAAAATACATGACTTTTTATAACTTATGGAGGAACTAGTTTCTCCTAAAACCAACTCCTGATTTTTTTGTGATCCATCAATATTCATATAACCATTGAGCATTAAAAAAAAAACTGATGTGATGAATTTAGTATACATCAGCTCTTAGGACTTGTTATATGCATGAGTTGTGCCCAAATACGATAACTATAACTGGATAAGATTTGAGCAGGAAATGCTAATAGGCTGTTATAATTCAGCTGGTTTATTAATTGAGCAATGCTAAAAGCACAAAATAAGCTCACAAAATGAGGTGGCGATATTTTATTGGTTGCATTGATAATAAATCCGCCACACTCTACATAAAAACACCAATAAAATCATTACACCTAAGATTTTGTGAGCAAAATTTTGTGACTTTTTTGTACCTCTAGTGATACAAAAATAGGTTACGAGCTTAGACTGAACGGAATTGAAACAAGATAAAGGGTTAAAACCCTAATAATTGCACAACGGCAAATGTAATTTTTATTAATCAAACACCAATTTTCGGATTACAACTTTGAGCCTATTTTATAGCATCCATAAAACTTGGAAAACAAGAAATAACGTCCTAAAATAAAGCCTAACCTATAAGGTAACCTAATAGGCCATTAATTTATCAAAATAAAGTCCTAATATACTTCTAATATTGAAAATACTAACTAACTAATATTAAATTTAAAAATAATAATAAAATAACAAGTAATTAAACTAAAGACTCATATTTATCCCACTTTTATCATCATACTGCATCACCAAGTATTATTCTTAATAATTTCACATGCCATTTCCTGAGCACACCATTGGGTCATGTGTCCATCACTTTGCATTTCATACTTGCCAATTAATTCATGAGACTAAGGTTTGTATTTTCTTTTTTATTTGTCCTATACTAGGTTCTGAGTTGCTTTATTATTTAAAATTGACTATGAGGCTTACTTGTTATTCTCACAACAAAAACTCCTTATCCACTTTCTCTCTCATACTCTCTCCTATTTTACTTTTCATACCCACAATATTTATTTATTTTTAATTTTCGTGTAAAGTCAAGCTAAGAACCTTACTTTGAGATGGAGGGAGTATAAGATTATTTTTTATCCTTAATTTTTAGCTATTTTATGTGTTTGATCTTTGAACTCAAAAATGATAGCTGTATACTAATGATTGTTGACCAAAGAGTGGAAAAGGAAAAATTACTCCCTCCATCCCAAAATGATCTTCTCGTTTGTTATTTTTCATTGTCTCAAAAAATTCTTCATATTTCTACAAATTTAGGCTTAAATGTGGATAAACACAACATAGCTAATGAAGCAAGTGTTCATATCCTTAAAAAGATTGAATAGTCAAATGTGAAGATCATTATGAGACGGAGGGAGTACATTGATAGTGGTTTACACTAGGGGTGTTCACGGTCCGGTCCGGTTTTTGTTAAAATTTTACAAAAGCGGAACAGACCAATTATATGGTTCTGTAAAAATTTAGAACCAGAACTAGACCAATAAATTACAAAACCGATGTCATTGGTCCGGTCTTATTGGTTCGGTTCCGGTCCGGTCCGGTTTTACTTGTATACAATTTTTTTCCCTCAAGAAATACATCTATACACACCAAAAACTAAAATAATTAAACATTGGTCCCAAACTCTCAACAAGGCAAACTAAACTGCATGGAGTTTTACATGTATTAGAACTAATACAAAAAAAACTTAATGGGGAAAAATAGTTGATACAACAACTTTAGAATTTTCGTGGTGAGGCTGGGATGTCTGGTGTCGAAGTCACGGCGGTGAAGGGGATACAGATGGAGCCATGGTGATCGAGCGGTCTGATTCTTTACGATAGAGAGAAGTTGAGAGAGAGAGAGATAGGGTTAGCGGATTTTGGGAAATAGGGTTTTCTCAGTAGTCCGTACTCCGTACTCCGTAATCAGTAATCTGTAGGACTATGTAAGTATTAGTAATAATGTAATAATATAATATTTATATATGTTATGATTATGATTGGTCTGGTCCGGTCCAGAACCGTAAAAATATTTATCAAAACCAGAACCGAACCAATAAATCGGTTTTATGGAAATTTGGAACCAGAACCAGACCAACACTATTAAACCGGTCCGGTTCCATTGGTCTGGTCCGATTCTGTTTTTTTTCTGCACAGCCCTAGTTTACACTTTGTGTACCTCCAAAACTTCGAGAGATTAATCTCAGCAAACTGTCAAGATCCTCCCTTAATTTCATCATCTTAAAAAAAAAAAAAAAAAAAAAAAAAAAACTCACTAAAATCTATATCTATATAATGGCATAAGTGAACTTAACACACTTACTAAACATGGCAATTTGGTGCCAAAAACCTATTTCTATGAATAGCAACTTTTGATGAAACATCATTAAATGTATGTCTTTGTATTAAACATACCCATTAAATAAGGCATTGAAAATAACAGTATTTATTACAAACATTTAATAAATATTACAACTACTTTCTAGAAAGGCAAGAAAATCCGCAACCTTTGGAATTTCATTGCTTCCTTGTATCTGCACATATAAAACATTATAGCCCATGAATATGAAATATTAAAAGTCACAAAACATGGATATATGAAAAATGAAAGGGCACCCCTTCATGCACCTTCTACAATTGTTAATTAATAACATATTGGGGGGAATATGAAAAATCACACAACATGGATAAAGAAAAAATGAAATGGCACTTTTTGTTCCTATAAAAATGCACCCTAGAAGACCTATAGTCAGCCGAGAAATTAAACATACCTCTAACATACTCCCTTTGTTTTCGAAAAAATATTAAAGTCCTACAAATTGGAAGTCCTAAGGTCTTCACTTTAGAAATTCGAATAGTCACAAGTAATCAAAAGGTTATGGTTTCACTCTATAAAAGATCTCTCTTTTCAATCTTCAGGATTTGCCCATGTGACATTTTGTAGACTGCCATGGATCTTGCATCTCTCTTCTCAGTGATCTTTGAAGGTTAGGGTTGCACAGAAATGGTCTATTCCAGTACAAAACACAAAGAATCTGCAAGCCATAGGTTGAGTTAATTCTCATAGATAAATAGGTACTAAAGTAAATTAATTTCCTTCTATTAATAACCGTAAATTATTTAAATTTTCTACTGAATCTATGTTCTGATTTCTTTTTCCTTTTTAGTGTGGACGAATAAAAGCATACAAACTAATTTTCATGGCTGCAACTGAAGAAATCTTGATTGGTGACAAAAAGAAATCAAGGCAACATTTATTAAACTTGATAACATTTCCAGAAACTTTTGCCATTGAAAATGTTTAGAGTCCAGTTTTTATAGACACATACTATCCAAATCGTTTTTTAAATCTTTATCTCTTCTCAAATCTAAAAGCCATCATACTAATATAATTCTGTCTTTTTCCAGTTGTTTATAGCCATCGTTGTTGGGAAGGGAGCATTAAGGCGTCAACAACATCAAAGAACAAGTGCAGGAAGGGATGCAATTTATTTGAAATTTAATTAGAAGATATCAGTTTTTGATTAAAATTCAGTTATTATATTTCAATCGATTAAAAATATTATTTTTTAGAAAAAATATATTGAGAACTTCGGTGTTATACATGTTTGCCATTTGTGAAATATAATTTCAAGAATATATTTTTTAAACTACTACTACATCCGTCCCAAAATGTATGTCTTGAAAAGTTTTCAGACATTCATATTAGGAAAGAGGGAGTATATTATGAACTTGAACTGAAAACATCCTAAGTACGAACCTGTACTGAAAAATAATTCTTATCTTGCAATCAACGTACGTCTTTTCCTTTCACTTTATCAACCTGCACAACCACAAACAATTTGTGAGCTTAGGAAGGCCATGGAATCGGATTTCTATGAAGCTTATGGACTACTTTAGATTAAAGTTATCCAAATTTCATATGGTAAAAGTAGCTAATGTGAAAAACTTATCCCTTTACTGAATAGTTATTCTACAGATCACATAAATTTAATAGATGTATGGTCTAGCTTTAAATTATTGCTTTAGTACCAGTAAGCATATTTAAATATTCGTAAAATTCAAACGGAAATGCACTTTGCTTAAATTTCTACTATGAGTAATTAACTTATTGTTGTAGTCATCTAGATTATACGAGTTCAAATTAAGATCATCAGAAAATGTCAATATGGCAGCTCGACACCTAAAAAGTATTTTGTTAAACAAATGTATTCAATTTATGTGAACTATATTCATATTATTATGCTTAAAAATGATTTTGTTAACTACTGAAGTTTGTGAGCACGCAGGCCAACTTTTTAATTATGTTTGAAACTCCAACTGTTGGAGAAATCATTTATTGCACTGTTTGTTCATGCTGAGATGAATAATGCATAAGCTGACAAAAAATAATTGAGTACGTTTTCAGAATTGATAAAACTTTTGAGGATGCAGGGGGCCCAATTTTAAATCTAATCAATTTCAAGCATTCATTTAACAATAAGATATACACAACTAAACAAATAACTTTTATAACAGTAAGATGTTAGACTTAATCTACGAGTTAATTGCTTAAATTTCTACTCTTTTTTATCTCTCATAACTAAAAATATCATACTCCCTCCGTCCCAAAATGATCATCACATTTGATTATTCAAACTTTTTAAGGATACGAACACTTGCATGCTTCACTAGCCATGTTGTGTTTATACACATTTAAGCCTAAATTGTAGAAATGAGAAGAACTTTTTGGGACAACGAAAAATAACAAATGAGAAGATTATTTTGGGACGGAGGGAGTATTTTAAATCTCAAAATATGAGGATTTGCATTAAATGACTGAAGTTCTTAGAAATCTGCATTTTTCACTCAATCAAAAAAACAAAACCAAAATTTTCAAATAAATAAAAATTGTAGCATAAAATTGAGAATATTAATATCGACAGCAGATTAGACAAAATTTCAGTTGGGGAACAAATTACCCTAATTAGGATCTCGAAATATACATTTATCTTCAAAATGAGTTAACTTTTTAAAAATGATAAGTAACATGAAATACACACCTAATCTTAAGAATTTCAAATTAAATAAAAATTCGTAAAAAAAAAAGATTGAGAAAATACCCAAGTTGAAGGCTCGGAATGACAGAAATTGTCATTGATTAATTTCATTAATCTCAGTTGAAATCCTACAACAAGGATTTCCTCAGAAACCATCGAATGTTTACGGTAGTTAAACCGTCATTTAAAAGCGCCGACATCAAGAAAGTTTTATAATGCTAAGAAGATGGAGGGTATTTCGATGGTGGTGAAGTCAGCTCTTTAAAATTTAAGATACCACGACAATGGAGGACTACATCAAAATACGAGAAAGAAATAGAAAGATAGAATGGCGGTGAGGATGGTTACGATTTGTGAATGAGAGATGAAAAGAAAGATAAAGACAGAGCAGCGGTGAGGATAAGTTAGGGTTTGTGAACGAGAGAGACAAGAGAGAGAGAGAGAGAGGCGCTAAGAATGGATTAGGTTTAGGATTTGTGTAATTGTGATGCTTCTATATGATATTTTGGTTATTGGGCTACTGATTGGGCTTCTTAACACTCCATATTACTCCATATTAATTTGGGCAGTATGTTTTTTAAAGACCGGCAGCAATTTATTTGTGCTAGAAATTCTACCCAGATATTTGGGTTTTTTTTCTTCAAAATGTATTAGATTTGTCTTTAATAATTAATTTATTCCTATATTTATTTTGTTAAATTAAAATAACTACTTAATTATAATGGTACTTGTAAATTTTTTTGTATTTAATAATTGTTTATTTCTAAAAAGACTTGTTTGTTGTCATATTCTGTAACGACCCGAGCCCGCAAGCCCGACCCGCTACATAAGCACCACCCAACTGGCCCACTGAGCACAACAACTGGGTCCACATGGCTTACCACAGGCTCATCCAAAATTCCATGGATGTTATTTGTGCTCATTGGTAGTATAGTGGAGGCTTATATATCACAATCAAAGCCCATATCATTCTGATGTGGGATGGGGTATTACAAACACCCACACTTAAATTCTTGCCATCCCCGGCAAGGCCCAAACAATACCCAGATCGTCCCCCCGGGCGAGCTTGCAAGCCTTACGGCCGGGGGTACGCTCTGATACCATTTGTAACGACCCGAGCCCGCAAGGCCGACCCGCCACATAAGCACCACCCAACTGGCCCACTGAGCACAACAACTGGATCCACATGGCTTACCACAAGCCCACCCAAAATTCCATGGATGTTATTGGTGCTCAATGGTAGTATAGTGGAGACTTATATATCACAATCAAAGGCCATATCATTCCGATGTGGGATGAGGTATTACATATTCAGTTGTATGTTTCTTTGTTTAAAGTAAATGCTCGTGTGCTGAATCGATGATTTTAGTTTGTGATGAAGAGGAAAATACTGTGGATTCAGAGGTAAACACTAAATAGTTATTAGTGATTTGATTTATTTTGTCTGGTGAAGTTTTTAATATGTATACTTTTACTAAATAAAAACTTTTTTTTCTAGGGAGAACGAATACAAGCAATATTTCCTACAAAATTGATAATCAAGTTTAAAAACAAATTGCATCAGGGACAACTGAATATAATCTCTTATCTTATTGTTGCGGATGCTGGTCGGGAATTCAAAATTGTGGCTCATCGATACAAAAAAATAATTTAAAAATTTGTAATTATACTATTAATTTAATGTTTACCAATTTTTAATTACATTTATAGCTATTCATTTTTCCTTTATTTATCAAAGTCAGTTGCCCGTGCCTTTAAGGCACAGATGTAACACTAGTTTTATTTAATGGAGCAAAAACGATTTTATTAGTGGGCACAATAATCATTGAGTATTTATGCTGGATGGATGGGAATAATAATTAAGCCAAATAAAGAATGTGGAAAGAATAGCTCATCCAAATCGTGTGATACATTTTTTTTTTTCGTTGTCCAAATGTTATGCTTGGGTGGATGAGAATAATAATTAGCCATGAAAACTTAACTTCGATATTGGCAGCAGAGAGTATTCAAAAAAATCAATACTTTAATTGAATAATTTGTGTTGTTTATTTCTAAACACCAAGTAAAATAAAGGAGTTTAGAATGGAGAATATTTTCATTGTATAATTGATTGAGAATTACAAGAGTATATATACACACCTATCTTGCTATACAAGTTGATATATCTAAGGAAAATATTTATACTATTCTAGAGAATATTCACAAAACATAAATATAAGTAACTAAATCAAGATATATACAAAGGAGATTATGAAGAATCAGTTTGTATCTTATCAGGCCCCCGCAAGATGGACGTTCCGTGGATGAGGCCAATTTTGGAGAGAAGAGAAAGGAACCGAGCTCGGGGAAGCGGCTTGGTAAGGGCGTCCGCGAGCTGGTCATCACCAGAGATGTGTTGAACGCAAAGAGTGCCATTGTTGACTTGTTCTCGAAAGAAGTGAAATGCAAGAGCAAGATGTTTCATTCGGGAATAAAAAAACTGGGTTGGCGGAGTAGTGCGTAGCACCGAGGTTGTCACAGTAAATGACAGGAGTGATGGAGGAGGAGAGACAAAGTTCGCGAAGTAAATTACTAACCCAAAGCAATTCGGAAGTGGCATCTGCAACAGCTCGAAATTCAGCTTCAGTGGATGAGCGTGCAAGGGCTCGTTGCTTCCTAGAGCACCATGCAATAGTATTGCGACCAAGGTACACAAGGAAGCCGGTGGTGGAAACGTAGTCATCTTTGTCGCCGGCCCAATCGGCGTCACAGAAAGCATGAAAGGACAAGGGAGTATTGCGGTATAGTTGAATACCAAGGTTAAGAGTGCCATGGAGGTAGCGTAGAAGTCTTTTAAGAGAGACCCAATGACATGCTTGAGGGTTTTGCATGAATTGAGCTAGTTTATTGACAGAAAAAGCAATGTCGGCACGAGTAATAGAGAGGTACTGGAGTGCACCAACAATGGAGCGGTATTCGGTGGGTAAATGAGGAGGGGAGGACGGGTGATGGGTTGAGGTGGGGGAGGTAGACATAGGAGTAGGGGAGGGTTTGGAATTGAGCATGTTGTGGCGGGTGAGAATGTCATGAGCGTATTTGGATTGGGTAAGAAGGAGGCCATGGTTGTTAGGAGTGACTTCCACTCCGAGAAAATAGGAGAGAGGTCCCAAGTCCTTTAATAAGAAGCGAGAAGCTAGGTGGGTGATGAAGGTAGTAAGAAGATGAGAGGAGGATCCCGTGACAATGATGTCATCGACATAGACAATAACGAAGAGATGATGTGCGGATGTGTAGTAGATAAAAAGAGACGGGTCGGCTAAGGAGGGTGTAAAGCCGTATGAGATAAGGTAGCATTTTAATTCAGTGTACCAGGCACGAAGAGCTTGTTTAAGACCATAGATAGCTTTGTGAAGTTGACACACATGAGAAGGAGAAGAGGGGTCGACAAAACCGGGAGGTTGGGACATGTAGACAGTTTCAAGAAGCTTACCTTGAAGAAAGGCGTTGTTTATGTCTAGTTGGCGAAGGGACCAACCATTACTGAGAGCAAGAGAAAGAAAAGACGAATTGTGACAGGTTTAACAACAGGACTGAACGTGTCGGAGTAATCAATACCGGGACGTTGGTGAAAACCTATGGTAACAAAGCGAGCTTTGTATTTTTGAATGGAGTTATCGGGGTTGTACTTAATTCGAAAGACCCATTTGCAGCCAACAATGTTAGGGGCGGTGTGAGGGGGAACTAGTGACCATGTGTGATTCTGAGAGAGAGAGCATTATATTCTTCTTCCATGGCGGCATGTCAAAGGGGAGAAGAAAGGGCTTGTTTGACTGTTTTAGGGAGGTCAGTGTTTGAGGTGAGAGATGCTAGGTGTGCATACTTGGGTTAGGTTTGATGATGTTGTTTTGTAGGCGAGTGGTCATAGGGTAGAGATTTGATGGGGTAGGGGTGGAGTGGGTAGAGAAGATGGGGAATAGGATGAACTGTAGGTGAGGGGTGGGGTCCGGTCGGGTGAGGTGTGGGGTCCAGGCGGGTAAGTAAGGTTATGCGGTCGGGTTTGGGAGTTTGTGCGATCGGGTGAGGGAGAAGGTTCGGTCGGGTGATGTTGGGGGTCCGGGCGAGTCTGGGTGTCGGGTAGAATAGAGGAGTGAGCTGGGGAAGGAGTGGGACTGGGAGGTGGGTTGTCCGAATTGAGGGTGAGGGAGGGAGGAGGTTTGGGTGGGTTTGATGGTGAGTTTGTTGTTGTAGGGTTGGGTTGGTTAAGTATAGGAAGAGTGAGGTTACACCATTGGGAGGGTGTAACGTGAACAGAGGAGTTAGAGGAAGATATAAGAGTGGTGTAGGGGAAGGTGTCTACGATAAACTTTACGTGCCGAGATGTGTAGACACGATTTTTTTTGGGGTCGAGGCAGTGGTAGGAGCTTTGAGTTGGTGAATAACCAACCAAGTTACATGGAATTGAGTGAGGGGCAAATTTATGAGAGAACCAAGGGTAACAAAGACACCCAAAGCAACGAAGTTATGTATAGTTTGGTGGTTTTTGAAAAAGACTAAGGTATGGTGAAGAGTGATTAAGTGTGGCAGTTGGGAGACGGTTGATGAGGAAGGTGGCGGTGGTGAAGGCAAAAGCCCAAAATGAAAGTGGTAAATTGGCATGGGAGAGCAGGGCAAGGCCAGTTTCCACTATGTGGCGGTGTCGACGTTCGGCATAACCGTTATGTTCTGGAGTGTGGGGTGGTGAAGTGAGATGGGTAATACCATTTTATGAGATAGCGGGGGTGAGTTTTAGGTGTTCCCCACCATTGTCAGAGAACAATTGAATGATGGGCTTATTAAAGAATTTTTCCACGAGGGCTTTAAAGCGTGTGAAAATGTTGAAAGTGTCAGATTTCTGTTTCATTTTGTAGAACCACGCGTATTTAGTAAAGTGGTCAACAAAAATGACATAATTTTTGTATTTGTCATGGGAGTAAACAGGGGAGGTCCATACATCAGAAAAAATGAGTTCGAGAGGAGCAGCGAAGGTAAGAGATGAAACAGAAAACGGGAGTTTATGACTTTTATTAATGTCGCAAGAATTACAACTCGAAAACGAACTAGAAGGAATAGATAAATGAAACTGCTTATTTAAAAAATAAATAATGGGTGGGGCGGGGTGTTCGAGACGATAATGCCAGGATTTAAGGGACTTGGAGATGCTGAGGTGAACTTATGGAGTAAAGGGATGCCAAAGATAGACTCCACGATCTTTGATGCCGTGGAAGAGGACTTTATTTGTTGAGATATCCTTGATAAGAAAAGAGTTAGGTAAGAATTCGATGGAAACATTATTATCAGCACAAAATTGAGAAACAGAGATGATATTTCGAGAAATGAGAGGTACATGAAGAACATTAGAGAAAAGTAAAGACTGAGAGGAAGTGGAGATAGAAAAGGTATGTCGGAGATGGGAAGGGAAGAGCCGTCACTGATGATAACTTCATCACTGCCATTGTAGGGGTGGTGGAGAGACAGGTTATTGAGGTCGTTAGTGATATGGTTGTTTGCCCCACTATCGAGGAGCCAGGAAGTGGGAGGGGGTGGAGTAGCGGAGGTGGCAGTGTGGACTTGTGGTTGGGTAGGGCTAGTGCGGTTGGGTCGGGTGGAATTGATGGGGGTGGAAAGACCACATTAGGGTAGGCTCGCTGAAAAGAGCGGCATTGAGAGATAACATGACCCACGATCCGACAGTATTGGCATTTTCCTTTGAAGGAGACAGGATTGGTAGGGTTGGAGTTGGGTTGAAATGTGTGTGGGTTCGGTAAGAAGGGGAGTGGTGTTGGGGCGGTTGTGGTTTTTAGGGTAGGCGGTGCGGTTGGTGGCAACATGTGCCGAGGCAGGGAGATGGGTGGGTGTGGGGTGTTCTTTTAAGGAAAACTCATGATGAATAAGCTTCTCGTGAAGGGCTTCAAAGGAGATTGGTGTGTCCCTAGCACGAACAGTATCAATAACGGGTTTGTAGTCTCGTAGTCGAGACCTTTTAGGGTTTTGGCAACGATGTCCTCGGTATCCATGGGTTTGCCGAGGATGGCAAGTTTGTCGGTGCAGATTTTTATGGCATGCATGTATTCAGCAACAGTGAGATTAGCTTTGGTGACAGAGTCAAGATTGTCTTTCAATTAAAGAATGTGGCCACGGGATGGATTGGCGTAAGTGTTTTGAAGAATATCCCAAAGTTCTTTGGAGGTTTTGGTGCGAAGAACTAGGGGTGATATGGATTGGTCGAGTGTGACGAGAAGAGAACCATGAAGGAGGAGATCCTGGCGGTTCCAGGTGGTGTGGGCGGGGTTGTCAACCTCTGTGTTATTGGTGGTGATTTTAGGTGGTGGTGAGGGGTGGGTGCCGTCGATGAACTTGAGTAAATCAAGGCCAAAGAGGATGGATTGTAGTTGTGAAGCCCATGGAAGATATGAGTGGTGTGAGGGTAATGCAGTTGGAGAGGTTGACAAGAATGAGGGGAGAGTTGGGGTCGGCATTGTTGGCGATGGTGGAGGCGGAAGATAGGGATGGCCAAACGGAACCGGAAAACCGGACCGAAAAAGTACGAAACCGGAGCAAACCGGCGAATAAACTGGAACCGGAGCAACCGGAACCGCCATTCATCCGGGCCGGTTACGGTTCACATAAATGGCAAACCGGACCGGAACCGGACCGAAAATCCCTTGTTTTTCAATAATTTTAAAGGGGGGACCGGAACCGGACAAGAACCGTACCGGAACCGGATTATGCCAACCGGAACCGAGGTAAGCACGGGCCGGTTCAGGGTCACATATATGCCGAACCGGAACCGGCCCGGAACCGGTTTTGGTCATCCATAGCGGAAGAGGCCATTGGAGCCGTAGGGTTTTGGTGTGGCTGTGGCGGCAGAAAAAAGGAGGGGAGGGGGGGATCGTAAAGCTCAGTATACCATAAAATATTTTCATTGTATTATTGATTGAGAATTACAAGAGTATATATACACACCTATCTTGCTATACAAGTTGATATATCTAAGGAAATGATTTATACTACTCTAGAGAATATTCACAAAAGATAAATATAAGTAACTAAATCAATCAAGATATATACAAAGGAGATTATGAAGAATCAGTGTATCTTATCATAAAATAAGTATTTGAAAAAAAATAAAATCCATCTGTCTCAAAATACGAGTTTTATTTAGGTTGTGCACGTTTAATAAGAAAATAATAGGAAATGGCTAAATTTTGCAAGTGGGTTGGGGATATAACTGTTTAAAATACTATTCATTGTGCAAGTGGATAAAGAGTAACTTAGTAAGGGCTTTTTGGGTGCACAGTTTTAAAAACGAAGTTTTTTTTTTTCAAAATGGAGCTTCTTTTTTTACGCTACTATATGGAGCGGCTTAAAAGGGCCAAGATTTTTAAGAAAGCGCAATTCAAAAAACTCTACATTGAGACGCTTAATTAGCAAAAAGTTGATTCCTTTTTAATTCATTTTAAATGCACCGCTTTACCAAACAAGCCCTAAGTATTGGTTTTTTTTTATAATTATAAAAGCTAACAAAGTTGTGCAAAATACTAGTATTCATTTCTCATCATTTACCATTTTAAGAAAAATACTCTTTAAGACATTACAACAATTGAAAATACTCCCTCCGTCCCAAAATGATCTTCACATTTGATTATTCAAACTTTTTAAGAATGCGAATACTTCTTCAATAGGCATGTGTTGCCTATGCACTTCTAAGCCTAGATTATAGAAATAAGAGGAACTTTTTGGGGACAATGAGAAATGGCAAATCGGAAGATCATTTTAGGACGGAGGGAGTAAAACTCTTAGTCTAAGAAGGATAGATCGCGTTTTTACAATGACGTCTTTTTCAGTTAAATCGTTGCGACAGCATCCATGGCATGTGGAACCTAATTTAGAGAAATTTTTGGGGGAAACTAGTTCCTCTATAAGTTATAAAAAGTCATGTTTTTATAGGGGTTAAATTTAGGATTTAGGGTTTAAGGTTTAGGGTTTAGGCCTAAGGTTTAAGAAAGATTAAAAAACATGACTTTTCTAGTTTCACCAAAAACGAACTCCCTAATTAAACGGCTTTTAACATTACTGTACGGTCTGTTCTGTTTCACATCTCTCTCTCTCTCCCCCTCTCTCTCTCTCCGAATCCAGTAAACAAACAAAACTACATTAACGGTAGAATCACCCAACAAATTCATTATGACCACAATGCCCCTTCCTTAAGAAAAAAAAAACCTCTTCTCTTGGTATAAAAAACTTTGTATTTTCATTGGGGTAGCAAGTTGACATAATAATAATAAGTTTGTGCAATTTATCGTACTCTAAAATTTTAAATTGGTGTAAGATTTCTTTTTAATGGTTGTTATAAATAAATATTACACTCTTCATTTCAAAATAAAAGTTTTATTTTTCTTTTTGATATGCCCCAAATTCCCAGTTCTAAAATGAAAAAAATTGGTGTAAAAAATCTTTATAATGGTTGTTTTAAATGGACAAGTTTGAACTTATAATGCTTATTTCATTATATAAAAAATAAAAAAATAATAAAAACACTTGCAACTTGCTTTTTACTCACTTGCATAATAAATACTAGTAGTGTTTTAAAAATTATACTTCAACACACTTGCAATTTTTATATATTTTCTTGTGTTTTCAAAATAAGTATGCACAACCAAGACTCTTAATTTGAGGGGGAGAAAAGTACACTATTTTGAAGATGACCACATTTTGCTTCAAATTTGGTGGAAACTTCAAAATTAACACTATTATTGTAATAACCGGAATTTAATTTATTTATTTATATTATTTTCGGTTTTGTTAAACTAATTAAATGATAATTAGAATTATAAAGTAACTTAAAGAAGTGGGCCCAAGGAATTTGGATTGGCCCAATATTTGTATTAGTAAACCCAACCCAATTAGGAATCAACCCAAGGTATAAATTAATGAGTTAGTCAACTTAGGAATTCATTATTATCATAAACAAAAAAAAAAAAAGAAAAACAAACCCTAGTTCTAAGTGTAGCCGCCGGCCGAGCATAAGGAGGGGGGAGAAGGGATTTTCCGGCCATTGTTTTGGAGATACAATCCGATCATTCTCAAGGTAATGCTAAATCCTACTCTCCAAAATTTATTTCATTGATTTTGGATTATTAAAACTTAATCTACGCATGATTTAAGAATATGAACATTAGGATTTTGCATGATAGTAATTATTGGTAAAATCCTAAAGGGAAAATTGATTTAATCAAGTTGCTATGGTGAATTAGTGATCTTCATGCCTAACGTTATTTTTAAGATTGATTTATGATCATGATTCAAATTGATTTATATTATGTAGTGCTTGGGAATTTAACATATAAATCATTGAGGTCGAATTGGGTTTATCAAAAGAAGAAAAAAATTATGGATTTCCCCAAGAACTAGTTTCGGCCGAATGGCCTAGATCATTGAAAATTTATTTTGTTGATTTAATTGATCCTCGTTAAGTGTATTGTAAATAATATTGATGTTTGGGAAATTAGAAAAATTTAAAGAACTAGAAAATTGATCAAATCAAGGGATTTTAGGTCATGCATGTCTCGGCAATGGTAGTGAATTATGGGTGTTGAATTCGATTTGAAGATATTAAGAATTGGGACGGAAGTTAGTGTTTCCGTTAAGTTTCTAATGGAAAGAAAACAAAAATCGTTAAAAGAATTGTTGACAAGTTAGAAAGATTAACTTGAGAAAATAGAATAGTACTTGGAAGACCTTGAAAGTTAAAAAGTTAACGAAAAAAAAAAAAAGATTAGAAATTTCAGTTAGTTTCCTAACAGAAAAAGGGCTAAACTGAAAAGAAGTAAAATTAGAAGAAAGAAAAAAGGGAACCCTTGAAGTTAGAGGGGCCTAAGTGATTAAAAAGAGAAACTTAGGGGACCTTATGAACAAAAAACCAAAGTCCAAGGACCTTTCTGTAATTAAAGAAAAGTTGAAGGACTAATCTGCAATTAATCCAAAGTGGAAGGACCAAATTGCAATTGAATTAAAGTTGAAGGACTAATCTGCAATTAATCCAAAGTAGAAGGACCAAATTGCAATTGAATTAAAGTTGAAGGACTAAATTGTAATTAACCCAAAGTCAGAGGACTTAATTGCAATTATATCAAAGTTAAAGGACTGACTCGTAAATCAAAGTCAGAAACTTAAACGTAAGAAAAGAAGTAATGAAGTAAAGAAGTTAAAACGCATCTCTCAGTTAACTAAGTACAAATAGTTAACAATGTAGAGAGTACTAAAGAAAATTACTCCGTGCTTTGTAGATTTGCACAGAGAGGAGATTGCGAGGAAAAGCAATTCAGGTAAGGGATTACGTTCCTTACAGTATTTGAACTCCTGTTTATTGGAATTCGGTATTTCTTTCTAAAGACAGCTATCAGTATGGCATGATAGTATTTGAATGAACTCTGCGTTATTAAACGTTCCTTGAAATAATCTATACTTAGTGATGTCCCCATCGATCTACTAAGTATCGAAGTTTGAAACTTGTATCACATACTTGTACCATGGTATGTTCTAATTTTAACTTGTAAGTTAACTACTTACTTGTTAAGGCATCCAATGTCCAGTTAGAAAAGACATTGACGGACAGTCCAGTTAGAAAAGACTCGTCCTTAAACTAGGGATTGCATGAGTGATCACATGCCTTCTCTCAGGAATTGTCTGATTACAAGGATGATTCTAGACCCCGAGCATATGTGTGTGGATACCATATATGTTTCGACCACACTATTGGCTGAAGAAGCTAGGTGTACAAATTGTACCTTTGGCATTGAGGTTATAATGTACGTTACCAAGGAATTGACGGAAACTTGAATGAATCCCTTTGGATTGTAGTGCCATAATCCTTTGAAAGTGAAATCTTAAAAGTAATAAGACTGTATTGTTCTGCAGCCTTGAATCCAAAAGTAACTGAACCTATCTTTGAAAAGTTATTCTAAGTATTCGTTCTGGTCGTCTCTCCTTAGTAACCGGAGAGGCCACGTATGAACTTACTGAGCATTCGTTCTCTCATCCCTTCTTTATAAATTTTGTTTTCAGGATTTAAGTAGAAGGACAAGACAAGGAAAGTAGCCGTGGGAAGACGGTGGATTTGAAGATTCTTAATTTAGTAGTTTTAAGTACGCTTATTTATTTGATGTAAGTGAAGTACATTGAAGGTTAAGGTTGTTGCCTACCAAGACATGTTTAAGTTACGCTTCCGCTATTGTTTTGAATTTATGGTTAATTAAGGGGCTGTTGTGAACCCTAAATTGAAGTATTTATTATTGTTATTTATTGATATTAAATGCCATTAAATGCTCAAGATACATTAAGAAAATTCGGGGTGTTACAGTTGGTATCAGAGCAATGGCTTTAGGTCTTATGGGAGAAAACTGAAAGTTAGGACTAATGGGAGAACTTAGTACTTAACTTGAATAAGATCTTACTTGAAGAAGTTCAAGTGATAAAGTCTAACTCTAGGAATGATACTAAGAGTGTGCATAAAGTATGAATATACTTGGAGAAATAGGAACCTCTTCATTGTATGTCTATTTATATTCTATTAATATGTTATAATGGAATCTTGGGGTTATGTACTAATTAAGTTTACTATTGGTGTGTGTAGGATCATGCCGAGGAGACCCATGAAGTCAGTAAGGTACAGTGCTACTCTAAGGGAAGAAATAGAAGCTAAAGAAGAGATTATTAAGCAGCTAACTAAGGAACTTCGCTCAGCCAAAAGAGAGCTTAGGAAGGAGACTCGAGGAGTCGACAGCTTACAGAATGTCATCAAAGAACGCGATGAGGACATGATGTATGTGGAAGGAAAGTTAGCAGTACAGCTGAAGAAGGTCAAAGGCCTAGAAAGCCATGTGGTTAGAGCTAACCGCGAATGGAATCGAATCAGTGTGCAACTGGTGGATGAGATAGAACAAAATAATGAACTGAAAAAGAAGATAGATGAACAAGAAGCTTATGAAGAAGAGCTTAGGACTTCAGGCTATCAGATTTGGGCTGAGAAGTTAGAATTGCAAGAAAAATATGACCAACTTGCAGCAGAACATGCACACTATGGGAAGTGATGAAATTAGTGACAGATAGTTATAAGAATAGGTTCTTTTGCTTTATTATTAGTGGAGTAATACAGTTAGAATTTTTCTTATGTTAAAGTTGAATTTGGGTGTATTTGAGATGTTTAAATCTCACACCTTAGTTGAATAAAGTTAATTATTTAAATTAATACCCAAAAGTTTGAATTTACTATTGTTGTGTAAACAAAAGTTAACTTGTCGAGAAAAGACAAGGGAAAGCATCGGAGTGATTTGAAATAATCTCCGTAACCATGGTACGAAGTAAGACGACCATTGGAATAAGTTAAAGCTAGTTAAGTAATAAAAAACTAGTGAAGTAAAGAAAATAAGCAACCAAGTAAAACGGTTGTAAATTATGAAGTATGAAAACTCCTGAACCGGAGAAGAAAGGTTAAGTAAACTAACCACATCTGAATCATGGTCTAGTACAAAAGACCTACGAACATGAATCAAAACTAACAAGTACCCGTTAGTAAAAGAATAAGTTAAAGTATACCATGAATACTGCACGTATTTTGTAGTGATGAATATTGCTAGAGCACGAACCTGTTCTAAAGTAAAAGTAAATCTGCAGATGAATACCAGAAGCGGAAATAACAGGAACGGTGAGGGAAATGACAACACCGGTAATGCTGGAGGACAGTTGGATCCGGCCCTGGTAAACCTTTTGCAGACACTATCACAGACAGTAGCTGGGATAGGTCAAACTGTTGCTGGAATTGCTCAACCACCACCACAAGCTCCATTACGTGATCCGTTGGAGCTATTTCAAAGGAGGAATCCGGACTCATTCTCGGACACTGCTAAAGAGAAACCTGAGGACTGGATTAAGAGCACTGAAAGAATATTCGAGACTCTGAACTGTACTGAGGAGCAGAAGGTAGTATTTGCGACCTTTATTTGAAAGGTAAGGCTCAGACATGGTGGGAAGCGGAAAAGCGAGCTGCTGTGGCTCGTGGTGATGCAGCCTTTACTTGGACCAGATTTAAAGGCTATTTTCAACGAAAGTATTATCCCGCAAGCACGAGAATGCTAAGATAACGGAATTCCTGACTTTGGTACAAGGGAGTATGACTGTAGCGGAGTATGGTGAGAAGTCACTGACTTACTAGAATTTGCGCCAAGATTCTTCGATACGGAAGAACAGAAGGCAAGAAAGTTTGAAGCGGGATTAAGTGATAGAGTTCGGTACCGAATCACACCGCTGCTCTGCCTACGTACTCAGCGGTATTGGATAGGGCCAAGATAGTAGAACGGGAGTCGGATAACTACCGTAATCGACGGGAAGAGAAAGGCAAGGCAGGGACTGAAAGATCGGAAGGAAATAAGGGTGGTAAGGACCACAACAATAATAAGAGGAAAGCAGTGGATGACAGTCGAGACAAGGGCAGTCATGGGAACAAACACTCCAACAACGGCCATGGTGGGAATGGTCGGAACTTTAATGACAACAAGCGTGAGTGGAACAAGGGCAAGGGCCAAGGTTTCATCAGTTATGATAAGTGCACTATTTGTGATGGAGCGCACAAGTCAGAGGTTTGCTGGTATAAGGAACGGCAGTGTCACAACTGTAAGAAGGTGGGACATCCGAAGTGGAAGTGCCCAGAACCTAAGAAGGATGAACCGGCTGCGGGAAATAAAGACAACGGGGGAGGAAATGGTGGAGGCCGGGGCAGGGTGTACACCATGACCGCCAAAGCAGCTGGAGTTAATGCCGATCTTGTGGCAGGTACGATACAATTAAATTCCCGTGATGTTTATGTGTTAGTAGATACTGGCGCTACTCATTCAGTAGTTAGTAATGTTGTGGCAAAGAAGTTAAAACTACATCCAGAAAATTTAGAGATACCTTTAGTAATAGATACTCCTACTAAGGACGCTATCCCCATTACTACCTGTTATAGAAACTGCACTCTAGGGATAGGAGGCACAATTAAATGCCATTAAATGCTCAAGATACATTAAGAAAATTCGGGGTGTTACAATTATGAAGCAACAAATCAGTCTTCATACGCTGTCTTTTGTCAAATTAGACACTTTCAAAAGTGAACTAATCTTTCAAGACTTAACACTACAAAAAAATGGCAATGCTAGGGGCACAAAAAATGTTTACAAAATAATGAATACAAAGTAGGTGACGATATTTTATTGGTTGCATTGATTATGGTCCCGGCACACTCTAACAAAAAACACCAATGAAATTTTGACGCATCATTTTGTAACCCACATTTTTGTAACACTTTTTTACGACTTTATATTTAACCAAAAAAATAACGTCACTTTAGCTCACACGATATATAGCCCGATTTTCTACATGAATATTAGGTGTTCGATTCTCCATTGAGTCCTTTCCCTTTTTCTTTCTTTTTTACAAGAGAGAAAAAGAAAAGATTTCTACTAGTAATAAATTAAGGGGCAATACTATAGGCACAAAAGGATTTCACAAAATGAATGATATAAAATGAGGTGGCGATATTTTAGTGGTTGAATCGATAGTGGACCCGGCACACTTTAATAAAAAAAACCAACAAAATTATGACAAATCATTTTGTAAGCCAAATTTTTGGACTTTATATTTACTCTAAATTAAGTAAAAAGTAAATGGCGGGGACGAATTTTTGCCTCCAAAGTGGAATAACGATCAAAAGAAAAAGAAACCGACAGTTACGCAACTAGGGTCAAACCGGAAATGACGCCTTAACTGCCGTTGGTCCCCACCAGAAAGAAAGAAACTAGAGCGGCCAGCCAGTGGCAACTTCCGTAAATAACAGAAAATACAGAGACATCACATGGAAATTAAAAGTTGTACCCGGTTGTCACCCTTTCCCCTTTCCACTACACACACATTCCGTCCCATTATATACCCCCACACACCATTCTACCACAGTCCACATTATACACACACACATTACACACACAAAGTACCCCCCAACACACTGTTGAAAGTCTAAGTACTGTCGGCAAATCTCTCTCTCTCTCTCTCTCTCTCTCTCCTCTGTTTTTTCAGTACGAACTCAGTTAATCTTACTACTAGCTAGCTAATCTCAGTTCAATCCCTCGATTTCTCCGCCGTGTGGCCGTGAAATCTGGTGATTTCCGAACACACATTTTGAATTTTTGACCTAAAATGGAGGCTCGCCGGCGGTCTTACTCTGATCAATTTCACTTCGCGCAATGCTGCTTCTTGGTGGCGCTGGCGGTGGTGATGAATGTGGGAGTCTCGGCGGCGCCGCTTGCCAGACACTCACCGGTTTCGAGATGGCGTCCGGCTAGTGCTACTTGGTACGGTGCTCCCGACGGCGACGGCAGCGACGGTAGGTTTTCAACTCTCTTCAAGTCTTTCTCTTCTGTAATGTGGAAAATTAGAGGGAAAATTAAGGGCGTTAATTTGGTTGTTGGAAGTACAATTGTTATTTATTTGTGGTACAAGTCTTAATCATAGAATTTGCTTTAACTAAACTTATTTATGGTTGGCTGGTCAAAGTTGTCTTTTTCAACTAAACAAATTGTACCGTGTCCATATGTTACTGTGCCTTTTTATTTCTTAATATTCACTCGGTTTCATGTGACTTGAGATAAAAAAAATTAACAAACAAATTAAAAAAAAAAATAAGAGAGAGAAATAGTGGGAAAAAGTGTGTGAGTATGAAAAATTAAATAAGAGAGAAAATGAGTGCGAGGAATAGTAAGTTGATTAGAGTTGTGAGTGTAAAAAAGTAGGAGACAAAATGTGTAGGAAGAATAATAAAGATTCTTTACCATTTTGGACAGTCTCAAGTCACGTGAAACGGAGGAAAAAGGAAATAAGTCTTAAGTGATATAAAACGGAGGGAGTATATTACTGCAAATTGAAATTATAATTTTTTGTTGTAATAATTACCTTTTAGTTGTAACATACTAATATTGCACCTTTTTTTTTTTCTAAATGACCAACTTTTTACTTTTTTATTTATTTAATGGAACTGTTATACTTACAACAACTATGTCATTCACAATGTTTTTTCGGTTTTTCATACACATAATTTAGTACTATTATAGTGCTTTTCCTTAATTTATACTCCCTTCGTTCCAGCACAAGTAGAACTATAGGAGTTGACGCAATAATTACGAGAAAAGTAGTTTATGTGTGGTAGAAAATCAAGAGAGAGAGTAGGGTAAATAGTAGTGTTGGTTGAATAAATTGTACTGAAATAGAGGGAATATGAATTCCCTTTTACCCATGGTCAATAACGGATCTCGGTGGTACATAACTACAGGTGGGGCCTGCGGGTACGGATCACTAGTCGATGTGAAGCCATTCAGAGCCAGAGTTGGAGCAGTGAGCCCAATTCTGTTCAAGAATGGTGAAGGCTGTGGGGCCTGCTATAAAGTCAAGTGTTTAGACAAATCCATCTGTTCCCGCCGTGCCGTCACGGTCATCATCACCGACGAATGTCCCGGCGGCTACTGCTCCGGCGGTAACACCCACTTTGACCTCAGCGGCGCCGCCTTCGGTCGCATGGCTGTTACCGGTAACGGCAACCAGCTACGAAATCGCGGCGTTCTGTCCGTTATCTACCGCCGGTACTGTTACTCTTATTACTCTCACTTGATACCTGTTAGTTTCAGTTTTTTATTATTTGTCTTATTCTTTTACTTCTACTTAACGATCCTTTTTTTTATTTTTATTCTTTTTTGCTGTTTTGTTCTTTTGTGTGCTGATTAGTTAATTTATCTGGTTCTGTTTTTATATAGAACTCATATCCCAAGGCATTTCTATTCCTTTTTAACAGAAGTAACGTGGAATTAATTTTGTAAATTTTATTATTTGTAAGCCATTAATTTTGATTAGTAACAACCTAGTCAAGTTTATGAAAGAATAATACTACCTCCGTTCCAAATGAGCGTGCAAAAATATTTTTTATTATTACCTCTGTCCCTAAATAAGTGTCTAAATTTCATTTTAAGGGACATCTGAAAATATAAACTTTTTGTACAATTTGGTGGCAAAGATTCATATATAATCTTGTAATCTCTTTTTCAAACATTTAGTTTTGCACGTATAAAGAGATCGGTGAAAAAAAAATTCGAAAAAAAAATATTGACAAAGTTAAGTTAAAAAAAAAACACTCATTTTGGGACAAAGATTTCTTGAAAATGGACACTCATTTAAGGAGAGGGAGTATTTATTTTGAGACAGAAAGAGAGAGCTCATATAGACTAATATTGCAGGACACCATGTAAATACCCAGGGAAGAACATTGCATTCAAGGTGAATGAAGGATCAACAGACCATTGGCTCTCTCTTTTAGTTGAATTTGAGGATGGAGATGGTGATGTCGGTTCTATGCACTTGAGACAGGTAACAATATTTCTATCCTTCTTCCACATTTATTTCAAAATTCATTCAATTCGCAGTAAAATTTCATTTATTTATTCATTTTCTATTTGTTTTTCAAAGAAAAATACTAATATAGTTTTTTCATGTGAAATTCAGAGTTAAAGCTATTAATCTCACTTTACTTGTTCATTAAGAAAGAAAAAACAATTTCACTTTAGTTGTAGGTAACTACATTCGAGCTTCTTTTTTTTTTTTCTTTTTCTTTTATTATTGACATTTTTTATGCGTTCTGATTGTACTTTCTCATTTATTAAAGAATAATGATATAATGCAATTTCACAAATGGTAGAAAAATCTCTTCAACTTGACAAGAGACATAGATGTGAGGATGGGCGGGTGAGTGTACTACCATTTTTCACTGTATTGAGTGCAAGTCCAAAATTTTTAGTGAGTTGACACTCTGGCCTTATGCACAATTGTGGGGAATTCCCTTGAGAAGTTTAAAGTAATACTCCCTCTTCACAAAAATGATCTTCACATTTGACTATTCAATTTTTTTAAGGATATGAACACTTGATTCACTAGTCATGTTTTGTTTGGGCACTTCTAAGCCTAAGTTGTAGAAATGTGAAGAATTTTTTAGGACAATGAAACATGCCAAATGAGAAGATCATTTTGAGACGTAAGGAGTAACATAGATTGGGTTGTACTTGTGATAATTATGTCCCTTGAATAAAGTAAAACGCATCCGTGACACACAATCACTATAGTCAAAAGATTTCTTCCACTTTTTCTGAATATTTAAACTTGTAAAAGGGAGAAAATTGTTACAACCTTCAATTTTACTACTCCCTTTTAAAAAAAATGTTACGAGTATGAAAAGTAAAGTAAGAGAAAGTAGGAGATAAAAAGTGAGTAGAAAGTTTTTGTTGTGAGGATGACAAGTGAGTCTCATTATCTATTTTAAGTAATAAAACAATTAAAAATCTTAGTATGAGACAAACGAAAAAAAAGATAAAAACTTTAGTCTGAAACGGAGAGAGTACTACAGTTAGTTGTTGTGATGATTCACATGTTATATTCTAGAGTATATGTTCAAGATTAAATAATTAATTTATAGAATTCATCAAATACACAAGTAATCTCAACCACACAATTTAAACTAACTTGTAACAGTTTAAAACACAGTAAAAAAAATTATTATTAAAAGTACATCCTCAAGGTGAACATAGATCAGAAGAGAGATCTTCCAAGTAGAAAAGCTATCTTTATTTCATAAAAAAGGGGAAGATTTTGGAAAATCTAAATGATACTAGATGAATGATTACATACTTTTTTTTACTAGCTTTAAACTCACGTGTGCCCGACAAGTATAAGTTGGAATGATGAATTAAAATAGAAAACCAAAAGTAAAAGATGCACTGCTATTTCATTCCATGTTATGCCACTTCCTTATTCCAAAAGTGCAAAGTGCTTTTCCTTGCACCAGCTTGTGATGAGACGGACCAAAAAAGAAAGAATATAAATATATTAAAATAATTTTATTTTGAGCAGTACCATTTGTGATGGGACGGACCAAATTTGCTTGTAATGAGTAACATGAATAACTTTTGTGTTGATGCTAATTATGTAAACTAATTTAAGATATTATTACATGGACAGGCACATTCAACAGAGTGGCTAGAAATGAGCCATGTGTGGGGAGCAACATGGTGCTTAAATGGAATACCATTAAAAGGACCATTCTCAGTCAAACTAACCACCTTCTCAACTGGAAGAACTCTCTCTGCCAGGGATGTCATCCCTGCCAATTGGGCTCCTAAAGCCACTTACACCTCTCGCCTTAACTTTGGTCTTTAACAAATTCCAATTCTACCCTTTTTCCCACTCAACAAACTTTCCCCTTTTCTTTTTTTTTTCCTTTTTCAGTCATGGGGGTCAACCAACCAACATGGTTTTTCTTTCTTTTACTCCTTCCGTATCGACTCATTAATATTGATCACGTTTGAATTTTTCGGTCAATAAAAGTAAACTTTGACGAAATAGTAATATCAATTTAATCAACTAAATAAAATTCTAAAAAATTTTATTAATAAATCATTTAGTGCTTTATTATTAACAATTTTTTAAAATTTCACTATAATGATTAAACTGAATATAATGTTTGGTCAAAGTTCACTTGTGTTGACTGAAAAAGTCAAACGTTACCCATATAAATGTTGTGACGGATGGAGTAAGTTATATTTCCCATGACCACCAAAAGTGCCCTTTGTCGGTTTGGTTTTTTTTAAGGAAAGGAAAAGTAGCCGTTGGATTACTATGTTTAAGAATGTATCCAACGCTCTTTATCTTTTTTTCCACTTCAATTTCCCTTGTGTTTTTTATTTTTCAGTTTGTGTGGTTAATTTAACCAAGTGTGTGTAGTAGTTGTTGAAGTGTGTGGTTGAGTAAGTGAAGCCTTTTTTGCAGCCCTCTCCAAAGGGAGTGAGAGGTTGCTCCTTCATTTTGTATGTATGTTTAAGTTTTATGTGTAATATTGAAGTTGAAGTTTGTGAGATCATTGCTTGTTGGCTTTGTATGTAATCAAGTTTGTTTGACTCTAGTTTGTGCATGTTTTCTGGCCAAATATACTCCCTCTGTCCCATTTTAAGAGTCAAAAATTTCCCAAAATGGTGTCCCAACTTAAGAGTCAAAATCCAATAAAGGAAAGTTTTTTGTACTTCTTTATTTGGTGGGCCCTACATGTCATACATACAACAATTATTCACTAACTATTTCCTACCTCACTTTCTCTCTCACTCACTTTCTACACTCATAACACTCTACCCCACTTTCTATATTTTATAATAAAAACATTCATTTCTTAATTTTTGAACCTAAAAACTTTTTGGCTCTGGGAGTATATTTTAAGCTAATTCCCTTTATGCCCTACATTTTTTTTTTCTCGCAAAAATGGCAACGTATTTAAGTTTATCTAAATAAGTAAAAATGGTAATTGACAAATTATTAATCTTCACCAGAGTCGCGGATATGTGACACTAGGGAAGCGGAGAAACAGAAAGGTAAGGGTTATGTTCAAAGGCACTAACCCTTACTTTTCATTGTACACCCTATTTCTCAAAAAGTTTGTCTCATATTTGTCTTTTTTTTTTTTTTTTTAATGGCTAATAAAAATGAATTTTGATCAAGTGTTAATATTATCTATATAATCAATCTAGGGAAAGTTTAAAAATATGTAATTGACAAATCATTAAGTGATTTATCAATTAAAAATTTAAAATTTCACTGTAATCATTAAATTGACACCAATATTTTGTCAAAGCTCATTTATTTTGATCTTAAAAAATCAAATATGAGACAAACTCTTCGGTAATGAGGGAGTATAGTATTAAGAGGCTTTACACAAAGTTGCTATCCCTCTAACCATGAGAGATTTGAGATAACTATTACTCCTCCGTCCAGTTTAAGATTCTTACTTTCCTTTTTGGTCTATCTCAGTTTAAGGTTCTTAATTGCTTTATTCCATAAATGAAAAAAAAAATGAATAGTGCTTTGGAGAATCTTGCCCTCAAAAAGTTCATTTAATTAAAAAAAAACCCTACTTACCTAACTTACTTTCACTCACTTGCTTCATGAATAGTGTTTTGGACATTAATGATGCAATCCGGTATTCACAAGCACTTCATGAAGAAGTTGATTATTATTACTTCAAGAATTGCTTTGCAATTATATCTTCTTCTTTAACCTCCTTTATTTCTTGTTCAAGAATTTCTTGAAATTCTTCTTGGGAATTTTAATTCCTTGCAGATTAATTGATTTCGATCAATTAACAGTTATCTTTCCGCTGCTTTTTACATCAATTAATATCCTTCACTATCTACTTTTGGTTGACTCATTTCTTTTGTTTTTGTCTTGGTTTTTTAATAAGCGTGCATAGTCAATCTAAGAATCTTAAACTGAGACGGAAAGAGTACTATCTTTGTCTCAAAATGAACACTAAGAGAAAATTTGGAGGAAAGGTAAAGACTATGTATAATCTTATTTTGATTAGCAAAGAAATAAACTACAAACGTCCCCGTTCCAATATGAATAACCAAAGAATTAAAAGTAAATTTGAAAAGTTTATGAACATTTATTTTAAGATAAAAGTAGTACAAATGTTTAGATACAAAAGGAGCAATGCAAGCAGGTATTACCTAACAAGTGAAAAAAGAGTATGGGAAAGCATGTGCTTGCCTTGGGGGGCAGAAGGCTCATTTAGAGTTGGAAAGCCCAAAAATGTGAGAAGTGGCAGCAGGGAGGATAAGAGGGGGAGGGGAGGGAGAATAAGTAGAAAGATATGGGACTCGGAACCGCTCTACCCAAGTTAGCTCCACCCCTCCACCCAATGGTGCTGATTAAAGCAATATTGGCGTGCCGATTGGGTGTGCGGCTAAGATGATTTCAATTTTTTATGGGTTCCACCGAATTCGGACACAGGTGGCCTTGATCGGCACCATTGAATGGAGCTAAAATGATGTGGCTCCAATCGGCACCATTGGGTGGCGCTAACCTCGGTGCAGCGGTTCGAAATCCAAAGATGTGAATGGAATCATCTCTCACATGCCAATTTGCTGCAAAAATCTCTCTCTCTCTCTAACTAATTACTCATAATGACAACAAGAACAAGTGTTGCTTTGATCAATAATACGCCCTCACCACACGTGGATGCCAATCCAATCCAATCCGTATCATATCATCATCACCATGTGCACCAATTCTGTGCAGCTTGGCAATGGATACTCATTCCGTTTCATTTTAAATTTCAATATTTTCATTTTAGTTGTTTTATTTTTAAAACTTAAAAAAGAAAGCTATTTACTCCCTTCATCCTAGTTTAAAGTTTTTACTTTTCTTTTTGGTCTGTCCCAATTTAAAAATTTTAGTTGCTTTATTCTATAAATGAAAAAATATGAACAGTAGAATTTTGCCCTCAAAAATTCATTTAATTACAAGAAAACCATTACTTACCCAACTTATTTTTGACTCATTTGCTTTTTGAATAGTGTTTGGACAATTATATCCTCACCTCCCTACTTTGTTGACTCATTTTTCTTTATTTTACACGTGATTTCTTAATAAGCGTGCAAAGTCAAACTAAAAACATTAAACCAGGACGGAGAGAGTATATTTCTTTATTTGTGGACCCCACATGTCATAGTCACAGCAATTACACACTAACTATTACATACCTCACTTTCTCTCTCCTACCAAAACTATCTACACTCACAACACATTACATTTTTCACTTTTTTTCTTAATTTGTGTATTCATTTATTTTTCAAAGCTTAAAATGGGACGGAATAAATATTGTTCTAGGATCTTCTTACTTACAATTATGATGATTGTTTGTTGTTAACATCATTTTCCACTTCCTTATTCTATGGAGCTTATAGTTTAATCAACTACACCTCAGGGGCGGATCTACAGGGTCAGTAGGGGGTACACGTGCACCCGGTCAACCCAATTTTTTTAACTAAAAAAAAGTTTTTTTTTTACTAAGTGCACCCCCAAAAAAATTAATTAGAGTGGCAATTTAACTAGAAGGGGTGTGAACTTAGTAGAAGCTTGGAAATTTTTTGGTATGAAGTTATTTAGTGTAAATTGTGCACCCGGTGCTTGAAAATCCTAGATCCGCCACTGCTACACCTCTGGAAATCTTTATAAAGACATTGCCATATGTAAGTAGGTCCCCTCTCCATTTTCAAATACTAACAAAATATTACATCCCCAAAACACAATCTCATTTGCTACTACTACTACTACAACTTTTTTTTATATGACTGATATTTACTTGTATATGTTCTTGAAATAAAAATAATAATTAAAAAGAAAAAACTCGCGGTCTGAGATTTATTGTGAACATACTAAAAACTAGAGTCGTTCTTGTGAAAAACGCGTTTTACACTAAGCTATAGAAAAACGTGTTTTTCACAATTGCCTTCTCTAACATTATCATGTGCCTATTCTAATATTATAAAGTGCATGTTGTAATATTACACTTATAAATATTCAAGCAGACACTTTTATACACTCAAACAGACACTTTTAGAGGTATTGTTATGATTGTCATATTTAAGCAGGCACTTTTAGAGGGTAGTGTTATGATTGTCCGTTGTAGTGTTAAGACTGCTTTTCCTAGTGTTGAAAAGTGTCTCATGTAGTGTTGAAATATGTCTCTTACATTCTAAACAATGGGTTGGTGAGTTTTTTTAAAAGTTAAAAAACATGTGCATGCCTTAATGTTAACAACTGCGTCCTGTAGTATTGAAAACTGCCTCATGTAGTGTTAAAAAGTGTCTGTTGAGTTTTATAAGTCTCAGTTATTTACAGTAATGCCTCCGCGTCTTTTAAATAACATTCCGCTTATTTACAAAAATGTCACTCCGCATAAGAAAAAATACGTTTTACAGTCTTTTTTGTGCAATTGCAAATGTGAACTAAGTAAGGATCCGTTTGTTTTCCGGAAAACATTTTCCGCATTTTCCGGTGTTTGTTAAGCACCAGAAAAAAATGGGGAAAATGTTTTCCAAAAAATAGTTTCCCCTTAAAGAAAACGTTTTCCTTACATCCACAATAACAATAAGGAAAACATTTTCGGGAAAAACATTTTCCCCTTTTCTCAAACAGACCTCAAAACCATTTATGAGTAAAGATGTAGCGGAAAAGGCGAATTCATCCGAATCAGCACCGATTCAAATCCATTGCCACGAACACGATATTCATCCAAATCAGCACCGCACCAAATCCATCGCCACGAGGCCTAATTTGCTCCTACGTGTACAACACACCGCTGACTGAAAGCGGTCGTTTCTGATACCCGCCAAAACATTCCACTTGGCTGTCCCTCACTTCTTTCAAAATCAAAAATCAAAAATCAACGGAATCAGGAATCGAATCCTACTCTTACAACAATGGCGGATCGTTACTTTCCCAACTTTATGCCGGATTTCGTCCCAGAAAACCCATCTCTGCAACACCAACCACAAATTGAAGAACAAATTCCAGCTCAAGAATCTCTCTTGAAGCTCCTCTCCTTATGTAATAGCCGGATTTTTTTTAATTTTTTTTATTTTATTTTTCGGTTTTACAAAGTTAATTAAACAATAATTAGAAGATATAAAGTAATTGAAAGAAGTGGGCCAAATAATTAGATGGGCCAAAATTTGTATTAGTAAACCCAACCCAAATAGGAATCAACCCAAGGTATAAATAAATGAGTTAGTCAACTTAGGAAATTCATTATATCATAATAAAAAAAAAAAAAAAACAAAAAAAAAACAAAACAAACCCTAGTTCTTCAAGAAGCCGCCGGCCGATCCTGGGGAGGGGGAAGAAGAAAAATTTCAGCCATTGTTCTTGAAGATTAATCCGTTCTAACTCAAGGTAATATCGAAACTCACATCCTAAAATTTATTTCATTGGATTTGGATGTTTAAAACATAAGTTATGCATGTTTTAAGAATACAAGTATTAGGGTTTGTATGCTAAGGATTTATGATCAAATTTTAAAGGTTAATGGAGTGATCTAGATGCTATGGAGAAACAAAAGTAGTAATCTTGATACTAGTTAAATTCGTTTTTTTTTCTTTTGATTGATTATATAATCATGGATTGAATTGATTTATATTATACCATGACTTGGGATTGAACACATAAATCATTGAGGTTGAATTGGGTTTATCAAAAGAAGAAAAAAATTATGGATTTCCCTTGAATATGTTTCGGCCGAATGGCCTAGATCAATTGAAAAATTGCTTTGTTGATTTTAATGAATTGTGTTATTGATTATGAATAAAGATTGATGTTTGGGAACTTAGAAAAATTGTAAGAATTAGAAAAGTTGATCAAAAATCGATGAACCATAATGAGTATGATTCGGCTTTGGTTATATCAAGTGGGTGTTGATTCTTGATTGAAAAGGTTAAGAATTGAGACGGAAAGTTAGTGTTTTCGTTAAGTTTCTAATGGAAAGAAAGCAAAATCGTTAGAAGAATTATTAACAAGTTAGAAAAGTAACTTGAGGAAATAGAATAAACCCTTGGAAGACCTTCAAAATTAAAAAGTTAACGAGAAAGAAAAAGATTAGAAATTTCAGTTAGTTTCCTAACAGAAAAGGACTAAACTGAAAAGAATGTTATAAGGAATAAAAGGAAACCTTTGAAGTTAGAAGGGCCTAAGTGATTGAAAAGAGAAACTTAGGGGACCTTATGAACAAAAACCAAAGTCCAAGGACCTTTCTGTAATTAAAGGAAAGTTGAAGGACTAATCTGCAATTAATCCAAAGTGGAAGGACTAAATTGCAATTGAATTAAAATTGAAGGACTAATTTACAATTAATCCAAAGTTGAAGGACTAAATTGTAATTAAAGGAAAGTTGAAGGACTAATTTGCAATTAATCCAAAGTTGAAGGACCAGTTTGCAATTAATCCAAAGTTGAAGGACCAATTTGCAATTAACCCAAAGTTGAGGGACCAAATTGTAATTAACCCAAAGTTAGAGGACTTAATTGCAATTACGTAAAGTTAAAGGACTGACTAGTAAATTAAAGTCAGAAACTTAAACGTAAAGAAAGAAGTAACGAAGTAAAGAAGTTAAACTGCATCTCTCAGTTAACTAAGAAGAAATAGTTAACAATGTAGAGAGTACTAAAGTAAATTACTCCGTGCCTTGTAGATTTGCACAGAGGGGAGATTGCGAGGAAAAAGCAATTCAGGTAAGGGATTACGTTCCTTACAAGTATTTGAACTCCTGTTTATTGGAATTCGGTATTTCTTTCTAAAGACAGCTATCAGTATGGCATGATAGTATTTGAATGAACTCTGCGTTATTAAACGTTCCTTGAAATAATCTATACTTAGTGATGTCCCCATCGATCTACTAAGTATCGAAGTTTGAAACTTGTATCACATACTTGTACCATGGTATGTTCTAATTTTAACTTGTAAGTTAACTACTTACTTGTTAAGGCATCCAATGTCCAGTTAGAAAAGACATTGACGGACAGTCCAGTTAGAAAAGACTCGTCCTTAAACTAGGGATTGCATGAGTGATCACATGCCTTCTCTCAGGAATTGTCTGATTACAAGGATGATTCTAGACCCCGAGCATATGTGTGTGGATACCATATATGTTTCGACCCACACTATTGGCTGAAGAAGCTAGGTGTACAAATTGTACCTTTGGCATTGAGGTTATAATGTACGTTACCAAGGAATTGACGGAAACTTGAATGAATCCCTTTGGATTGTAGTGCCATAATCCTTTGAAAGTGAAATCTTAAAAGTAATAAGACTGTATTGTTCTGCAGCCTTGAATCCAAAAGTAACTGAACCTATCTTTGAAAAGTTATTCTAAGTATTCGTTCTGGTCGTCTCTCTTAGTAACCGAGAGGCCACGTATGAACTTACTGAGCATTCGTTCGCTCATCCCTTCTCTATAAATTTTGTTTTCAGGATTTAAGTAGAAGGACAAGACAAGGAAAGTAGCCGTGGGAAGACGGTGGATTGAAGATTCTTAATTTAGTAGTTTTAAGTACGCTTATTTATTTGATGTAAGTTGAAGTACATTGAAGGTTAAGGTTGTTGCCTACCAAGACATGTTTAAGTTACGCTTCCGCTATTGTTTTGAATTTATGGTTAATTAAGGGGCTGTTGTGAACCCTAAATTGAAGTATTTATTATTGTTATTTATTGATATTAAATGCCATTAAATGCTCAAGATACATTAAGAAAATTCGGGGTGTTACAGTTGGTATCAGAGCAATGGCTTTAGGTCTTATGGGAGAAAACTGAAAGTTAGGACTAATGGGAGAACTTAGTACTTGACTTAAATAAGTTCTTACTTGAGGAAGTTCAAGTGATAAAGTATAACTCTAGGAATGATACTAAGAGTGTACATAAAGTATGAATATACTTGGGGAAATAGGAATCTCTTCATTATATGTCTATTTGCATTCTATTAATGTGTTATAATGGAATCTTGGGGTTATGTACTAATTAAGTTACAATTGGTGTGTGTAGGATCATGCCGAGGAGACCCATGAAGTCAGTAAGGTATAGTGCTACTCTAAGGGAGAAATAGAAGCTAAAGAAGAGATTATTAAGCAGCTAACTAAGGAACTCCGCTCAGCTAAAAGAGAGCTTAGGAAGGAGACTCGAGGAGTTGGCAGTCTACAGAATGTCATCAGAGAACGCGATGAGGATATAATGTATGTGGAAGGAAAGTTAGCAGTACAGCTGAAGAACGTCCAAAGCCTAGAAAGCCATGTGGTTAGAGCTAACCGCGAATGGAATCGAATCAGTGTACAACTGGTGGAGGAGATAGAACAAACAATGAACTGAAAAGGAAGATAGATGAGCAAGAAGCTTATGAGGAAGGGCTAGGACTTCAGGCTATCAGATTTGGGCTGAGAAGTTAGAATTGCAAGAGAAATATGACCAACTTGCAGCAGAACACGCACACTGTGGGAAGTGATGCAATTAATGACAGATAGTTATAAGAATAGATTCTTTTACTTTATTATTAGTGGAGTAATATAGTTAGAAACTTTCTTATGTCAATTGAATTTTGGGTGTATTTTGGGATGTTTAAATCTCACACCTTAGTTGAATAAAATTAATTATTTAATTAAATACCCAAATTTTGAATTTACTATTGTTGTGTAAACAAAAGTTAACTTGTCGAGAAAGACAAGGGAAAGCCTCGGAGTGATTGAAATAATCTCCGTAACCATGGTACGAAGTAAGACGACCATTGGAATAAGTTAAAGCTAGTTAAGTAATGAAACTAGTGAAGTAAAGAATATTAAGCAACCAAGTAAAACGGTTGTAAATTATGAAGTATGAAAACTCCTGAACCGGAGAAAAAAGGTTAAGTGAATAATGGTCTAGTACAAAAGACCTACGAACACGATTCAAAACTAACAAGTACCCGTTAGTAAAAGAATAAGTTAAGTATACCATGAATACTGCACGTATTTTGTAATGATGAATATTGCTAGAGCACGAACCTGTTCTAAAGTAAAAGTAAATCTACAGATAAATACCAGAAGCGGAAGTAACAGGAACGGTGAGGGAAATGACAACACCGGTAATGCGGGAGGACAGTTGGATCCGGCCCTGGTAAACCTGTTGCAGACACTATCGCAGACAGTAGCTGGGATAGGTCAAACTGTTGCTGGAATTGCTCAACCACCACCACAAGCTCCATTACGTGATCCGTTGGAGCTATTTCAAAGGAGGAATCCGGACTCATTCTCGACACTGCTAAAGAGAAACCTGAGGACTGGATTAAGAGCACTGAAAGAATATTCGAGACTCTGAACTGTACTGAGGAGCAGAAGGTAGTATTTGCGACCTTTATGTTGAAAGGTAAGGCTCAGACATGGTGGGAAGCGGAAAAGCGAGCTGCTGTGGCTCGTGGTGATGCAGCCTTTACTTGGACCAGATTTAAGGCTATTTTCAACGAAAAGTATTATCCCGCAAGCACGAGGAATGCTAAGATAACGGAATTCCTGACTTTGGTACAAGGGAGTATGACTGTAGCGGAGTATGGTGAGAAGTTCACTGACTTACTAGAATTTGCGCCAAGATTCTTCGATACGGAAGAACAGAAGGCAAGAAAGTTTGAAGCGGGATTAAGTGATAGAGTTCGGTACCGAATCACACCGCTGGCTCTGCCTACGTACTCAGCGGTATTGGATAGGGCCAAGATAGTAGAACGGGAGTCGGATAACTACCGTAATCGACGGGAAGAGAAAGGCAAGGCAGGGACTGAAAGATCGGAAGGAAATAAGGGTGGTAAGGACCACAACAATAATAAGAGGAAAGCAGTGGATGACAGTCGAGACAAGGGCAGTCATGGGAACAAACACTCCAACAACGGCCATGGTGGGAATGGTCGGAACTTTAATGACAACAAGCGTGAGTGGAACAAGGGCAAGGGCCAAGGTTTCATCAGTTATGATAAGTGCACTATTTGTGATGGAGCGCACAAGTCAGAGGTTTGCTGGTATAAGGAACGGCAGTGTCACAACTGTAAGAAGGTGGGACATCCGAAGTGGAAGTGCCCAGAAACCTAAGAAGGATGAACCGGCTGCGGGAAATAAAGACAACGGGGGAGGAAATGGTGGAGGCCGTGGCAGGGTGTACACCATGACCGCCAAAGCAGCTGGAGTTAATGCCGATCTTGTGGCAGGTACGATACAATTAAATTCCCGTGATGTTTATGTGTTAGTAGATACTGGCGCTACTCATTCAGTAGTTAGTAATGTTGTGGCAAAGAAGTTAAAACTACACCCAGAAAATTTAGAGATACCTTTAGTAATAGATACTCCTACTAAGGACGCTATCCCCATTACTACCTGTTATAGAAACTGCACTCTAGGGATAGGAGGCACGAATGTAAATATCGACCTCATTGAACTAGACATGTCAGAATTCGACATAATCCTGGGAATGGATTGGTTGGCTTTGCATCAAGCCAAAGTGGACTGTCAAAAGAAAATAATGACGTTCCTAGGAGAGGAAGGTAAAGAGTACAGATTTGTGGGTTCAAGGCTGAGGAAAAGGATAGGCTTAATCTCGGTGATGAAGGCCCGTAAAATGTTGAGGAAAGGATGTGTAGGATTTCTGGCACACATAGGTGAAACAGAAGAAAAAGGAGTAACGTTAGAGTCGCTTGAAGTCGTGAATAAATTTCAAGACGTATTTCCTGAGGATTTACCTGGTATACCACCAGTAAGGGAGGTAGAGTTTTCCATTGATTTAGTACCAGAAACCACACCTATATCGAGAGCACCGTATAGGATGGCTCCAACAGAGTTGAAAGAACTAAAGGAGCAGTTACAAGAATTGTTGGACAAGGGATTGATTAGGCCAAGTGTATCACCATGGGGTGCACCGGTACTATTTGTGAAGAAGAAAGACGGGTCTATGAGACTGTGTATTGACTATAGAGAATTGAATAAGGTAACGGTTAGGAATCAATACCCGTTGCCGAGAATTGATGACTTGTTTGATCAATTGAGGGGAGCATGCTACTTTTCGAAGATTGATCTTAGATCCGGATACCATCAGCTGAGAGTCAAGGATGTGGACGTGGCGAAGACAGCGTTTAGGACGAGGTATGGACATTATGAGTTTGTCGTGATGCCATTTGGATTAACGAACGCACCAGCCGCATTCATGGAGTTGATGAATAGAATATTTCAAGAGTACCTAGACAAATGCGTGATAGTATTCATTGATGATATTTTGGTGTACTCGAAGACAAAGGAGGAGCATGCTGAACATTTGAGGATAGTACTAGAAATTTTGAGGAGACAGAAATTGTATGCAAAATTTAAGAAATGTGAATTCTGGTTGGAGAAAGTAGCATTTTTGGGGCACGTAGTGTCGAAAGAAGGAATTTCTGTGGATCCAACAAGGTAGAAGCAATAATGGATTGGAAAGGCCTACGACGGTAACTAGGGATGGCCAAAACCGGTTCCGGGCCCGGTTCCGGTTGGAACCGCCGGTTCCGGTTCGTCAAATGGGTGACCCTTAACCGCCCGCACTTACCCCGGTTCCGGTTCCGGTTTGGCACAATACGGTTCCGGTTCGGTCCGGTTCCGGTACGGTTCCGGTCCGCTCCTTTAAAAATTATTGAAAAATAAGGGATTTTCGGTACGGTTCCGGTCCGGTCCGGTTCGGCATATATGTGACCCTGAACCGGCCCGCATGCCTTGCGTTTCCGGTTCGTCCGGTTCCGGTTTCCTCCCCGGTTTGCTCCGGTTCCGGGCTTTTCCGGTCCGGTTCCGGTCCGGTTTTCCGGTTCCGGTCCGGTTCCGGTCCGGTTTGGCCATCCCTAACGGTAACCGAAATAAGAAGTTTCTTAGGTTTAGCTGGTTACTATAGAAGGTTCGTAGAGGGATTTTCGAAGTTATCTGGACCATTGACGAAGCTGACGCAGAAGGCAGCTAAGTTTGTTTGGGTCAGAGGAATGTGAACGAAGTTTCCAAGAGTTAAAGAATAGACTGGTATCTGCACCAGTATTAACACTACCAACGGGGACGGAAGGTTTTGTTATCTACAGTGATGCGTCGTTGAAAGGACTAGGCTGTGTACTGATGCAAAATGGGAAGGTGATAGCTTATGCATCTAGGCAGTTGAAAGTGCATGAAAGGAACTACCCGACCCATGATCTGGAGTTAGCAGCAGTAGTGTTTGCATTGAAAATTTGGAGACATTATCTGTATGGCGTGAAATGCCAGATTTTTACGGATCATAAGAGCCTCAAATACATCTTCACGCAGAAGGAACTGAATATGAGACAACGGAGGTGGTTAGAACTTCTCAAGGATTACGACTGTGAAATATTGTATCATCCTGGGAAAGCCAACAAGGTGGCAGATGCCTTGAGTAGGAAGAATCACGGAATGCTGGCAACGTTGATCTCTAAGGGGGTAAGCATATGGAAGGATGTCAAGGAGATGAACTTGATAGTAAAAGTAAACGGGTATTTGGCTCAACTGACGTTACAACCTGCATTGTTGGGCAGAATTAAAGAGGCACAAGAATTAGACGAGGAGAGAGAAGCTCTAATCGGGAAAGGGCAAGCAAAAGATCTTCATATGGGTGAAGATGGAATTCTGAGATATCAAAAGAGAGTGTGGGTGCCAAGCAATGATGAGATCAAGAGAGAGATACTAAGAGAAGCTCATTGCTCGAAGTTCTCTGTACATCCGGGAAGTACTAAAATGTATAGAGATTTAAAGGAAGCATATTGGTGGAATAACATGAAGAATGACGTGGCAGAGTATGTGCATAGATGCCTGACGTGCCAACAAGTTAAGAGTGAACATCAGAAGCCAGCAGGGTTACTGCAGTCATTACCAATTCCCGAATGGAAGTGGGAGAATATTGCTATGGATTTCGTAAGTGGGTTGCCAAAGACGGTAGGAAAGTATGATGCTATATGGGTTATAGTAGATCGATTGACTAAGTCAGCACATTTTCTGGCAATCAAGAAGACTGATTCGTTGGAAAAGTTGGCCAAGTTGTACATCGACGAGATAGTAAGGTTACATGGAATCCCGGTCACAATTGTGTCTGATCGAGATGCTAGGTTCACTTCGAAGTTCTGGAATAGCCTACAAGAAGCATTGGGAACAGAGTTGACCATGAGCACGGCGTTTCACCCACAGACAGATGGGCAGTCGGAAAGGACTATCCAGACGTTGGAAGACATGCTGAGGGCTACTTCGTTAGATGGCCAAACGCATGGGACGAACACTTACCATTAGTAGAATTCGCATACAACAACAGCTTTCACGCAAGCATTGGGATGGCTCCATATGAAGCGTTGTATGGGAGAAAGTGTAGATCACCGGCGTGTTGGGACGAAGTCGGTGAAAGGAAGTTAAGTGGACCGGAGCTCGTACAAGTCACGGCAGATAAAGTACAACAGATCCGGAAGTGGCTACAGACTGCGCAAAGTAGGCAGAAATCTTACGCAGACAACAGAAGACGAGAACTGGAATTTCAGCCAGGGGATCGAGTATTCCTAAAGATATCGCCTACGAAGGGAGTTATGCGTTTTGGGATTAAGGGAAAGTTAAGTCCACGATATGTGGGACCATTCGAAATTCTTGATAAGATCGGAGAAGTGGCTTATCGATTGGCGTTACCGCCGATATTAGCTGGAGTGCATAATGTGTTCCATGTCTCCATGCTAAGGAAGTATATTCATGATCCAAGTCATGTGATTGAATACAAGCAGTTAAGAGTTCGGGCAGATTTGACGTACGATGAACGACCAATCAAGATCGTCGACAGAAAAGACGAGGTCATAAGAAAGCGTACGGTTCCCTATGTAAAAGTGCAATGGAGCAATCACTCAGAAGAGAAGCGACATGGGAACAAGAAAGTGAAATGCGCGAATTGTACCCGGACATCTTCTCGGATTAAGAATTGTCAAAGTTTGAGGACAAACTTCTTTTAAGGGGGTAAGAATGTAATAGCCGGATTTTTTTTATTTTTTTATTTTATTTTTCGGTTTTACAAAGTTAATTAAACAATAATTAGAAGATATAAAGTAATTGAAAGAAGTGGGCCAAATAATTAGATGGGCCAAAATTTGTATTAGTAAACCCAACCCAAATAGGAATCAACCCAAGGTATAAATAAATGAGTTAGTCAACTTAGGAAATTCATTATAATCATAAACTCAAAAAAAAAAAAAAAAAAAAAAAGAAAAACAAAACCCTAGTTCTTCAAGAAGCCGCCGGCCGATCCTGGGGAGGGGGAAGAAGAAAAATTTCAGCCATTGTTCTTGAAGATTAATCCGTTCTAACTCAAGGTAATATCGAAACTCACATCCTAAAATTTATTTCATTGGATTTGGATGTTTAAAACATAAGTTATGCATGTTTTAAGAATACAAGTATTAGGGTTTGTATGCTAAGGATTTATGATCAAAATTTTAAAGGTTAATGGAGTGATCTAGATGCTATGGAGAAAACAAAAGTAGTAATCTTGATACTAGTTAAATTCGTTTTTTTTTCTTTTTGATTGATTATATAATCATGGATTGAATTGATTTATATTATACCATGACTTGGGATTGAACACATAAATCATTGAGGTTGAATTGGGTTTATCAAAAGAAGAAAAAAATTATGGATTTCCCTTGAATGTGTTTCGGCCGAATGGCCTAGATCAATTGAAAATTGCTTTGTTGATTTTAATGAATTGTGTTATTGATTATGAATAAAGATTGATGTTTGGGAACTTAGAAAAATTGTAAGAATTAGAAAAGTTGATCAAAAATCGATGAACCATAATGAGTATGATTCGGCTTTGGTTATATCAAGTGGGTGTTGATTCTTGATTGAAAAGGTTAAGAATTGAGACGGAAAGTTAGTGTTTTCGTTAAGTTTCTAATGGAAAGAAAGCAAAATCGTTAGAAGAATTATTAACAAGTTAGAAAAGTAACTTGAGGAAATAGAATAAACCCTTGGAAGACCTTCAAAATTAAAAAGTTAACGAGAAAGAAAAAGATTAGAAATTTCAGTTAGTTTCCTAACAGAAAAGGACTAAACTGAAAAGAATTAAAGTTATAAGGAATAAAAGGAAACCTTTGAAGTTAGAAGGGCCTAAGTGATTGAAAAGAGAAACTTAGGGGACCTTATGAACAAAAACCAAAGTCCAAGGACCTTTCTGTAATTAAAGGAAAGTTGAAAGACTAATCTGCAATTAATCCAAAGTGGAAGGACTAAATTGCAATTGAATTAAATTGAAGGACTAATTTATAATTAATCCAAAGTTGAAGGACTAAATTGTAATTAAAGGAAAGTTGAAGGACTAATTTACAATTAATCCAAAGTTGAAGGACCAATTTGTAATTAATCCAAAGTTGAAGGACCAATTTGCAATTAACCCAAAGTTGAGGGACCAAATTGTAATTAACCCAAAGTTAGAGGACTTAATTGCAATTACATAAAGTTAAAGGACTGACTAGTAAATTAAAGTCAGAAACTTAACGTAAAGAAAGAAGTAACGAAGTAAAGAAGTTAAACTGCATCTCTCAGTTAACTAAGAAGAAATAGTTAACAATGTAGAGAGTACTAAAGTAAATTACTCCGTGCCTTGTAGATTTGCACAGAGGGGAGATTGCGAGGAAAAAGCAATTCAGGTAAGGGATTACGTTCCTTACAAGTATTTGAACTCCTGTTTATTGGAATTCGGTATTTCTTTCTAAAGACAGCTATCAGTATGGCATGATAGTATTTGAATGAACTCTGCGTTATTAAACGTTCCTTGAAATAATCTATACTTAGTGATGTCCCCATCGATCTACTAAGTATCGAAGTTTGAAACTTGTATCACATACTTGTACCATGGTATGTTCTAATTTTAACTTGTAAGTTAACTACTTACTTGTTAAGGCATCCAATGTCCAGTTAGAAAAGACATTGACGGACAGTCCAGTTAGAAAAGACTCGTCCTTAAACTAGGGATTGCATGAGTGATCACATGCCTTCTCTCAGGAATTGTCTGATTACAAGGATGATTCTAGACCCCGAGCATATGTGTGTGGATACCATATATGTTTCGACCCACACTATTGGCTGAAGAAGCTAGGTGTACAAATTGTACCTTTGGCATTGAGGTTATAATGTACGTTACCAAGGAATTGACGGAAACTTGAATGAATCCCTTTGGATTGTAGTGCCATAATCCTTTGAAAGTGAAATCTTAAAAGTAATAAGACTGTATTGTTCTGCAGCCTTGAATCCAAAAGTAACTGAACCTATCTTTGAAAAGTTATTCTAAGTATTCGTTCTGGTCGTCTCTCCTTAGTAACCGGAGAGGCCACGTATGAACTTACTGAGCATTCGTTCGCTCATCCCTTCTCTATAAATTTTGTTTTCAGGATTTAAGTAGAAGGACAAGACAAGGAAAGTAGCCGTGGGAAGACGGTGGATTGAAGATTCTTAATTTAGTAGTTTTAAGTACGCTTATTTATTTGATGTAAGTTGAAGTACATTGAAGGTTAAGGTTGTTGCCTACCAAGACATGTTTAAGTTACGCTTCCGCTATTGTTTTGAATTTATGGTTAATTAAGGGGCTGTTGTGAACCCTAAATTGAAGTATTTATTATTGTTATTTATTGATATTAAATGCCATTAAATGCTCAAGATACATTAAGAAAATTCGGGGTGTTACACCTTACCCTATCATTCTCTCTCTCAAAGACTCCAACGTGCAGCTTTAGATCTCAAAGAAACTGTATTTCTACCTTTCTTATCTCCCTTTTGCTAGGATGATAATTGTTTTTTTACAGTTAATATGTGTTCATTGAGGTGCAGACCAAGTGTTTGTGGAATTGTCACAGGTTGTAATACAGACCTGGGGTTTTGCTCAACAGCAGGTGGGAGACTTTACTCTCTATTCTGGCGCTCTTGGCACTGCTTTCTTGCTTTTCAAGTCCTATCAAGTCGCCCATAACATAAATGATCTTACCTTTGTCTTGAAATTGTCAAAGCCTGTGACTCTGCTTCGTCCAATTCAAGGTGCTCTCTTTCTTTCTGAGGTCTTTTTTTTTTTTTTTTTTTTATGAAAATGTTAGAAAAAGGGTGCTTGTGGGTATCTTTGATGTAGGGATTTGACTTTCATATGTGGGCGAGCTGGGGTTTGTGCGCTTGGGGCTGTTGCAGCAAAGCACCATATTTCTCAGGCAACTGTTTTTGAACAAAATGATTTCCTTCTGCCAAAAATGTTATCTCCAAATCTGGCTCATATTCCCTTGCCATTCCACGCCTTAAATACTCGTCCAATCCTTTTAAGGCGTAATCCTTCTGACCGTCTTGAAATAAATGCCCATAAAACTTTCAAATTTTCTCTTGGCCAAATTTTCGGACATTCATTTAGAGACAGAGGTGGTACCATATTTCTGAAAGTCCATGTAGGTAAAGCACCAACTGGACTTGTATAATACACTCAAACTTTTTAAGGATATGAACACTTAGTTCAGTAGCCATGTTGTGTTTAAGCACATTTAAGCCTAAATTGTTGAAATGAGAAGAACTTTTTGAGACAATGAAAAATGGCAAATGAGAAGATCATTTCAGGATAGAGGGAGTAACATATTCCGCATCTGCTAAGCACTGCATCAGATTGGTCAAGTTAATCTGACTGAGTAATTTGACCTGTGCTTTGACACTTGCCAAGGATTAAAAAAAAAAAAAAAAAAACCTTCCATCTCTGTTGAAAACTATGTATCCAAGATTTCCAATTGAAAAGAGAGAGGAGGGGGGGGGGGGGGAGGAAAAAAAAAAGACTCTCAGATAGAATGTAAAATACCAGAAAATAACCAGTAACCATAAAGTAAACAACACTTTCAAACCGGCCTAAATAGATCATACAAGCTCATAGCAGTAACAAAGTGAAACATAAAATTTGTAATTGTAATACTCCCTCCGTCTCAAAAAGATCTTCATACTTTTTTCGCTGTTATTGCGAAGGAAGTTTGAGCAATAATTTTAAGTTGATTTAGTCGTCCAATAAAAATCTAAAACTTGTTATTGATACACCATCAACAATACTATCAATAGCAAGTTTTAGATTTTCATTAGGACAATTAAATCAATGGCCAAAGTTCATTCGCAATAACAGCGGAAAAAAACTCGAGAATTCTGCTGACGGAACCTGCAGTTTAATCTCCCTCTCCCAACAGGGCTTGTCTTGATCATTTATGCTTATTCAGAAATGAGATAATGAGGGGGTTTACTTGCTCTGGGAACTGTTCTTGAACAAAATGGCTTCCTTCTGGCACAAATATCGTCTCCAAATCTGGTACATATTCTTTAACCTTTCCGCTTCTGATGAATCCATCCAATCCAATTTTCAAGGCATAGTCTTTCTCACCCATAATTAGCAGTGACGGAACTTTGATCTTCAGCTCATCTACACCATAATCTTCCGCCAAAGATCTGCTCAGAAAAACCACACACACTTCCTTTAGTACTCAGATACTCCCTCCGTCTCAAAATGATCTTCACATTTGACTATTCAAACTTTTTAAGGATATGAGCACTTGCTTCACTAGCCATGTTTTGTTTATGCACATTTAAGCCTACCTTGTAGAAATGGGAAGAACTTTTTAGGACAATGGAAAATGTCAAATGAGAAGATCATTTCGGGACGGAGGGGTATAACTTACTAGAACTCAAATGCCAGGGAAGACTGTCTACATTAAGTCCATGTGGGGCCAGCATGGACTTTTTTAAAAACAGAGGCAAATTTATAATATTGTGTTAATTTTTCTTTGTCAAAAGGGGGAGCCAATCTGAATTTATAATGGTAAGAATCAATTTAAAAAAACACGTTACTAGTACTTTGGCACACTTTGAAAAGTGAAGAGGGGTAGCTTCACCCTTGCTTCCTTGGACCCACACATAGTAGGAGCTATTCTAGCACCAGGTTACCCTACCTGTATGGCACTTGCAATGGGGTTCGAAAGCCATTGTTTTCATATAAAGATGCGTAGGTAGCTAAATCTTCTTCACTGAACCAAGATGGTAGGGGAGTAGACGGATCAACCAAGTCCATTATCTCTTGATTCTCCTTAGCTACAGGTAGTTCACTTCCCGAGAAAAGAATGTACACGTTCCTCACCACCGTCTTTATATCAAGCGACCAAAGTCATTTTCAGCTCGACCAGGAACCTGAGCCACAATGTGTTTGCCACAATGTAAAACAAGCGTGAGGTTTAGATATGGCTTCTTATACAACACGGTATAAATAAAAATAAAAAAAGGTGCACGGAAAGATATGAATTTGCCTGCCAACTTAACACGTATAAGCCCTCAGGAAGTAGATGCCAAGGAATAGCTTCTGGGCCGGCTGGAAGGAAGGGGATGCCTAGAGTTGCAACTGCTATGGTCCTCTCCGGGTGAAGAAGCGTAAAATGATGAGCTGATTTACCTCCAAAGTCCTTCCCCAATGAAAGCCTGCGTGCCACAAACTAAAAGTTAATTCCTTTGTTCCTAAAATTATTCTCCGTAACAATAAAAAACTATAAATTCAACAACAAATATTGGATTTACATGTTCATTACAAGTCTGTCAGATAAGATAATAGGAGATGGACTGCCTCACCAAGTCAGCCGTGAAGACCAGCTATTGAATGGCTTACTCCCTCCGTCCCATACTTATCCCTACTAAAAGTGAGTGCACGGGGATTAAGAAAATATGTTGGAAAGTAAGTATTGGGAGTGGGTAGGAGAGAGAAAATAAGTTAGTGGATAGTTTGTTGTGAGTGGATAAAAGACAGAAAAGTGCATATTTTAGGTAAGTACCAATACGTATTGGCCGCCCTAAACGGAAATAAGTAGCGATAAATTTGGGATGGAGGGAGTATGTGTTAAAGATCTTTGACCAATAAGTCAAAAGTCACGTGACTAGATCTATAATCTTAAATTCACCATTATAATAACATATGAAACTATAAAGACGAAAATCAGCACTTGACCCAACCAACATTATTAATCAATTCAGCTATTTTTCCTTAGAATACATAATTGGTGACAGAGGAGTGATACAAAAGAACAAGCATTTGAGCTACATACCTTGTGAATGTCAAAAGAATCCATGATTGCCAGAAGATCATCAACAAGATCCCTAAACGTTGACTTTTCAGGCTCATCGGGCTGCTGTGACAAACCATATCCCCTGAAGTCGGGAGCAATCGCCCTGAAGCCAGCATTGGCAACTGCAATCATCTGATATCGCCACGAATACCAAATTTCCGGGAACCCATGAAGGAAAACGACAACTGGACCTGTGTAAATCATAACAAGACTTTAGATACAATAAACTAGCTAGTTTTGATAATACTCCCTCCGTCCAAAATGATTGTCCAAAAAAAATTCAAATTTGCTCGTGTGAGTAGTGTTTGACGATTGAGTTTGACCTGTCCCAGTTTCTGCAACATGAAGCTTGAGCCCTCTTACATCCACATACTTGTGTTTGATCTTCTCCATTTTCAGTATGAATTTTTAGAGCTTGAATGCAAGGCCAACTAAAATGTAGTATGGTGCATCAGTGCTCTAAAGATGCTTTATTTGGTTACTCAATTATTATTATTATTTTGTCTGGGAGTTTGTGTGTGTGGTTATATGTAATGGTTGTAGGTGCTATTACTTTCTAGCCACATTATCTTTATTTTCTTCTTTACTCAAGTAAAAGTTTTATTAGTAAAGGCAACAAAGTGACAGAGTTTGTCCTTTCTTCATGATATGCTATGGGTGGAATTTACTGAATCGATATCAATTAGAACTTGCTTGGTGTTCTAAATGCAATAATGCTTTTCCTTGAAAATACTCTCTCAGTCCCACTCGAATTAGGACAAATTTACATTTTTGGTGACAACCCAAAAATGGAAATATTTTATTTAATGGGACCCACATTCACACTCACAACAACTTTCCGCTCATTATTCTTTACCCCTTTCTTCTCTAACCCCTACCCACTAACACTTTTTCCTTAATCTCCGTGCCCAACCCAAAAATCCTAATTATAAGAATAAAATAAAGCACAAAATCCTGTGATAACCGGCCCCCTCCCCTATTAATATTATTTTATTTTGGACTCTTTCATTTATTAGTTGGGCCGAGTCATAAAAGAAAGTATTGGGCTTTAGTAATTGAGTCAAAATAAAAACCCAAGTCTTTATGTTAATTGGAGAAGGAAACTTTTAGGAGTTGGGAACCCTATCTTATATAAGCCCCTCTAAAATACCCTAGCCTCTTTATTTGTCAAAGAAGAAAAGAAAATCACAAGAGGAAGAGAGAGAGAGGCGGACAGAGAGAGAGAGAGAGAGAGAGAGGAGGCGGAAAGGAAGAGGAGTCCAGTTTGGTTCAACGAAGGTACTCACAATCGCCCTAACCTTTTTCTCTTTCATTTGAATCGTTAGAATTTATGTTTTTAGAAACCCTAATAGTAACTTGATAAACTAGGGTTTGGTGATTAAAGTTTTAAAAGAAGAAGGGTGTTGTGTGTGTTGTGCGTGTGACAGTGTGTGCGTGTGTTGTGTGTGTGCGATGTGTGAACGTGCATGCGCTGTGTGTGTGTTTGAGGTGTGTGCAATGTGTGCGTGTGTGTGCAGCGTGTGTGTGTGTGTGTGCCGTGGGTGTAGGCAGTGCGTGTGTGTGTGCATGTGTGCGTGTGTGCGTGTGTGCTGTGAGAAGTGAAGTTAGTGTGTGTAACGGTATTATTGAAAGTAAGGATTGGGAATTGATCCTAGAAACCCTAAGGGTATTTTAGTAAATCTAAATGGGTAATTGGGAAACCCTAGAAAGTGTAGTTAACCCTAGAAGGAGTTAAAAGGAGATTAACTCATAGGTTAACGAAAGAAAGTAAAGTATGTTGGGACGGAAAGTAAATAGTGTTTAGTTTTGTCTAAGAGTATTATTTTGCATGATTGTAGATTCGTGCGCGTGGTTTTGCAAAGAGAAATACGCAAGCCAAGGTAAGGGATTACGTTCCTAGTAATTTGAGTTTCATCCTTTGAAATAGGATTCTCATATTCTTTCTAAGTGTAGCTACCAAGTGGCCTAGTATTTGAACTCCTACGTTATGAACGTCTTTTGAATAATCTTACCCTTGATATGTTTTGCTCAATGGGTATCTAAAGTAAATTGATTTGTGTTATGTGTTCTTGTACCTATGAACACGGTGAATGAACATTGTTGTATCTAAATGAAACATGTACAGTTAGCTTTGTCTGATTGAAAATGACTTAGCAGGAATTAGTCTGATTGAAAAGGACTAGATGAAACTGTCTAGTTTGATTGAAAAGACTTAGACACTTATATGCTATTTGATGGTATCTTAATGATCATGATCTAATTTAATAAAGGAGCACTCTGAAAAGGTGTAAGGTCTCTTATTCATTAACCCCCTGGAAATGTGTTCTGTTAATGTGCAATTGACAGAATTCTTAAAGATGAATCCTTGATCGTTTCTTGTCTTGTGATAGTTCCACAAGTTATCTATAAATACTCGTAACTGTATTTTGAGATTAGTACAGTTAAGTTATTGATGATTAGCCTTTCATTGAGAATATTGTTTTGGTTCCGTTCTTTCGGTCATCTCTTCTTAGCACCCGGAGAGATCCCGTATGAACTTACTGAGCATTGTTCGCTCACCCCTCTTTATATGTTTTTCCCAGGTAAAGAGTAGAGGGAATGGATAGATCGCAAGGAAAGGCGGCGTGGATTTATTGAAGTATTTAAGACAGTTATTTTATGGTTATTTCTAGAGCTAGTGACATGTACTAGCCGTTAAGTTGGAAAGATAGTTATACTTCCGCACTATTTTGAATTGTGGTTAGATGGTACTAGCCGTTACATTAAATGTTGGGTTTTGAATTATGTTTGACGATTGAGATTCTCTGGTTTTGGGATAGATATTATTTAATTTAAAGACTATTTTATTTTTGGAAAGTTTGGAGTGTTAAAAATCCTATGAAAGTCAGTTTTTCTTTAAAAAAAAAAAAAAAAAAAAAATGGAAAAGCAGTTCTATGACATTAAAATTGTTCATCCATTTAGTTACATACAATTAAAACGGCTTATCCATAAAAATTGGCAATTTAAATCGACAGTTTCTATGGTAAATCTGACAATTTTTAAAGCACCAAAAATCCCATTTTTATTAACCAAATTTACTATAGGATTATCAAGAAGACAACATTTTCAAAGTGTCCCTCAAAGAATATTGAGTTTGTGGATGTTCATTAACCTTCTTCTAACCATAAACATATTTACTCAAAGAATATTACTCATAGGCTGTCTGAATCGTGGATTTGAGAGTTTTTATCTGCCGCCCGCCAATCAACATAAATATAAAAGGGAATGCATGCTCTTTAATACAAGAACATTCAAATATGGAATTATAAAAAGTCGAGAATTTATGGAAGAGATAAGATAAACCCTGCTCATAAGACAAATATCACATAACCGTTAAGTGAAATATCGAGAAAACTTGTTTTACACTCGTTTTAGTGTAACACATGTTTTTTCATCCCTAAATGTAAAACAAAATCTCTAAATATAAAACGTGTTTTACATATCTCTTAGTGTAAAACAGATTTTTCATAAGACTGACTCAACCGTAAACCCCATAACCATGAAAACGATATAGAATCAAACCCTCATTTATGGAGGTATTTCTAATACAGACAAGGAATTATAAAGAACTTGAGAATTTTAGTTTATGGCAACTGCAGTTGAATCCCTTTATTAGCTTGAGCTTGTTTTGATCATTTATGCTTGTTGAGGAATGCGATAATGAGGGGATTTACCTGTTCTGGTAACTGTTCTTGAACAAAATGGCTTCCTTCTGACAAATAGATGATCTCTAAATCTGGTACATACTCTTTTACCATTCCACTTTTAACATATTCACCCAGTCCAATTTTTAAGGCGTAGTCCTCTCGCCCATAATTAGTAGTGATGGAACCTTGATCTTCTCCTCATCTGTCCCATAGTCTTCAGCCAAACATCTGCTCAAGATTTAACATGTACGTCAGTCCAATAACAACTTATACTACCTCCATCCCAAAAACGATAGTCCCAATTGTTTTTTTACAGTTAACACACAAGTAAACTTTGATCAAACATTAATGTCAATCTGATCATCCTAGTGACATTCTAAAAGTTGTTATTGATAAATCCTTTTAAGTGACTTATCAATGACAATTTTTAGAATTTCAATGGAATGATTCGATTGACATTAATGTTTGATCAAAGTTTACTTGGGTTGACCATTAAAAATCAAATGGGACTATCTTTCCGGTACCGAGGAATTAAACATAGTAAATGGATTCTCTATAATCATGTTCTAATAGAATTAGGTGCTTTACCTGTATGGAACCTGCAATGGGGTGCGAAAACCATTGTTTTCATATAATGATGCATAGGCAGCTAGATCTTCTTCATTGAACCAAGATGGTAAGGGAGTAGAAGGGTCAACTAAGTCCATAATCTCTTGATCCTCCTTAGCTACAGGTAATTCACTTCCCGAGAACAAGAATGTAGATGTTCCTCACGACAGTCTTGATATCGAAGCGACCAAAGTCCTTTTCAGCTCTTCCTGGCTCCTGTTCAATGTATACAAGCCACAATGCAAACAAAAGCATTACCTTAAGATAAATGACATTTCCATAAAAAAAAAAAAAAAAAAGCCACAATGCAAACAAGCGTAAAGTTTAGATTTGACTTCTCATATCGTCATACACTTTCTGTCCCGGAAAGATAGTCTCATCTGACTTAATTACTGTCAATACAAGTGAACTTTGACAAAACATTAATATCAATTTAGCCATCTCAATAAAATTCTAAAAATTGCTATTGATAAATCACTTAATGATTCATCAGTTACACTTTTAAAATTTTACTAGGATGATTAGATAAACATTAATATTTGGTCAAAATTCACATGTGTTAACGAGACAATCTTTCCAAGACGAAGGGAGTATAACATGGATATGGAAAGACAAAGAAAAGAATTTGCCTGCCATCTCAAAACATAGAAGCCAGCAGGAAGTAGATGCCAAGCAATTGCTTGGGGGCCGCTGGGGAGGAAAGGACGCCTAATGTTGCAACTGCTATGGTCCTATCCGGGTGAAGCAGTGCAAACTGATGAGCTGATTTGCCTCCAAAGTCCTTTCCCACAATGAAAGCCTGTGTACCAGAAATAAAAATATTTGGGTCTCCATTTTGAAGGCTAAAAAAATTTCTAGTCATCTGACTATCTAATTACTCAGCTGTCAGATTATTGTGTGTGTATACATAACATATATATTCCCTCAGTCCTTTTGATAGTTCACATTTTGAAATTTTGGGTGAAAGGTTCACGACCCCAAGATAGAAACTTGAAATACTCCCTCCGACCCAAATGATCTTCTCATTTAGCATTTTTCATTGTCCCAAAAACTCTTCACGTTTCTACAACTTAAGCTTAGAAGTGCCCAAACAAAACATGACTAGTGAATCAAGTGTTCATATCCTAAAAAGTTTGAATAGTCAAATGTGAAGATCATTTTGGGACGGAGGGAGTACTTACTTATTAAATTATTAAAGGGGCCACTTGTCTGTAATAACTACCCCACTCACAGTTCCAATCCCACTTTTCATTATTACAACACCTACTCCAGTATCAACATCATACACTTTTCCTTAAAAACAGTGTCCAAGCCAAAGTGTGAACTATCAAAAAGGACTAATGGAGTATATACACACACACATATATACATATATATTTGCACATTTACTAATCTGAGAGAATCAGATAAATTAGAGGAATAGAGAGAAGTCGAGTGCGGGTGTGGGCTTGGCTTAGATCAGCTATGGATTGTATTGGATGTTATCCTAAAATCAATTAGTTTTCTCCTCGAGTCCATATGCAGGTCAAGATTTAGCAATTTAGACTCAGTTATTGAGCGACGAGACGTTTACTCTAGGTCACTTAAGAGGTAAGAGGTTGAGGGTCGAGCATGAAACTTTGAATCATTGAGATGCAAAAGAAGAGGTGAAAGGTTGAAGATCGAACACCTGGATTCGGAATCAACTAGGAGGTAAGAGATTGAGGACCAAGCATGTGGATTTTGAAGAGAGATAGGACAGAGGGCACAAGTTGAAGTAGGTAGTGGAGAGTGAGAGGATCAACTCTAATACCATTTGAGAGAGAGAATTAGATAAGATTGAGAATTTCAAGAAGAACCCGAGTGCAAGTGTGGGGAGAACTAGATTGGATACCATGCGGGAGAATTAACTAGGATTATGACCTCACACAATACGAGAGAAAAATTGAGAAGCTGAGTGCGTGTGTGCATTTTCCCACACTGTGGTAGAAATAGATCTACATATAGAATTGAGAATCCCGAGTTTGTGTGGCACGACCAGTTATAGACTATAACAGAGTTTTTTTTTCTAGCATAAGATGCAGTAACTCCTCAAGTCCATATACTAGCCGATATGTATTTATTTACAGTTTTAATTGCTATAGCTATAGTGTATGATTATCCAAAACATAAGACCTACTACTAAATCTTGTTCTTTTCCAGGTTTATTTTGTCTTGATAATCTAACAACAGTTGCATTATACTTCCGTACCATATATCTGGAGTTTTTGAGCTTTTATCACTTACTTATGATTTGTGGTATATTATTTGCAATCTAATGTCTCTCTAACAATCTCAAGAGCTCATAT
>JAOWBW010002075.1:0-47909 GCA_026119855.1 Campanula takesimana
AACACTTTCCCCCTGATGGATTTGAGTGTGACGTATGTGATATCATAGCCGCAGAGCATGAAGTACCATTTGGTTATCTTTGTTGACATGAAAGTGTAGATACCCCGGGAAGCCACGGCTTTGGCTAGAGCGGTGAATTATCCTAGGATGTCTAACTTGTTTTAGATTGTTTAGAGTCGCACCTGTTTTGAGGAACATAAGAAACCTATTGATTATAGCCTAAGTTTGATTACGAAAACAGAGATTCTTTGTTTTGAGGTTCGGGGGTTAGATTACGAGATGGGAAGTACCGAAACACCCATCTCGCCCAACTAAAGTTGGTCTTGCTTGATCAAAATCTACATGAATAATAACGTTCTTCTTCTTCTTCTTTAAGTCAATAAAAAGGGGGGGGGGTTTAAATAGTTTGGAATGTAGGAGATAACTCCTTAACCAACCTCAATGAGATGAGGTGATCATTAGAGTCATGTCCCAAAATGATTTGGGTGATTGCACATTTGATTAAAGTAAGAGAAAGAGAGGAGATGAAGTAGAAAAGAAAGGAAAAGATGGAATTTTACCTACAATTTGAAGACCTTCAAATATTGCTTAATGAGATCCTTGGAGAACCTTTAGAAAGTGGTTTTGGTATAGTTTTTGTAAGTTCATTTTCGGTCCTTGAAAATGGAGGTAAAGGAGCTTTTTATAGGTGAAAGAGGGGTGTTTTTGGTGCCAAAACTCAGTCACCAAGAAATCCTTCCCGGGCAAAAATCCTGTAAATGAGCAAGGGAGAGAATCCTGCCAGAAATCTGTAACTGACGTTCCAGAGGCGCGCGCTTCCTGCTTTGGGGCTGGAGGCGCGGCGCCTGGCTCCTCCTGTCGGAGGCGCGCGACTCAGAGAAGGCAATTTTGACAGAATGGACTAGAAAGTCAGCCCTGTCATTCAGTTTAGTCCCTGGACTTAACGAAGTCAGTCAGGAACTTAACGGAAGTGACAGAAACTAACGAGAAAACACTTAAATGGGAGAAACACAAAATCAAATGTGCAATCGGGGTGAGGCGGTCCAAGACGGGTGTCTATAGAGCCCCTCGGCGACGTGGATTGCAAAGCAAAACGCGTCGACGAAAGTTAAAAACACTCGCCGAGGACATCACCAAGAAAAAACAAAGACTCTATGAAAGCAGGAATTTGAAATTGCGAGAGATAGTGGTGCGCTCCCTGTGTGAGCGGATTTTGTTGATAGAGGGGGTGGCATGATCCGTTAGGTGAACCTACCGGCTGAATGTTTTGAATGAGGCCGTTAGTGAACCTTTTGAACGACGAATCCGTTAGTGAAATCCGTTGATGAGGCCGTTAGTGAACTTTGGGGAGGCCGTTAGTGAACCTTTGAAGAGGCCGTTAGTGAACCTTTGAGGGCGAATCCGTTAGTGAAATCCGTTGATGAGGCCGTTAGTGAACCTTTGAGGACGATCCGTTAGTGAAATCCGTTGATGAGGACGTTAGTGAACCTTTGGAGAGGCCGTTAGTGAACCTTTGAAGAGGCCGTTAGTGAACCTTTGAGGACGAATCCGTTAGTGAAATCCGTTGATGAGGCCGTTAGTGAACCTTTGAAGAGGCCGTTAGTGAACCTTTGAAGAACGAATCCGTTAGTGAAATCCGTTGATGAGGCCGTTAGTGAACCTTTGGAGAGGCCGTTAGTGAACCTTTGAAGAGGCCGTTAGTGAAACTTTAGGGACGAATCCGTTAGTGAAATCCGTTGATGAGCCGTTAGTGAACCTTGGAGAGGCCATTAGTGAACCTTTGAAGAGGCCGTTAGTGAACCTTTGAAGAGGCCGTTAGTGAACCTTTGGAGAGGCTGTTAGTGAACCTTTGAGACGAATCGTTAGTGAAATCCGTTGATGAGGCCGTTAGTGAACCTTTGAAGAGGCCGTTAGTGAACCTTTGAGGACGAATCCGTTAGTGAAATCCGTTGATGAGGCCGTTAGTGAACCTTTGGAGAGGCCGTTAGTGAACCTTTAAAGAGGCCGTTAGTGAACCTTTGAGGACGAATCCGTTAGTGAAATCCGTTGATGTAGCGACCCAAAACCCTTTATATTTATTTTATATTTTTGGGATTTTTATTTGACTTATATGTGCATTTTATGTGTTGCATCATATTTTATGATTTGCATATCATACTTGATATTTTTGTGTTATTTACTTAGTTAGTAATAATAATGATTAAAGGAGTTAAATGATTAAGTTGAAACTTTAGGGTCCTAGTTGAAATTATAAGTTATAGGGTTAAAGTGTTCACTTTGAATCTTGGGTGACCCAATTTGTAAAAATGGGTTAAAACCCTTTATAAGAGATTTTCTTTTCTCTTTTCCTTTCTCTGTGTCATTTCCTTCTGCAAAACCTCTCGTTCTGTTCGTAGGGTTAGGAGAAAAAGGTAAGTTCGACTCATTTCGATTTAATTCTTTTTATTACTTACCCGTTTTAAAAACTAATTATATAAAAATGATCAGGGCATCGAGTAGGTCATTTCTAGCCGAAACAAAATTTATTTCAGCGATACTTTTTCCGGAACTAGGTAAGTTACTAATTCCCTTTAAATGTTAAAATAGTCATATATGCTATATATGATACTCCTACTTGTTAATTTTGTGATTTGGGTGATATTTGCTATACTGGTATTTTGGGACAACGGGAGTATATGATCTTGGTTATAGCTGGTGTTGTAATGGTTTAGAAGCCATATTGAAATCTTAATGGAATTTGCTAATGTTGTGACTAATGTGGGTAGTATCTTGTGTATATAGGTTATGCTTGTGAAACAAAAGGAGTAAACTTTGGTTAAGTTTTTAGGCCTGCCGGGTGATGTGGGCGGCCGGCCCCAAAATGGGTGTGCGGCCGCACATCTATCTGAAGGGTTTCCTTCTTGGGACAGAGCATTTTGGGCGGCCGCACAGCCCTGTTTGGGCGACCGCCCAGTTGTCTGAAAAGTTTAGAGTTTTCAACTAAGGGTTTAGAGATCAACCTTGGTCTAGTTTTTGGGTAGTGTTCTAAAGTCTTAGATGATTGTGTGGAAAGTAATGGATTAAATGTCCTTTTTATGGACTCTTTATAAGAATCTTTGTGTGCATCTTGTGATGTATTTGGCTTAGTTCCTTCTGGATTAAATGTCCCGGGTTTTGTTTAGCAAGTATTCATTACTGTGCTTTTGTAAAGGTCCAGCTGGTCTTGTTGTGGAGTCAGCCAATGGAAGAATTATAGTGGTACAGGTAAGTCCACTATAAGGTTTTCCATGGAGCTTGTGAGTCAGGCGGTGGAAGAATTATAGTGGCACACAAGCCAAGTTCACTATAAGGTGTCCACTGTGCCTTCTAGTTTCCCCAGTCCAGATTGGCCTTGGATGGGATGAATTTCTCCCTTTGGTGAGTATTTGGGTTATGACTTTGTGTCATATTTCCCTCTCTGGTTACTTGGTTCTATTGGTTATGATTTGGTTTTTGGGATCCCGACGGCTTCAGCTATTTATGCTGCTCAGATGGTTTTCTCTGATGGTTTCTCAGTTGGTATTCTCATCAGTTATGGTTATTGGTTAAACCTTGGCTTTGGTATCCACCGGAGTGTGGGCTATGTGATAAATGTGATATATGAGTTAATGTATATCTCTCATGCTATATGCTATATGTTTACTTGTTGATATTGTTTCTTTATGATCATCATATCAGCATGTAACGTAGTTCATTTTAGTAGCTTACTGAGATTTATTCTCACCCTTATTTGTTTACTGTTTTAGATAAAGGCGGGTCCAGGGGATAGGACACTCGGCACGGGAGGACGTTGGTTTGGTAAGAGTTGGGACTTGTTTTGTTGAAGGTTACATTTGTAAATGTAAACCCTTTGGGTAGAGTACCCGTACTTCTTATGGTTCCATCTATTTTGGTAAAAGTTGGTGTATGTACATTTGTTTAAAAGTTTGTAAGCCTTCGGGCTAAGTACTTTCGTCGTGAAAGTTTTTGTAAAAGTTTTGTTTTCAAGTTAAGTGAAGTCTTTGAACTTCAAGTGTGTTTTTGCGCCACTTTCTAAAGGGACATTTCGAAAAAATTTCAAAAGGTTTCATAACGTCTTCCGTTCGTGTCCCGAGCGTGGGCCAAGTAGGACCACGGGTACGGGGCGCGACAGTTGGTATCAGAGCTAGGTTGTAGATGGTCTAGAATGACTGAATGACCTAGGAGGGTTAGTAGAGTATAGAGTGAGTAACGTTGAGTGTTTGAGCAGGTATTCATTAAAAATGGGTGAAACTGACGGGGATCAGGCCGGCTCTTCGGGCAAGGGGATGCCAGAGAAGAGGCTCGAATTATGTTTCAGGGAATGTTTGAAGCAGCGATGAAACTTTAAGTGATCAGAGGCAAGAAAGGGAACAGGTACCACCAAGATATGGCCTAGAACAGTTTCTGAAAAATGAAGCCTATGGAGTACGATGGAGAGCCCGATGTATCTAAAACTGAAAGGTGGATTGAATCGATGGAAAAGATTTTTGATGCTTTGAGATGTTCGGAGGAAGGAAGATCAAGTCAGGTTGCTACCTATAAACTAAATGGAGCGGCTGAGCATTGGTGGAAAGCTTTGAAAACAAAATGGGATGAGACTCATGTCCTTATACTTGGGAGAATTTTCTGGGAAAGTTCAAAGAACACTTCATTCCTCGAGTAGATCAAGACAGGAAGGAGATGGAATTTCTTAACTTGGAGCAAGGTTCTATGTCAATTGCTCAATATTCAGCTAAATTCTCAGAGTTGTCCAGGTATTGTACTCACCTAGTGGCAACTGAGGAGAGGAAGGCTACGAGGTTTGTGAAAGGTTTGAAAACTGTGATTAGAACTCAGCTAGTATCCCATAAGCTGCAAGATTTTCAAGATGCAGTGGATCGAGCTTACCAGGTGGAACATGACATTGAGGAACATAAAAGGAAAATGGAATTGTTAGGCACTGGGAAGCAAGTTAGCAACCACAACGTGGTGATAATCGAGGAAATCAAGGTGGATCTTCACCATTCAAAGGGTCTTCTCAAAGACAGTCAGGTAATAGAAATCAAAGTAACACTTCAGGGAGTCAGGTAGAGGAGTTTGTAATTATTGTCAGAAAGAAGGGCATTCAGAAGAGAGATGTTGGAAGAAGCAGGGCAAGTGTTTGAACTGTGGTCAGTTAGGACATTTTCAGAGGGATTGCCCTAAGTATAGGATGCAAGCATCGGAAGTGTGGTTGGGTCCTCTCAGGGTCAGAAGAGGGATTCCTCAGGAAAGCCTAAGGTTCAGGGTCGTGTCTTTGCTATTCCTCAGCAGCAGGCTTCGGAGTCCTCTAATGTGATAGGAGGTATTATTTCTGTGTCTAGTTTGAGGGCACGTACACTTATAGACCCTGGCTCATCGCATTCTTATGTGTCTTTGCATTTTGCTTCTAGATTGCATATCTTTTGAATCTCTACCTTATGTGTTAGAGGTGTCAACTCCTATAGGGGAGTGTTTGGTGACCAATGAGGTGTTGCATTCTTGTGATGTGCATATACGTGAGCATGTTTTACCTGTTGATTTAGTTATCTTACCATTACAAGATTTGATGTTATCTTGGGTATGGATTGTTGGGTAAAGATCATGCGTCTGTTGATTGTGCTAATAAAGTGGTCACATTTTCTATCCCAAATGTTCCTAAATTTTCTTTTGAAACTGTTCCTTGGGGTAGAGAGATTAGAATTATTTCTTATATGAAGGCTAGAAAGTTGTTGAACCTGGTTGTGCGGGTATTTGGCTAGTGTTCTTGATACTACTAAAAGGGTTTCTGATATTGGGGATGTGCCTATTGTTAAAGAATTTTCAGATGTATTTTCTTCTAAGTATGCTATGCCTCCTGACCGGGGAATAGAGTTCTGTATTGACTTACTTCCAGGTACGGCTCCTATATCTGAGGCACCTTACAGAATGGCCCCCGCTGAATTGAAAGAGTTGAAGGTTCAGTTGCAAGAGTTACTTGATCGAGGATTCATTCGTCCTAGTGTATCCCCGTGGGGAGCTCCAGTATTGTTTGTTAAAAGAAAGATGGGTCCTTGAGGCTGTGTATGACTACAGAAAGCTTAATCAGGTAACTATAAAGAATAAATATCCGCTTCCTCATATTGATGATTTATTTGATCAACTTCAAGGGTCAGTTGTCTTTTCAAAACTTGACTTGAGGAGTGGGTACCATCAGTTGAAAATCCGTTCTGAAGACATTTCTAAAACTGCTTTTCGTAGTAGATATGGCCATTATGAGTTTCTTGTTTATGCCTTTCGGGTGACTAATGCTCCGGCTGTTTTTATGGATATGATGAATAGGGTCTTTAAACCTTATCTTGATACCTTTGTGGTTGTATTTATTGATGATATTCTGGTTTATTCCAAGTCCCGGGAAGAGCATGAACAGCATTTGCGAATGGGTTTTATCTATTCTTCGTGAGAAGCAGTTGTTTGCTAAATTCAGTAAATGTGCTTTTTGGCTCAATGAAGTATCTTTTCTTGGGCATGTGATTTCTAATAAAGGTATATCAGTTGATCCATCTAAAGTTGAGGCTATTTTGAATTGGAGGAGGCCAGAATCAGTTACAGAAATTCGAAGTTTCTTGGGGTAGCTGGGTACTACAGAAGGTTCATTGAGGGGTTTTCTAAGATTGCAACTCCCTTGACTCATTTGACTCGAAAGAATATTCCTTATGTGTGGGATGAAAAATGTCAAGCTAGTTTTGAAGAGTTGAAGAAAATATTGACTACAGCTCCTATTCTCGCCCTACCTAATGGTAATGATGATTTGGTAATCTATAGTGATGCTTCTAAAGAAGGCCTCGGGTGTGTATTAATGCAGAATGGAAGGGTTATTGCGTATGCTTCGAGGAAGTTGACTCCGAGTGAGCAGAATTATCCTACCCATGACATGGAGCTTGCAGCTATTGTCTTTGCATTGCACAAGTGGAAACATTATCTTTATGGAGCAAAGTTTGAGATTTTCACAGATCATCAGAGTTTGAAGTATCTTTCTCCCAGAAAGAGTTGAATAATAGACAACGAAGATGGATGGAGCTATTGAAGGATTATGATTGTACAATTTCCTATCATCCGGGCAAGGCAAATGTGGTAGCTGATGCTATTAGCCGGAAGTCGTATGTAGCTTCGTTAATGGTGCGGGAATGGAAGATGTTGGAGGATGCTCGAGATTGGAGTCCTTATGAATCAAAGCATGGAGCTATTTTTGCGAACATTCAAGTATTTCCAACTTTAGTTCAACAAATAAAGGAAGCTCAGAAGGATGACCCGGAATTGGTAAAGATTATGGATAAAATCAAAGATGGTAAATTTGAGGATTTCTCCCTCAGTTCTGAAGGGGTATTGACTTTCAGGGGTCGTTTGTGTGTACCTAATGTTGAAGGGATTAAACACCAAGTTCTTGATGAAGGCCATAAATCAAGGTATACTATTCATCCCGGGAGTACTAAAATGTATCAGAATTTGAAGCAACACTTTTGGTGGAATAATATGAAGAGAGAGATAGCGGATTATGTATCCAAGTGCTTAACCTGTCAACAAGTTAAAGCTGAACATCAAAGGCCTGCAGGATTGCTTCAACCATTAGAGATTCCGGAATGGAAGTGGGAACATGTTACTATGGATTTTGTGACAGGGTTACCTCGTACTCGAAGAAGGTTTGATGCAGTTTGGGTGATTGTGGATAGATTGACAAAGTCTTCTCATTTTCTACCTATTGAGATCGGGTATTCTATGGAAAAGCTTGCAACTTTGTACATTAATGAGATCGTGAGATTACATGGAGTTCCAGTGAGTATTGTATCTGATCGTGATCCTAGATTCACATCTCGGTTTTGGAAAGCGTTTCAGAAGGCTTTGGGTTCAGAGTTGAGATTTAGTACATCTTTTCATCCTCAAACAGATGGCCAGTCCGAGAGAACTATCCAGATTCTTGAGGATATGTTGAGAGCTTGCTCAGTGGATTTTTCAGATTCGTGGGATATTCATTTGCCTCTCGTAGAGTTTGCTTATAATAACAGTTTTCAGTCCAGTATTGGGATGGCTCCTTATGAAGCCTTGTATGGGAGGAAATGTCGGTCTCCTATCTGTTGGGATGAAGTGGGAGAAGCCAAGATTTGGGGTGTTCAGATGGTTAATGATTCAGTTGAGAAGGTTAAACTTATTCGAGATCGTTTGAGTACTGCCCAGAGTAGACAGAAAAGCTACGCTGATCATCGGAGGCGAGACCTTGAGTTCGAAAAAGGTGATTTTGTGTTTTTGAAGGTTCCCCTAAGGTTGGTATTCGAAGATATGGGAGAAAGGCAAGCTTGCTCCGAGGTTTATTGGTCCATTCGAGATTCTTGGAAGAGTGGGGGATCGGGCTTATCGTCTTGCATTACCTCCTTCTCTTGATAAGATCCATAATGTGTTTCATATTTCTATGCTTCGGAAGTATGTGTACGATTCTTCTCATGTTTTATCTGAGGTTCCCGAGGATATTGAGCCGAGTATGTCTTATGAGGAACATCCGGTCCAAGTCATTGATTCGAAGGTGCAAGATTGAGAAACAAAAGTATCCCTCTTGTTCGAGTTGTGTGGAGGAATCATAATGTGGAAGAATCGACTTGGGAACTTCGGGAGGAAATCGAGAGGAAGTACCCTTGGTTGTTTGAGGGCCTCGGTAAGTAACCCTAAAATTCGGGACGAATTTTCTTTAAGGGGGAGTGATTGTAGCGACCCCAAAACCCGTTTATATTTATTTTATATTTTTGGGGATTTTTATTTGACTTATATGTGCATTTATGTTGTTGCATCATATTTTATGATTTGCATATCATACTTGATTATTTGTGTTATTTACTTAGTTAGTAATAATAATGATTAAAGGAGTTAAATGATTAAGTTGAAACTTTAGGGTCCTAGTTGAAATTATAAGTTTAGGGTTAAAGTGTTAACTTTGAATCTTGGGTGACCAATTTGTAAAAATGGGTTAAAACCCTTTATAAGAGATTTCCTTTCTCTTTTCCTTCTCTGTGTCATTTCCTTCTGCAAAACCTCTCGTTCTGTTCGTAGGGTTAGGAGAAAAAGGTAAGTTCGACTCATTTCGATTTAATTCTTTTTATTTACTTACCCGTTTTAAAAACTAATTATATAAAAATGATCAGGGCATCGAGTAGGTCATTTCTAGCCGAACAAAATTTATTTCAGCGATACTTTTTCCGGAACTAGGTAAGTTACTAATTCCCCTTTAAATGTTAAAATAGTCATATATGCTATATATGATACTCCTACTTGTTAATTTTGTGATTTGGGTGATATTTGCTATACTGGTAATTTTTGGGACAACGGGAGTATATGATCTTGGTTATAGCTGGTGTTGTAATGGTTTAGAAGCCATATTGAAATCTTAATGGAAGTTGCTAATGTTGTGACTAATGTTGGGTAGTATCTTGTGTATATAGGTTATGCTTGTGAAACAAAAGGAGTAAACTTTGGTTAAGTTTTTAGGCCTGCCGGGTGATGTGGGCGGCCGCCCAAAAATGGGTGTGCGGCCGCACATCTATCTGAAGGGTTTCCTTCTTGGGACAGAGCATTTTGGGCGGCCGCACAGCCCTGTTTGGGCGACCGCCCAGTTGTCTGAAAAAGTTTAGAGTTTTCAACTAAGGGTTTAGAGATCAACCTTGGTCTAGTTTTTTGGGTAGTGTTCTAAAGTACTTAGATGATTGTTGTGGAAAGTAATGGATTAAATGTCCTTTTTATGGACTCTTTATAAGAATTCTTTGTGTGCATCTTGTGATGTATTTGGCTTAGTTCCTTCTTGGATTAAATGTCCCGGGTTTTGTTTAGCAAGTATTCATTACTGTGCTTTTGTAAAGGTCCAGCTGGTCTTGTTGTGGAGTCAGCCAATGGAAGAATTATAGTGGTACAGGTAAGTCCACTATAAGGTTTTCCATTGGAGCTTGTGAGTCAGGCGGTGGAAGAATTATAGTGGCACACAAGCCAAGTTCACTATAAGGTGTCCACTGTGCCTTCTAGTTTCCCCAGTCCAGATTGGCCTTGGATGGGATGAATTTCTCCCTTTGGTGAGTATTTGGGTTATGACTTTGTGTCATATTTCCCTCTCTGGTTACTTGTTCTATTGGTTATGATTTGGTTTTTGGGATCCCGACGGCTTCAGCTATTTATGCTGCTCAGATGGTTTCTCTGATGGGTTTCTCAGTTGGTATTCTCATCAGTTATGGTTATTGGTTAAACCTTGGCTTTGGTATCCACCGGAGTGTGGGCTATGTGATAAATGTGATATATGAGTTAATGTTATCTCTCATGCTATATGCTATATGTTTACTTGTTGATATTGTTTCTTTATGATCATCATATCAGCATGTAACGTAGTTGCATTTTAGTAGCTTACTGAGATTTATTCTCACCTTATTTGTTTACTGTTTTAGATAAAGGCGGGTCCAGGGATAGGACACTCGGCACGTGGAGGACGTTGGTTTGGTAAGAGTTGGGACTTGTTTTGTTGAAGGTTACATTATGTAAATGTAAACCCTTTGGGTAGAGTACCCGTACTTCTTATGGTTCCATCTATTTTGGTAAAAGTTGGTGTATGTACATTTGTTTAAAAGTTTGTAAGCCTTCGGGCTAAGTACTTTCGTCGTGAAAGTGTTTGTAAAAGTTTGTTTCAAGTTAAGTGAAGTCTTTGAACTTCAAGTGTGTTTTTGCGCCACTTTCTAAAGGGACATTTCGAAAAAATTTCAAAAAGGTTTCATAACGTCTTCCGTTCGTGTCCCGAGCGTGGGGCCAAGTAGGACCACGGGTACGGGGCGCGACAGTTGATGAGGCCGTTAGTGAACCTTTGAAGAGGCCGTTAGTGAACCTTTGAGGACGAATCCGTTAGTGAAATCCGTTGATGAGGCCGTTAGTGAACCTTTGAAGAGGCCGTTAGTGAACCTTTGAGGACGATTTCGTTAGTGAAATCCGTTGATGAGGCCGTTAGTGAACCTTTGGAGACGAATCCGTTAGTGAAATCCGTTGATGAAGTATTGCTTTGGAGTCTCGTGCCCCTTGGAGTCACACTTGAATTTTTTGAATTGTGGGGTGCGGGCACAGTTGACTGCGACCAGAAAATAAAGTTCCTGCTGGGGATGAAATGTTGAGATTGACCCTTGAGGGGGGTATGGCACCCGTGACAAAACTTAGGGAGTTTGGAATCCGTGGGGAAACCTTGATACGGTGTATGGTTTCTTGCATGGGAGACTGCTTCTGAACCTGCCTGATGATGGGAAGAGCGCGCGTTCGGGCCTCGTTATGGGACGCGCACGCCTCGGATGAGTATGTCGTGGGGCACGCGCCTGGCGCATAAGTTCAGCATATTTAAACAGGCTGTTCACTGTTTTCGGCAAGTTTTCAAAAATTTGAAGACCCTCCAAATTCCAAGCCCATTTTCGTAGAGAAATCACCCACAAAACACTTTCTTGCTGTTCTAGGATCAATTCCGATAGAAACGACGATGTCGGATCGTCACACAAAAACCTCCAGAGGATGCACAGGCAGGAGCCCGAAATTGGGGTTGAAGCTAGACCCTAGTTTTTTACTTTTCCGGCCCCATACCCACATTTTTCACTTCGTGACTTCGGGTTGGTAAGAATAAAATATCTTCTTGTCGATTTCGGATTTCATGAAGTTCCGTTTTCTTTACCCGAAACTGAGTAGCAGATTTATTGAATTCTTTGCATGCTGTTTATTGCTGCTGATTTGTTGTAAGAAGCATGTTGGGGTGCCCATTCATGTTCACACACTTGCTTGTACATTGTTCTGTCATTGAAATCTCTATGTTGAGTTCATTTTCCGTTTCTAGCAGTCATGCTGATGAAATTTTGCTGTTCCTTCTTTCCTTTCAGGAGTGGACCGTCTGACAGAGATTCGCGGTGGGGCTCATGGCCCATCTCTATATGGAAGAGGTTTCCTGAGAATGTTCGGGCCCGAGTCACAGGGACTCATTTTGGTCTTTTTGTCACTAGCCTCCCAGCTTTGAAATGACCCGATGTGGTCCAGGCGTTGAGGAAAGATGGTGGGACACCACCCTACCTTCCATTTACCCATGGGCAAGGTGACTATGACGCCTACCGATTTCACAGCTTTGACGGGCTTGCCGTTCATGGGGATGCCTGCCCCTTTTGGTTTGAGAGGGGCCGCTCGGACTCTGGACGAGTTACTGGCTTTGGTTGACTGCCGGTTCGAGGTTACGAATTCTCGAGTGACATGGGGCGAATCCGGGCTTATTTCAGCATCTTGATGGCTGAGGCTCAAGGTGTTACTGCTGATCGGGTTGATGCCGTGGCCCGTTGCTTCATTTAGTACTTGTTATCCATACTCTGTTTGCCAACGGGGGATCTTCGGCCTCTTGGCTCTGCTTGACTTGTTAGTGGACTTGGACCAGATCGGCCAGTATAACTGGGGCGCAGCGGGCTTAGCTGCTTGTTACCACGGCTTGGATTTGACCAGCCGCTCGACCACCAGCTCTGTTACGGGCTTCAGCTTGCTGTGGGAGGTATACCACTTACTGTCCCTTTTATATTCTCCTTACCTTGGTCATAACTGCCTTTTCTGTTGACTGTCATTAACTTTGTTTCTGCCTCCTGTCTACAGCTTTGGGCTTTTGCTATCCTGAATCTGAGGGATTTCAAGATGCCAAGGAAGGCCAGCCCCAGTATCCGACTGACTGCGCACGGTGGGCGTATAAGGAGAGGAATGTGAAGACTGGCACGAACCCCATTAGTCTTACTTCGGCCCGACGGCACTTGGACACCCTGAGGCCTGAGTCTGTTGCCTTCTCTTTGTATCCGTGGAGATCAGTTCAGCACTGTTTGAGCATACTCTTATTCCTACCCGTTCTCGGTTTTTGATGAGTTCGGGTGAGTGCATGGCTCTGTATCTGGGGGACAGAGTGTTCTGGCAGCACGGTACCCAGGTGACAGACTTTTATACTCCTCCTCGTCCTGCAGTTCCAGACGTTCCTCCTTTCTGCCCTCGTAATTGGAGGTATCTTTCAGAGGTGATCACGCAGCATACATGGTAGGGGTTGATGCCGTCCTTATATTCACTTGGATCAGGATTATGGCCTCTTCAGGGAGAACAACTTGATGCAAGGCTTATGTTTGCTGATCCGAGGAGATCACAGGCTGCTCCTTCGACCTCCGCTCGGTTTTATACTACCGGTGCCGGGTATTGTTTTGATCCTCCTTTGCCTCCTCCTTATTACACTTATTCCAACTTCGGGGTCTTTGAGGAGCAGAGGGAGATTGTTCCCGAGGATATGTCACGGAGAGAGAGCTCCCGCTCAGGCTGCTTGTGGTATGTTTTTCTGACCATCTTTGCATTTCTCAGTTCCAGTCTTGTTTTTCTGTCCTTTGTATTGATGTAATTTCCTTTTCCTGTTCTTTGTTGCAACAGGTGCCCGTGGCTGCTTATAGGCACTTGGGTAGGCAGAACAAATGGATGAGGCGGAGGCTCCGTCAGCTGGAGGAGAGGGTGCTGGAGCTGTGCAGGGATATTGCTGCCATGACTAGGGGTGCTGCTGGTGCTGTCTCTGGTGCTGTGAGAGGAGCTGCCCGAGGTGCTCGGGGCATAGGACGAGGCTGCAGGGATGCTGCACTGGACATTGATGAGGCTGTCTCTTCGGCGAGGCAGTCGTTGAGCAGGAGTCTGAGCCACGGAGGTAGCCATAGTAGAAGTCTGAGCCGAGAGGGTAGCCAGAGCCGGGGTGGCGCCAGTTCATCAGGGAGAGCTGCCAAGAGGACCCGTCCTGATGTTGTGATTGAGACATCTGAGTCTGAGGATGATGATGACGATGATAATGATGAGGATGATGATGTGATGATGATGAGGAGACCGAGAGTAGCAGCAGGGGGTGAGCACAGTGCTGGTGATGATGTGCCCGAGCTGTTGTGGCTGAGAGGATGAGGGATTGAAACACTTTTACTTTTGCATGTAATAACATTTAACATGTATTTACAATCCTATTTATTTTACTACTCATTTTATGTTCTATTAACGACTCGATCTTAGATGTCGACTCTTTACAAACAAATGTGTGCCCAAAGGATGCTTGTTGTCGATGCTTGAACTCCTTTTTGTTGCTGGGATTTGATTTGCTGCAGGTTGGATATGTTGAAGTGCTTGGGTTCTGTTCTGAACTGACAAGTGTTGTTTCTGTCTGAACTGCTGTCAAAGGCGCGCGCGTCGGGCCTTGCTTGTGGGAGGCGCGCGCGTTGTGCAGCCTTGGTCAGAGGCGCGCGCTTCTGGCCTGCTGAATTACAGCCCCTTTCTTTTTCTGATCAGAATGTTCCAACAGCTATAAATTTTGAACCATTTTCGACCAGAATGGTCACACAGCATTCTTTTGCAAACACTTTCTCCTCTTAAACCACAAATTCTTGTCATAATGGCCCCAATGACTTTCTCCTTTGAAGTAAGGTTTCGGTCCCGAGGGTGAGAAGTCCATTCCAGTGGTGAATGCCGTTCCAGCTGTGGGGTGTGGGGTCCGTCCCGATGGTGGAGAAGCGTCCGAGCGTTTTTGATCATTTGGGAAGGCCCAATGACGATGTTGTTGACCCCGTGAGACCGGTGGTTCATGTGCGGGACTATAGACCCCGTCACTTTCCCAAGAAGAAGAAAGGTAAGGGAAATTCCTCCTAAGTGTGGAAGCGTCCCATGGTTGTTCCCGCTAAGGCTCCGCTTGATAAGGGTAAAGGGAAAGCCGTTGATGAAGCTCCGTCCCGTCCTAGCGTTTTCTCCCGTCTTGGCGGTCCAAGAATGTTCCGTCCCCATCCAAGAGGACTAAAGGACATAACAAGAAGCAATGGGTTCCCAAACCTAAGAAAGATTAAATTTTTCTTTGTACCCCAAGAGATTGCAATTAGACCACTTTGTTTTAGGTTTTAATATTTGATGTCTTTTGTGTTGCTCAATAAATCCGTTGTAATGATTTGAATAATTCATTGAATGAATAAGAATTGCATTTTTTATTTGAAGTGAATTGGGTATTTTTGATATGTTTTAGATCGCACCCGAAGGTTGCCTACGTTCCTCTAGTTAGGAGGCTCAGGTCTCCGTAGTTCAAACAAACAAAGACCATTTTTTTTTTGTGTGCACCCTGTATTTTTCCTAGAACTTCTTGAGCTTGTCGAGGTTGACCTCCTTTGCAGCTGGTCACCATCTAAATCCACAAACGGACTGCACCACCGCTTAGTATCTTTTTGACTACGTACGGACCGATCCATCGGGGTCCCCATTTTCCCAGGGGATTCATGGCATTAGGAGGATGTTGTCTTAAGACCAAATCTCTACGTTGATGTTTCGAGGCTTCACTTTTTTGTTGAAAGCTCTTGCCATCCTTTGCTGATACGCCCTTGTGCGTTCGAGTGCTCTTAGCCTTTTCTCGTCGAGTAAGGCTAGCTGTTCATATCGACTTTGCATCCAGTTAACCTCGTTGACTTGATTCTCGAGGAGGACCCGTAGAGATGGGACTTCAAGTTCGATTGGGAGTACGGCTTCAGAACTATAGACTAATGTATAAGGGGTCTCTCCTGTTGCGGACCGTATTGATGTGCGGTAGCCCCACAATGCCAATGGTAGCTTCTCGGGCCAATCCCTTCCTGTTGAGGCCATTTTCTTGACGATGGTCTCGATGGTCTTATTTGCTGCTTCGACCGTGCCATTTGCTTGGGGACGGTAAGGATATGATTTGTGCTTGGTGATCTTGTATTCTACCAAAAGTGCATCCATTCTATTCTCAAAGTGAGAGCCGTTGTCAGAGATGATTTCATGAGGCACGCCGTATCGGCACATGATATTAATCTTTACAAATTCCGCCACTTTCTTGGCGTTGAGGGTACGATAGGTTTGTGCTTCGACCCACTTTGTGAAGTAGTCGACGGCCACTAGGACGAATGACTTCCCATTGCTTCCGGTAGGATAGATTTTACCGATGATGTCTATCCCCCAACAAGTGAAAGGCCAAGGTGTGACCATGTTGTAAAGCTGCGAGGGTGGAGCATGCTGCAGATTAGCATGGAATTGGTATTTGGCACACCTTTTGACTTTCTCGATACAGTCTCGTTCCATAGTGCTCCAATAGTAACCAATGCGGAGTATCTTCTTGACTAACATAAACCCATTCATGTGGGGTCCACACTCTCCTTCGTGCACTTCACACATTATCTCTTGAGATTCGGCCTCATTGGCGCATAAGAGATTGATCCCGTCGTGGTGCCTTTTATAGACTCGGTCCCCAATCAGTACGTACCGAGAGGCTAGCCTTTGCAGAGCCGCTTAAGACTTCTTATTGCTATTCTCGGGATAAATGCCATCTTTGAGGAGATTCATGATATCCGAATACCACGGAGGGTTTGTTTGAACTTCGTCGATCTCGATACTCATGCAGTATGCCGGACTGTTCCTTCGGGCAATTTTGAAAGGCTTCACCATTTTCCCTTTGGGTATTTCGACTAATGAAGCTATGGTGGCCAATGCATCGGCGAAGCGATTTTTATCCCTTGGCAGGTAGTTGAAAGTGATCTCTTGGAATTGTTCAACCAGTTCCTCAAGGTGCTGACCATACTGTTGGAGAGTCGGGTCTTGGGTTCGCCATTACCCGATTGCTGATTGATAAGGAGCAAAGAGTCGCCGAATACTTCTAGTTCCGTGATGTTTCTTTCGAGAGCTGCTTCGAGCCCTTCTATGCATGCTTCGTACTCGGCAATGTTGTTGGTAGCTTCGAACAAACGGATGGCAATGGGAGTGTAGATGTCTTTTGGATCAACAAGCAATATTCCTATACCAAAGCCGTGTTTATTGGCGGCGCCATCGAAAAAAAGTTGCCACTTATTTTCCTCGGTTGCAGTACAAATTAAATGCTCGTCGGGGAACTGTACATCTTCCCCCTTCACTTCGTCACACGGGAATTCGGCAAGCTGGTCACTGAACACTTTCCCCCTGACGGATTTTAGTGTGACGTAAGTGATATCATAGCTGGCGAGCATGAAGTACCATTTGACTATTCTTGTTGACATGAAAGGCTTCTCGAAGATGTAGCGGAGCGGGTCCACCTTTGCTACTAGCTTGATCGGAAAAGCTTCCATATAGTGTTTGAGATTTTGAGTGACCCAAACCAATGCTGCACATGACTTCTCTAAGACAGAGTAGTTCTTTTCGCCTCCTTGGAATCGGCGACTGACAAAGTAAATGGCATTCTCCTTTGTCGACTCTCGTTGCTCTTGTGCTAACATAGCCCCTAGGGCTTCATTATTGACAGTGAGATAGAGCAAAAGAGGCTTCTCCTTGTGCGGCGGAACTAGGACAGGAGGGCACGTCAAGTAATGCTTCACTTGGTCGAAGGGTTCTTGGCACGCGTCGGTCCATTCTAGAGCCACATTCTTCTTGAGTAGCTTGAAGATTGGCTCGCACATCTAAGTGAGTTGGTGCACAAACCGACTGATGTACTGCAGTCTGCCCATGAAACCTTTGATCTCTTTCTACGTCTTTGGAGGAGGCATGTCAATGATTGCCTTGATTTTGGAGGGGTCTACTTCAATTCCCCTTTCAGTGACCATATAACCAAGGACTTTGCCTCGGATAACCCCGAACGTGCACTTTGCAGGGTTGAGCCTCATCTTGTGTTGACGAAGCCTTTCGAAGAACTTGCGGAGATCGATTAAATGTTGACCATCGGTCCCTTCGGAGAGAATGATCATGTCGTCCACATAGACTTCGATTTCTTTGTGAATCATATCGTGGAACAAGTCTGTCACGGCTCTTTGGTAGGAAGCCCCAGCGTTTCTTAACCCAAATGGCATGACTGTGTAGCAAAAGTTACCCCACGGTGTTGTGAAGGATGTCTTATGTTGATCTTCTTCGGCATGAGAATCTGATTGTATCCGGCGAACCATCCACGAAGGAGCGAACCTCATAGGCAGCAGTGGAGTCGACCAGCATGTCGATGTTAGGGAGTGGAAAATCATCCTTTGGGGAAGATTTGTTCAAATCCCGGAAGTCAACGCAAAATCGAACCTTGCCGTTTGCCTTTCTGACTATCACAATGTTGGCTAACCATGCCGGATACTCGATAACCTTGATGAAACCCACACTGAGGAGCTTCTCAATCTCTTCCTTGACTTGCAGAGACCATTCTGGCTTGATCTTTCTGAGCTTCTGCTTTATTGGCTTGGCATCTTCTCTGATCGGAATCCTGTGCTCTGCTACCTTTCTGTCCAAACCCGGCATGTCTTTGTATGACCATGCGAACACATCCACGAACTCCCGTAGTAGTGCAGTCAGTCTGTCTCTGTCGTCCCCCTTGAAGAAGCTTCCGATCTTAGTTTCTCTTGGCTCTTCTTCGGTACCCAGATTAACAACATGCAATTCTTCGTCAGCCTTTGGACCATTTTCACCACGACTACGGACTTGTTGACCAAGTTCATTTAAGTATGTTGTGTTTTCGTGGTCTATTTCATCATAATCCGAATCGTTATTAACTTGTTCATTAAGTTCATTATTAGTTAGTTCATCATTTATGATGTTTGCAATCTCAGGGTACTCAGAAATATCAAAATTTTCATTAGCAAAGAAAGGAAACACACGCTCGGCTATGGCCTCTAAATCCTCTTGGGTGAGGGTATTAGAGACACTCTTGGACTCGAACGTAAGTGTGAGCCGCTCTTCCTTCGTTGCTGTGCGGGGTATGCAACCCATTTCCTGGACTAAGAATTCTTCGGATACCACGGGCCCTTTCGTAGAATACCAATTGTTGATCGGCTCGGAGCTTGGCGGGATCTCACTGATAGTTTCATTCATGATGACGGTGTCATGGATGGCGTTGACTTGGCATTCATTCATTATGGCAAGATCTTCGAACATAGAGGCTAAATCTGTCAGTTCTTCCCCCACAGTGATTTTTGTCTCGGACTCTATAGTCACCTTCCTTCCCCACCATTCACGGGGCGACATGGGAGTTGGTTCCCTTTCGGATTTCTGGATCTCACAATCGGAGAAGATTTTGAGGCCGGGCTTTTTGACCCTTATTGTTAACCCATGGCTCGGGAAAGATCATGTATGGAACGTCTTCCCCTTGGCGGACAAAATAGCCATTCAAAGTCTTGCGGTAAGGCTTTAGATTAGGGACCTCATACCGAAGGCCTTCTTTACGAGCTCGGGCCTTTTCATTCTTGATTACTTGCTCTTGTTTCAAGTCCTCTCTGGAAGGCTCGTACCCCAAACCAAATGTGTTCTTGACAAATGGGACTTGCACAGGATGTAGGATTCCTTGTTGATATTTCCCTAGGCCTAAACCAGGAAGTAGTCCATATTCCTCATCATGCGGAGGACTTGTGATTGCTGGGGGTCCATGATCCGTTTCCCCCTTTTTTGTCAATGGCGTGATTGAGACGCCGGAGAGAGTGGAGTTTGGTAGACCGTGCTGAACTTGGTGGACAGGCTCACCTTTTCTGTGGATAGTGACGTTTTCGGCCATGACGGTTACTATTTCATCACCATTTCGGATCTTGACACATTGATGGAGAGTTGACGGGATGGACTTAGAACTATGAATCCATGGTCGGCCCAAAAGCAAGTTGAACGAGGCCGGGATATCAAGCACTTGGAATGGAACGGACATGACCATGCTCCCAAACTCGATGTCTATTTCGATCATGCCCATGACTGTATGGGCGGTGCTGTCATAACCTCGGATTACTTGAGTAGAAGGCTTCAAATCGGAATCCTTAAGTCCCAGTATGCCCATGATTCTGCTAGGCATGAGGCTGAGTGCAGAACCACCGTCCACTAAGACTCTTGAGATGGGCCTCCCCCTTGCTCGTACCTTGAGGTAAATAGCCTCGTTGTGGTCGGAACCAAATGGTGGAAGTTCCATATCGGCAAAGGTGATGACGCTGCCAAAATGAATGTGACCAATCATTGCCGTGAGGTCCTCGGGAGTAGTATCGCGAGAAACTGATGTATCATCGAGATTGCGGATGACAAGATCTCGGTGTTTCTTTGAGGATGCAATGAGGTCCCAAATAGAGATGTTGGCTTGAGTTTTCTTGAGTTGGACAAGTAGAGGGTCTTCGGAAGTGTCGCGACTTGCGGCCTTTGAGAAAGAGGAGCTTGGTGCGGAAGTGGAAGGGTTGCTTGCTATGACTCGACCGGATCGAGTTAGCATGTTGACATTCCCATCTTGCTTTTTCCTATTCTCTAGTACTTCCCTCATTACCTCCTCGTAAGTCACTACATAACAAGAATTGTCAAGATTATTCATAACATTGGGGGCCCCCATTCACAATTGGGATTGAATGGGTGGTCCCCTCGAGTTCTCCTATCTCTATTACATTGACATGTTCGTCATTAGTCACTACAAATTCTTTCTTGTCTACGAGATCTTGAATGACATTGCGGAGAACGAAGCAATCCTCGGTGGTGTGGCCACTATATTGGTGGTAGCCACAATATTTGTGGTGAGCATGATTGGGGTGGACCGTCTTGGGTTGGTACCCTTGCACGGGTGTGACTTGGCCCTTTGCTTTGAGGACTTCGAACACTTCGGTTTGAGTCATGCCCTGGAGAGGCGTGTAGACACGGTCATTTCGAGACTTCTTCCTTGGGGTGGAGGAACCTTTTTGTAATTCCCCTTGTCGATGGTGACGGCGTTGACCGAGGCCTCTTTTGTGGAGTTGGAAGCGGCCTTGTATCGGTAAGTAGGAGTGGCCTTCTTGATCTCCTTGAGCAAGTCATCCATGCGTACCCCCGCCTCATACATTTGGGAGAAGTCGGAGTAGCAAGCCCCACTTAGGTGAGTGCGGAGATCAATCTTGAGACACTTGAGAAAGATGTCCATTTGCTCTTTTGTGTTCGGCCTTTCCACAATCTCGGAGAGTTTATCATTCCATCTCCTTGTGAAGTCGATGAAGAACTCGTTGTCTCTTTGAGTAGTGTTCTCTAGCTCTTTCCTTGTGGGCCGGTGAGTGGTGTTGCCTTGGTATTGTGACTTGAAGGCAAGCATGGCGGAGTCCCAATCAAGACGGACAGTGAGCGGGAGAGTAGCATACCAATCTTTTTCCCCCCCATCGAGAGTGAGAGGAAAGCATTGAGCCATCACCTTGGGGGAGACCTTCTTCGGAACCATTGCCCAAATATAAGTCTCAATGTGAACCATAGGACAAGAGTTGCCCTTGAATTTGCTTATGTCGGGCATCTTGAACTTATCAGGAAGAGCGGCCATAGTACTCATGAGGATGGATGATTGATAAAGGCTTGTGTCGGAGCCTTTCCCCATGTTGAGCCCATTGAATTTTTGGGTCGATGTAGGCCATGATAGAATCCACCATTTTGGGCTCATTGTTCTCGGAACTCGGCTCCCCCATTTTCTTGGTACGGGTGTTGACATACGGACTTTTGAACAAACCTTCGGTCCATTCGGATTCGTCATCATTGTTCTTGTTCTTCCCCTTGGCAAGGTTAGTGAGCTTTTCTTTCATTAGCTCCATCTCGGCCTCGTGGGCCTCCCTTTGGCTGTCAAGGTGGGATTGCCAAATGTCGTCTTTGCTTTGTGCCTCCTTATTAAGGGTGGAGACTTGCTCTTGGAGGAGTTGGACCATGGATGAGAGCTGTTCGAGAGACATGGTGTTGCTGCTGCCGGTCATGGTTGCTGTTGGAGCTGTTGGAGTGATCTCTTCATGGATTAACCGATTTGCCGAATCCCGGTAGACTCTGTAAGTACCAATTGAACCTATATTGCATAAGAGGCCCTTGTTAGTCTTTGAGTAACACTTGCGGTCCACGAAGAGGCTTAGAACACACAGTTGGGCACACGACTCGAACCACATAAGAAAAGACTCTTTTTTTTTTTTATAAGTCAGAGGGGAATGGATCCCTTTTGGGGTTTCTAAGAAAATAATGGAATCGTCACACTAGTATATAAATCATCTCGCGGTCCCATATACTCATCGGATTCCATCGCGTTTGTGAATCCTACACGTATCGGGATTAAACTAAATTAATGTAGTAAAGCATACATGCGGGGACGGATTTTTATTTTCATCCAAAATAACCACTTTTGGGGACGGATTTTTATTGCGTCCGTTTCAACAAGTTGGCATGTATGATTTGAAGACATTAGTTTAGGGAAATCTTGGTACATGGAAACCGACTTGAGTCACGGAGTGTTAGACCTTAACTAGAATTGTGTGGCTTGTGCTCGGCTTGAATATGAGGCTCAAAGGTCACCCCCGGCATGTAGTCTTGAACTACGCCACGGGCTGAGGTTTACCGCTTCGAAAGAGCCAAGGTCGAGTGGAGCTTGAAACTTTCTAGGACGGGCCTCGACGGGTTTGGGGTTGGACTTGTGCGACTCGATAGTGAGCAGTTCATAGGAATATGTGCATGTAGTGTGAGGTCTAACAAGTGACAAAAAAAAATTTATTTATTTATTTATTTATTTTGAAAAGAAAGAAAAACAAACAAAACACATAAGCACATAAATTACAACTCCCGAATCACCCGTGTGACCGGTAAATAAAACACAAAATTAAAACAGTCCGAGGGTTCAATTCTGCTCTGATGCAGGCAACTGTGCCCACACCCCACTGTTCTGCTTAGTCACTGAAGCCTGTTTCTGTTCTGAGAATCAACCCAGAAGCGTGCGCCTCTGAGTGTTGATGTGGGACGCGCGCGCATGGCGAAATGCTATTAGGAGGCGCGCGCTGGCGCAATGCTATTAGGAGGCGCGCGCTTCTGGTCACACCTGTCAGAATGTCAGATTTTGGACTCAGGGGATTGCCCTGGTCCTATGTTCATATTGTAACCCCTGCAGAAATGATTAGTGCAGCATAGCAGAAGAAGAAGATGAAGAACATGAAGAAGTGGGCGATTCTGGTCTTTGATGCGGGATGCGCGCGCCTTAGGCTGAAGAGGCCAGACACGCGCGCCTCCCCCATCAGGAATCAGAATGCCCAGAAAGGATGTAGATTTTGATCAGATGCAAGTTTAACCCTCAAACGTCCCCAGCGGAGTCGCCACTGTAGATACCCCGGGAAGCCACGGCTTTGGCTAGAGCGGTGAATTATCCTAGGATGTCTAACTTGTTTTAGATTGTTTAGAGTCGCCACCTATGTTTTAAGGAACATAAGAAATACCTATTGATTATAGCCTAAGTTTGATTACGAAAACAGAGATTCTTTGTTTTGAGGTTCGGGGGTTAGATTACGAGATGGGAAGTACCGAAACACCCATCTCGCCCAACTAAAGTTGGTCTTGCTTGATCAAAATCTACATGAATGATAACGTTCTTCTTCTTCTTCTTTAAGTCATAAAAAGGGGGTTTTTTAAATAGAGTTTGGAATGTAGGAGATAACTCCTTAACCAACCTCAATGAGATGAGGTGATCATTAGAGTCATGTCCCAAAATGATTTGGGTGATTGCACATTTGATTAGAGTAAGAGAAAGAGAGGAGATGAAGTAGAAAAGAAAGGAAAAGATGGAATTTTACCTACAATTTGAAGACCTTCAAATATTGCTTAATGAGATCCTTGGAGAACCTTTAGAAAGTGGTTTTGGTATAGTTTTTGTGTCGCGACCCCGCGGGCCCAGAGTGCGCGAGCTGGACGTCGACTTAAACAATAAACTCTAAAATAATGAAGATAAAAATTTCCTTTTATACCAAAAGAGGATAACACAAGGGTTTGGAAAACAATTTAACAACAACAAAATAAAACTAGTATAAACTCCATAAGCTTATACGCCAAAGTTGTAAAATATACAAATACTAATGACGTCAATGTTTGGTACAAATATCCCAAAAAGGTTACACGTTTATATAATGTAAACCCACCAATATCAATCTGCCCCAAAAGCTCGAACCCACTCGACGTCATGTCTCGTGATCAGCGAGTCTAATCCTTTCCACCTGGGGGGGGGGTTAAGGAAAAACAAAGATAAAAAGAAAGGGGGTGAGATAAATCTCAATAAGTTACTAATGCAACTACATGACATGCTATGATGCAATAATCAACAATAAATCACATAACACATAGCAATTATCATATATCAGATAGCAGCGGAAATAAACACATAACAAAGGATATAGCCAAGGTTTTCCCAAACTGATATAACCAAATAAAGGTCACTGCGCAGCTTCAATAATCAACAAATCATCATCTTCATAATAGCATGAAAGCAGAAGAGAAATCCCCGGTACCGGAACCAATAACAAAGTAATGTGCCACAAAGGGCGGGAGCCATGCCACAAAGTCATGCTCCAAACGTCTCAACCAAGGCCGATCTGGAAGAGGAAAACAAGGGCAAAACAATGGTCGACACCATAATGGACTTGGCCGGTGCCATCACAATATCTCGCATCGCCCGACACAACCACAAATACCAGCTGGAGTTTCAAATAAATGCTAAGTAATAAAATACTAGCACGATAAACAACTAATGATTCCAAAGTAGGGAACCAATCCAAATAAATTACCACAAAAGGTAAACCAATCCAAACAACACATTAAGGATGGACCACATTCCCAAAATGATACTTAATCAAATTCCATAACATAATTATTCACAAAAGAATCAATTCCAATTAATAAAGTGTTCCGCGATGTTAACTTAGGTTAATTAGAAGAATAAAACCTAAACTAGTTAAGCCATTAGTCCTAAACCAAGCAAAAGGGCAAAATTCTGGAACAGGGGGCGGGCGGGCGCCTGGCATGGGTCGGGCGGGTGCTCATTTGACCAGAAGGTCTGGCCGCTGGAAAAGGTAGGGTAGGCGGGCGCCTGGTCCAACCCGGGCGGGCGCCTGGTCTGGTTCTTGACTGGGAAAACAGAGCTGGGTTCTTCATTTTCTTACCCATTTCACACAACACTCAAAATCAAACACAACCAACAAGTTTGCTAAGGTACCCAAACAACATTTAAGCTTAAGGGGACCTAACTAACACCGTTTATCAACCGAAACCAAGATTGAATCATGACATTCATATCATTCACCATTTTTATCAAAAACCCAAATAAATTCCAAATAAATTCCAAACTCAACCAAACTTCAAATATAACACATCAAGCATTATATAAACATGATATGAACATTTTAGCATAAAAATGGGGGAAAAGCAACTTACTTGAATTTTCTCAAAGTTGCCGGAACTCGAATATTTTTAGCCCTCTATGATCTTAACGAGGATCTAAACAAGTTTCAGGTTTTAAGAAATGAGAAATAACAAGAGGAAGATGGTTAGATTGAAGAGAGAAGTGAGAGAGAAATCTTACCCAACCAAGGAGAGAGAGAGAGATGTGCTGGGAGAGAGATGGAGTGAAAGAGTGAGGGAGGTGAGGGAGGAGAGTAGGGAGGGAGTAGGAGAAAGATTATTCGAACATTTTACACTTAGGCCCCTCCCCCTAATACTACCCTTTCTCAAATAAACTCCCCACTAACAAATAAGACTCAACACTTCTACACTAGCACAAATGACCCAAATAAAATGCTAGGCATAATTATTATGAAACATAAAATGCACAGATAAATATTTAAATAAATAATAATTTAATAAATAAATAAGCAACCAAATAAATAATAATTATTTATTAGTAATAAAATAGAGCCTAGTTTTCGGGTCGTGACATTTTGTAAGTTCAATTTTCGGTCCTTGAAAATGGAGGTAAAGGGAGCTTTTTATAGGTGAAAGAGGGGTGTTTTTGGTGCCAAAACTCAGTCACCAAGAAATCCTTCCCAGGCAAAATCCTGTAAATTGAGCAAGGGAGAGAATCCTGGCCAGAAATCTGTAACTGACGCCCAGAGGCGCGCGCTTCCTGCTTTGGGGGCGGGAGGCGCGCGACTCAGAGAAGGCAATTTTGACAGAATGGACTAGAAAGTCAGCCCTGTCATTCAGTTTAGTCCCTGGACTTAACGAAGTCAGTCAGGAACTTAACGGAAGTGACAGAAACTAACGAGAAACACTTAAAATGGGGAGAAACACAAAATCAAATGTGCAATCGGGGTGAGCGGTCCAAGGCGGGGTGTCTACAGAAAGGCTTCTCAAAGATGTAGCGGAGCGGGTCCACTTTTGCTACTAGCTTGATTGGAAAGGCTTCCATGTAATGTTTGAGCTTTTGAGTGACCCAAACCAGTGCTACACATGACTTCTCCAAGACGGAGTAGTTTTTTTCGCCTCCTTGAAATCGGCGACTGGCAAATTAAATTGCATTCTCCTTTGTGGAGTCTCGTTGCTCTTGTGCTAGCATAACCCCAAGGGCTTCATCATTCACTGTGAGGTAGAGCAAGAGAGGTTTCTCCTTGTGAGGTGGAACCAAAACTGGAGGGCATGTCAAGTAATGCTTCACTTAGTAGAAGGCTTCTTGGCAAGCGTCGTTCCATTCTAGAGCCACGTTCTTCTTGAGTAACTTGAAGATTGGCTCGTACATGGAAGTAAGCTGGTGCACAAACTGACTGATGTACTGAAGTCTGCCCATGAAACCTTTGATTTCTTTCTGTGTCTTTGGAGGAGGCATGTCAATAATTGCCTTGATTTTTGATGGATCTGCTTCAATACGCCTTTCTGTGACCATGTAGCCAAGAACTTTACCTCGGATAACCCTAAAAGTGCACTTTGTGGGATTGAGCCTCATTTTGTGTTGCCGAAGTCTTTCAAAGAACTTGCGGAGATCGATCAAGTATTGATCGTCGGTCCCCTTCGAGTGGATAATCATGTCATCCACGTAGACCTCGAACTCTTTGTGAATCATGTCATGGAACAAGTCTGTAACAACCCTTTAATAAGTATCCCCAGCGTTCCTTAACCCAAACGGCATAACTGTGTAGCAAAAGGTGCTCCATGGTGTTATGAAAGTAGTCTTATGTTAATCCTCTTCAGCCATGAGAATCTGATTGTACCCATCAAAACCATCCAAAAATGAGCGGACCTCGTAGGCAGCAGTGGAGTCGACTAGCATGTCGATGTTGGGTAGTGGAAAGTCATCCTTTGGAGAAGATTTATTCAAATCCCGGAAGTCCACACAAACACGAACCTTGCCATTAGCCTTTCGGACTGTGACCACATTGGCTAGCCATGTTGGATACTCAATAACTTTGATGAAGCCTACACTGAGAAGATTCTCTATCTCTTCTTTTACTTGTAGAGACCATTCTGGCTGGATCTTTCTGAGTTTCTGCTTTGTCGGCTTAGCATCGTCTTTGATCGGAATTCTGTGCTCCGCGACCTTTCTGTCTAAACCCGGCATCTCTTTGTATGACCATGCAAATACATCCATGAACTCTCTGAGCAGTTCAGTCAATATGTCCTTCTCTTCCCCCTTGAAGAAGCTTCTGATCTTAGTTTCTCTTGGCTCTTCGTCGGTACCCAGATTAACAGCATGCAATTTTTCGTTAGCCCCTGGACCATTTACACCACGACTACGGACCTGTTGAGCAAGTTCATTTAAGTATGTTATGTTTTCGTGGTCTATTTCATCATTATTTGAATCGTTATTAACTAGTTCATTAGATTCATTATTAGTTAATTCATCATTCATGATGTTTGCAATCTCGGGGTACTCAGAAAGATCAAATTTTTCATTAACAAAGAAAGGGAACACACGCTCGGCTATGGCCTCCATATCCTCTTGGGTGAGGGTATCAGAAACACTCCCGGACTCGAAAGTGAATGTGAACAAGTCTTCCTTTGTGACCTTGCGCGGAATGTAACCCATCTTCTTGACCAAGAATTCCTCGGATACCATGGGCCCCTTTGTAGAATACCAGTTGTTGATTGGCTAGGAGCTTGGCTGGATCTTGCTGATAGTTTCCCTTCTCGTGTCGGTGTCGTAGATGGCATTTACTTGGAACTCGTCCATGATGGCGAGTTCTTCAAACATGGAGGCTAAATCCGCCAATTCTTCCCCACGGTAATCTCTGTCTCGGACTCTATGGTCACCTTCTTCCCCCACTACTCTCGGGGCGACATAGGAGTTGGTTCCTCTTCGGATTTCTGAATCTCGCAGTCGGAGAAGATTTCAAGACCGGGCTTTCTGATGCCTTTGCTGTTGACCCATGGCTCGGGAAAGATCATGTACGGGATGTCTTCCCCTTGACGGACAAAGTAGCCATTCAGTGTCTTGCGGTAAGGTCTTATATTGGGAATCTCATAATGACGGCTTTCCCTACGAGCTCGGGCCTTTTCATTCTTGACGGCTTGCTCGTGTTTCAAGTCATCTCTGGAAGGTTCTGTAGATACCCCGGGGGAACCACGGCTTGGCTAGAGCGCGGGGGTTATCCTAGGATGTCTAACTTGTTTTTAGAGTCGCTACCTATGTTTTGAGGAACATATGAAAAGCATATTGATGATAGCCTAAGTTTGATTACGAAAACAGAGATTCTTTGTTTTGAGGTTCGGGGGTTAGGTTACGAGATGGGAAGTACCGAAACACCCATCCCGCCCAACTAAAGTTGGTCTTGCTTGATCAAAATCTACATAAATGATAAATGTTCTTCTTCTTCTTCTTTAAATCATAAAAAGTGGTTTTCAAATAGAGTTTGGAATGTGGGAGATGACTCCTTAAACATCCTCAATGAGATGAGGTGATCATTAGAGTCATGTCCCAAAATGATTTGGGTGATTGCACTTTGATAAAACAAAAAGATAGAGAAAAGAGATGAAGTTGGGAAGGGGAAAGAAATAGCTTTACCTAGACTTCAAGAGACTTCAAACACTTCTTGTTGAATTACTTGGAGAAATCCTTTGGAAAATGCTTTGTAAGTATGAAACTTTAGTTTCTTATTGAGAATGTGAGATTGAGAGCCAAAAGGTCCAAGGTCCAAGGTCAAGGTTTTCGGTCCTTGAAAATGGAGGTAAAGGGGGGTTTATATAGGTGAACGAGAGATGTTTTTGGTGCCAAAACTCAGTCACCAAGAAATCTTTCCTGGGCAAAATCCTGTAAATTGAGCAAGTGAGAGAATCCTGGCCAGAAATCTGTAACTGACGCCCAGAGGCGCGCGCTTCCTGCTTTGGGGACGGGAGGCGCGCGCGTCTGGATCCTCCTGTCGGAGGCGCGCGACTTAGAGAAGGCGATTTTGACAGAATGGACTAGAAAGTCAGCCCGCTTATTCAGTTTAGTCCTGGGACTTAACGAAGTCAGTCAGGAACTTAACGGAAGTGATAAAAACTAACGAGAAATACTTAAAATGGGCAGAAACACAAGATCAAATGTGCAATCGGGGTGAGCGGTCCAAGGCGGGGTGTCTACAGAGCCCCTCGGCGACGTGGATTGCAAAGCAAAACGCGTCGACGAAAGTTAAAAAACACCCGCCGAGGACATCACCAAGAAAAAGCAAAGATTCGATGAAAGCAGGAATTTGAAATTGTGAGAGATAGTGGTGCGCTCCCTGTGTGAGCGGCTTTTGTTGATAGAGGGGGTGGCATGATCCGTTAGGTGAACCTGCCGGCTGAATATGTTGAATGAGGCCGTTAGTGAACCTTTGAGCGAGGCCGTTAGTAAACCTTTGAGGACGAATCCGTTAGTGAAATCCGTTGATGAGGCCGTTAGTGAACCCTTGAATGAGGCCGTTGGTGAACCTTTGGAGAGGCCGTTAGTGAACCTTTGAGGACGAATCCGTTAGTGAAATCCGTTGATGAGGCCGTTAGTGAACCCTTGAATGAGGCCGTTGGTGAACCTTTGGAGAGGCCGTTAGTGAACCTTTGAGGATGAATCCGTTAGTGAAATCCGTTGATGAGGCCGTTAGTGAACCCTTGAATGAGGCCGTTGGTGAACCTTTGGAGAGGCCGTTAGTGAACCTTTGAGGATAAATCCGTTAGTGAAATCCGTCGATGAGGCCGTTAGTGAACCTTTGAAGACGAATCCGTTAGTGAAATCCGTTGATGAAATATTGCTTTGAAATCGCGTGCCACTTGGAGTCACACTTGACTCTTTGACTTGTGGGGTGCGGGCACAGTTGACCGAGACCGGAAGAATGTTCCTTCTGGGGGTGAAATGTTGAGATTGACTCTTGAGGGGGGGGTATGGTACCTGTGACAGAACTTAGGGAGTTCGGAATCTGGAGAAGGACAGCCTACTTTTGAGTGGGAGTTTCTATCCTACTTTAAATCTTTGACATGCCTTAAGGGCGGACCAGAGGAAGGTGTGTCCAACTGGGTGTCTGAGGACCGGGGTTATGTCTTGATTTAGGCTGGAGATTTCTGACAAGGCCTTCTCTGAAGTGATCTAGACTTGGGAGGCGCGCGCTTTCCTCTATAGGCTTGGGACGCGCGCGTATTTCAGACCGCTGGCGGGTGGCGTGCGCGTCTGGGAGGCGGAATTCCGGGCTTGACATTTGCTGGCCAAAAGAACCCCCAACAGCTATAATATCATCTTCTGTTCGACCACTTGATTCTCACAGCTCCTTTCTGCCATTTTTGAACATCATATTATTGCTCAACTTTGCTTGTGATCAACATTTTCCATGGCTTCCAATTCTTTTGTTCTTGATGCCAAGGTTGTTAGTGGGTATGAAAAGGACTTGGGCACTTTTGTGTATTCTTTCAAGACCCATCCCAAGAAGGCCTTCATTAAAGACTTCGGATTCCGAATTCTTTTCACTTTGCGGACGTTGAAGATGGATTGGGATTTGTTGAGAGCTGCCGCGGCTTTCTGGGATTGCGATAGCCATACCTTCAACTTTTCAGCTAATGAAATGGTGCCGACTGTTGATGATTTCGGGGCCATCCTTGGCATGCCTTTGGCCGGTCGGATTGCCGTCCCTAACTATCACCGTGGTGCCATTGACTCTTGGGTTGAGTCACTGAATCTCCCTGCTGAGGACGTGAGGAAGATGTTGCACGGTACTGTGATTGACATAACTGAGTTGCCGATGTTCTTCAGTTTACACTCGGAGGATCCGGTTGTTCAATCTTTCAAGAGGAATGCCATGGCCGCTTGTCTCTTTAGTGAAGTACTGTTTGTTACACCCTTCGGGACTGCGGACGTGCAGTTGGCTGAGATTATTTTGCAAGCCAACGAGCAACAATTTTGTATAATCCCTCTTATTGTAGGGGAGACGTTGCACGGCCTTGATGAGTTACATAGGACGAACAAGATGTGTCGGGGAAGCCCTTTGCTCTTGACCATATGGCTCCGAGAACACTTCAAGATTTATTCCCCGGATGGTGATTTGTCTTCTTTTGCTGTTCATAGGAGGAGGCTCTTGATCCGGGATTTATCTGAAGATGGTTGGAAGGAATTCTTTGCCTCTCGGGTAACCGTCGATATTGAGTGGTGCCCTCCTTCTTGGGGTCTTCGTCCTTTTGTGGAATGGACTCTTGGTTTTCAGCACGTGGTTGTACCCGGTTTGAGAGATTCTTCATTTTACCAGCCAGAGCGGGTTTTGCGGCAGTTTGGTTGCCAATAGATAATTCCTTTTTCGAGGGACGGAATGCTTCGTCTAGTTGCTTACATGGGTCCGGACTTCTCGAGTGAACTTCAGTCGGCTTGGGGAGATGATCGCAACCGTTGGGCTTTTGCTCCTCTGCATCAGGGGAGTGTCTTCCTTCCAGAGAGCTACTTGGATTATTTGTTTGGCATCCTTTACCGTGGCATCACTTGGGTCGATGTGCTTCGTGCCGAATTGTTGGGAAAGGGTTTTGAGCCTAGCAGTGCTTTGAGATATAGGGAGGCTGCTGCTGATTCAAGTAACATTCTTGCTGACCCTTTCGGTACTCCTTTGGATGACTTTTACGGTAGGAGACGTGCCGCAACACAGAAGGTTTCGGTGCGTTTTAGTGCTCCTCCGATATCCATGAAGAAAAGGATTGAGAGACGATCGGGTGGTCCTTTGAAGGCTAAGAGAAAATTGGACTTTTCTTAGTACCCTAAGAGATTGCAATTAAATTAGACCACTTTGTTTTAGGATTTAATATTTTTATGTCTTTTGTTGCTCAATAAATCCATTGTAATGGCTTGAATAATTCATTTAATGAATAAAAATTGCATCTTGTTATTTGAAGCGAATTGGGTATTTTTGATATGTTTTAGACCGCACCCGAAGGTTGCCTACGTTCCTCCAGTTGGGAGGTTCAGGTCTCCGTAGTTCAAACAAACAAAGACCATTTTTTTTTTTTGTGCACCCTGTTTTTTTCCTAGACCGCCCTTTCGGGTTTTCAATCTAGCGGGCTTCTTTTTTGCACGTGCTCTAATTTTTGCCTAGGCCGCCCTTGCGGGTTTTCAACCTAGCGAGCGATTTTTTTTTTTTTTTTTTTTTTTTTTTATGGTCTTTGTTTATTAAGCATAGAACCTCTTGAGTTTGTCGAGGTTGACCTCCTTTGGCAGCTGGTCACCATCTAAATCCACGAGTCGGACTGCACCGCCGCTTAGTATCTTTTTGACCACGTACGGACCAATCCATCGGGGTCCCCATTTCCCCAGGGGATTCATGGCATTAGGAGGATGTTGTCTTAAGACCGAATCTCCCACATTGATGTTTCGAGGCTTCACCTTTTTGTTGAAAGCTCTTGCCATCCTTTGTTGATACGCCCTTGTGCGTTCGAGTTCTCTTAGCCTTTTCTCGTCGAGTAAGGCTAGCTGTTCATATCAACTTTGTATCCAGTCGACCTCGTTGACTTGATTCTCGAGGAGGACCCGTAGAGATGGGACATCAAGTTCGATTGGGAGCACGGCTTCAGAACCATAGACTAATGCATAAGGAGTTTCTCCTGTTGCTGACCGTATTGATGTGCGGTAGCCCCACAATGCTAACGGCAGCTTCTCGGGCCAATCCCTTCCTGTTGAGGCCATTTTCTTGACGATGGTCTCGATGGTGTTATTCGCTGCCTCAACCGCGCCATTTTCTTGGGGACGGTAAGGAGATGACTTGTGCTTAGTGATCTTGTATTCTACCAAAAGTGCATCCATTTCCTTCTCAAAGTAAGAGCCGTTGTCGGAAATGATTTCATGAGGCACGCCGTATCGGCACATGATATTAATCTTTACAAATTCGGCCACTTTCTTGGCGTTGAGGGTCCGATAGGCTTGTGATTCGACCCACTTTGTGAAGTAGTCGACGGCCACTAGGACGAATGATAGCCCATTGCTTCCGGTAGGATGGACTTTACCGATGATGTCTATCCCCCAACAAGAGAAAGGCCAAGGTGTGACCATGTTGTAAAGTTGCGAGGGTGGAGCATGTTGCAGATTAGCATGGAATTGGCACTTGGCACACCTTTTGACTTTCTCGATACAGTCTCGTTCCATAGTGCTCCAATAGTAACCAATGCGGAGTATCTTCTTGACTAGCATAAACCCATTCATGTGGGGTCCACACTCTCCTTCGTGCACTTCACTCATTATCTCTTGAGCTTCGGTCTCATTGGCGCATAAGAGATTGATCCCGTCGTGGTGCCTTTTATAGACTCAGTCCCCAATCAGTACGTACCGAGAGGCTAGCCTTTGCAGAGCCGCTTGAGACTTCTTAGTGCTATTCTCGGGATAAGTGCCATCTTTGAGGAAATTCATGATATCCGAATACCACGGAGAATTTGTTTGAACCTTGTTGATCTCGATATTCATGCAGTACGCCGGACTGTTCCTTCGGGCAATTTTGAAAGGCTTCACCATTTTCCCTTTGGGCATTTCGACTAATGAAGCTATAGTGGCCAGTGCATCGGCGAAGAGATTCTTATCCCTTGGCAGGTAGTTGAAAATGATCTCTTGGAATTGTTCAACCAATTCTTCAAGGTGCTGACTGTCACGACCCGAAGTATAGGCTCTATTTTATTAGTAATTAAATGATTTTTATTTAATTATTTGCTTAATTATTTATTTAAATTATTATCTATTTAAATAATTATGTGTGCAATTTATGTGTTATAATATTTATGCCTAGCATTTTATTTGGGTCTTAATTGTTAGGGAGAGTATCTTAGTTGAGCTAGTTAGTAAGGGAAAGGGGGGGGCTAGGTGTATCATTTCAAATTACTCCCTCCCTACTCCTACCCTCTCCTTCTTACACCCCATCTCCCTCACCCTACTCCCTCCCTCTCCAGCTCTCTCTCTCCAAGCCAAGAAAAGGTGAGTTTTCTTCTCCTTCTTCTCTCTTCTTTTTCTTCATCTTCTTCTAGTCATTTCTCATTTCCTAAAACGTAAACATTGTTTAGATCGTCGCTAGGATCGCGTAGAGTCAAAAGATTTGAAATCCGTCAACTTTGAGAAAATTCAAGTAAGTTACTTTTCCCCCATTTTTATGCCAAAATGCTCATATTATGTTCATATAATGCCATTGTTGTTATAGTTGAAGTTTGGATGAGTTTAGATGTTGTTTGGGGTTCATTTGGGTTTTTGTCTAAAAATGGTGATTGATGTTGAAGTTGAGTTTGATCCTTGGTTTGGGGTCATTTATGGTGTTCTTAAGGTCCCCTTTTGTGTTAGATGTTGTTTGGGTACCTTAGAATGACTATTGAAAGCATTTGGTTTGAGTTATGTTGTTTGGGTGGAAAATTTGGGAGAAACCCAGTTGGTTTTGGCCGTTTTCCGGCGACCTGGGTGCGTGGGCGACCGCCCATGATGGGTTTGGGCGACCGCCCATGAGATCAGTTGATCCGGAGGATTTGACCAAAGTGAGTAGGCGACCGCCCACTATTGGGTTGGGCGACCGCCCAGGAAGTCAGTGAGTTTTGGGCTTGGGATTGGGTTTTGGGCGACCGCCCAAACTGGCTATGGGCGACCGCCCATACCAGCTGTTCTGAGCCTCTTTGTTATTGAATTGTTTAAAAGTCCAAGCCCGATCTAGGCTCGAAGTATCACCCTAGTTGACTTAAGTTAATGTTGTGGAACACTTTATTGTTCGAGAATGATCCCCTTGTGATCGATTGTGATATGTGATTTATTTAAGTATCATTTTGAGAACGTGATTCATCTTTGATGTGCGGTTTATGTTGGTTTGCCTTTGTGGTGATCTATTTGGATTGATTCCCTACTTTGGAATCCCTTGTTGTTTATCGTGCTAGTATTTTATTACTTAGCCTTTACGTGAAAGTCCAGCTGGTATTTTGTGTGTGTTTGGGCGATGCGAAACATTATGATGGCACGGCCAAGTCCATTATGATGTTGACCATTGTTTTGCCCCCTTATTACCCTCCTCCAGATTGGCCTTGGATGTGAGAAGAGCTAGCTCCCTTGTGTGCATTTTAGCTTTACTTGGAGCATGACTTTGTGGCATGTCTCCCGTCCTTTGTGACACTCCTTTGGTTATTGGTTCCGGTACCGGGGTTTTCTCTTCGGCTTTCATGCCATTATGAAGATGTTGATTGGTTGATTATTGAAGCTGCGCAGCGATCCTTTATTTGGATGTTCCGGTTTGGAAAACCTTGGCTATATCCTTTGTTATGTGTTTATTTCCGCTGCTATCTGTATGTGATAAATGCTATGTGCTATGTGATATTTATCATTGCTTATTGCTTATTGCATCATAGCATGTCATGTAGTTGCATTAGTAACTTATTGAGATTTATCTCACCCCGTTTCTTTTATCTTTGTTTTTCCTTAACCCCTCCCCCCCAGGTGCTAAGGATTAGTCTCGCTGATCACGAGATAGAGGACGTCGAGTGTGGATCCGTTCTTTTGGGGAAGGTTGATATAGGTTGGTTTCCATTATGTAAATGTGTAACCATTTTGGGGTATTTGTACCAAACAATGACGTCACTAAGATTTGTATATTTCTATTTTGTTGGGCATAAACTCGTGGGAGTTTATGATAGTTGTAATTGGTTTTTTAAACTTTGATTTGTAAAACTTTGGATTACCCTTTTGGTATTAAATGAAATTTTTAACTTCGGTATTTTGGAGTTTATTGTTAGAGTCGACGTCCAGATCGCGGTCCCGGGCCCGCGGGGACCGGGGTCGCGACAGTTGGTATCAGAGCTATGGCATTAGCTCTATGTATAAGTCTAGGTGGATTAGTATGACCTAGGTGGGTAGTAGAGTGCGGAGTGATTAATGGTTGATGTCTTATGCAGGTAATTATTCTCAATGTCTGGAAGAAGAAACAGAGGAGGTGCTAGTGGGGCACAGAATTCGAATGATACAAGGGATGAAGCCCGTGCTATGTTTCAAGGCATGTTTGAGGCGGCCATGAAGGCCATACATGATCAAGGTCCGAGGGTAGAACAAGCACCACCCTGTTATGGATTGGAGCAATTCTTGAAACTTAAACCGGTTGAATTCAATGGGGAACCCGATGTAAGGAAGGCTGAGTTGTGGATTGAGTCGATGGAGAAGATTTATGATGTATTTGGGTGTTCTGATGAGGATAAGGTCCGGTTTGCGGCTTACAAGCTTGTTGGAGCCGCCGAGCATTGGTGGAAAGGTGTTAAAGCTACTTGGGATGATACTCGCACAGTTTATGCGTGGGAGTTGTTCGTGCGTAAGTTCAAGGAGCATTTTATTCCGGTTGTTGATCAGAATCGAAAGGAGATCGAGCTACTCAACTTGGAGCAAGGTGTGTTGTCTATAGCACAATACTCGGCTAAGTTCATAGAATTAGCCCGGTATTGCGACTATTTGGTGAGGACCGAGGAACAAAAGGCTATGAGGTTTATTCGGGGATTGAAGACCTCCATTCGTACTCAACTAATTGCTCAACGAATCGTGACTTTTCAAGATGCGGTGGACCGAGCCTATTTGATAGAGCAAGATATTGGGGAACATAAGAGGAAGACTGAGGTAGCCAACCCGAGTAAGCAAGGAGCGCAGAGCAAGTCACAACCAAGGATTGAAAACCGAGGTAACTTTGGGGGACAATCTCAGTCCCGAGGGCAACAAAACCCAAGGAACCCGGGTACTACTTCCGGGAACCAAGGGAGCCAAATTAGGAGGCTTTGTTCGTATTGTCAAAAGGAAGGTCATTCTGAAGACCGTTGTTGGAAGAAGCAAGGAAGGTGTACAAAATGTGGACAAATGGGTCACTTTGTAAGGAATTGCCCGAGAGGTAGAGAACAGTCATCCGGGTCAGGGGTTAGTATTAATCAGGGTCAGAAAAGGGACGCTGCGGGAAAGCCCAAGATCCAAGGGAAAGTGTTTGCAATGAATCAACAACAAGCGACAGATGATCCATCCGTTATTGGAGGTATTGTTTCTGTGTCTAATGTGAGCGCGCGAGCGTTAGTAGATCCAGGATCATCTCATTCATACATTTCTGTGCAATTTGCTTCTATGTTAAATGCTGTATTCGAGTCTTTACCGTACGTGCTAGAGGTGTCGACCCCTATAGGAGAATGCTTGATTTCTGATCGAGTCTTTCGTGCTTGTGATGTGGTTATTTGTGGTCGAGTCCTTTGTGCGGATTTGGTAGTTCTTCCTATCCAAGACTTTGATGTCATTTTGGGTATGGATTGGTTGAGCAAGTTTCATGCTTCTGTTGATTGCCGTGAGAAAACTGTTACTTTTTCTATTCCTGATGTGCCTAAGTTTGTGTTTGAGGCTTGTCCTCTGAGTAGGAAGGTTCGCTTAATTTCTTTTATGAAAGCGAGAAGATTGTTGCATAGTGGTTGTGAGGGGTTTTTGGCTAGTGTTCTTGATACTAGGAAAGAATCCCCTAGTCTTGATAGTGTTCGGGTAGTTCGGGAATTTCCCGATGTTTTCTCTACCGAGTATGAGATGCCTCCCGATCGTGAGATAGAGTTTTGTATAGATCTTTTGCCGGGTACGGCTCCGATTTCGAAAGCGCCTTATAGGTTAGCTCCCGCCGAGTTGAAAGAGTTGAAGGTTCAGTTGCAAGAGTTGCTTGACCGAGGGTTTATCCGCCTTAGTGTTTCCCCGTGGGGAGCACCGGTTTTATTTGTGCGGAAGAAAGATGGTTCGTTGAGATTGTGCATCGATTACCGGAAGTTGAATCAGGTTACGGTGAAGAATAAGTATCCTCTACCGCATATTGATGATTTGTTTGATCAGCTTCAAGGGTCCGTGGTTTTCTCTAAGCTTGATTTGAGGAGTGGGTACCATCAGTTGAAGGTTCGATCGGAGGATATTCCGAAGACTGCTTTTCGCACTCGTTATGGCCATTATGAGTTCTTGGTTATGCTGTTTGGGTTGACTAACGCGCGGCCGTGTTTATGGATTTGATGAACCGGATTTTCCATCCCTATCTTGATTCGTTCGTGGTGGTTTTCATCGACGACATTTTTGTTTATTCGAAATCTCGAGAGGAGCACGAGCAGCATTTGAGGACAGTTTTATCCGTTCTTGCGAGGGAGAAATTATTTGCGAAGTTTAGCAAATGCGAATTTTGGCTCGAGAAGGTGTCATTTCTGGGCATGTTATTTCGAAAGATGGGATTTCGGTGGATCCTTCAAAGATTGAGGCTATAGTGGATTGGAAGAGACCCGAGTCAGTGACCGAGATTCGTAGTTTTCTTGGTTTAGCCATTATTACCGAAGATTTATTGAAGGGTTTTCGAGGATTGCTACTCCGATGACTCAGTTGACCCGGAAGAATGTTCCGTTTGTGTGGACCGAGAAATGTGGCAAGAGTATCGAGGAATTGAAGAAGAGGTTGACTACCGCACCGATCTTGACTTTGCCTAATGGGAGCGATGGCCTAGTGATTTATAGTGATGCTTCGAAAGAGGGTTTGGGTTGTGTGTTGATGCAGAATGGGAAAGTAATCGCGTATGCTTCGAGGAAGTTGACCCCTAGTGAACAGAATTACCCGACTCATGATATGGAGTTAGCGGCTATTGTATTTGCGTTGCACAAGTGGAAGCACTACCTTTATGGAGCGAAGTTTGAGATTCTTACGGATCACAAGAGTTTGAAGTACCTTTTCTCCCAGAAGGAATTGAACAACCGTCAGCGCCGATGGATGGAATTGTTGAAGGATTATGATTGTACGATTTCTTATCATCCGGGAAAGGCGAATGTGGTAGCCGATGCGATTAGTAGAAAATCTTATGTGGCTTCGATGATGGTTCGAGAGTGGAAAATGCTTGAAGATGTTCGAGATTGGTCTCCTCGTGAATCGAGACATGGGGCTATTTTTGCGAATATTAGGGTGTCTCCGACCCTAATTCAGAGAATAAAGGAAGCTCAGAAAGAAGATCCCGAGTTAGTGAAGGTATTGGGTAAATTGAAGGAAAAGAACTTCGAGGATTTTTCTTTGAGTTCAAGTGGAGTGTTGACTTTCCGTGGTCGTTTGTGTGTTCCGGATGTTGATGGAATTAAACAGAGAGTTCTTGATGAGGGTCACAAATCGAGGTATACTATTCATCCGGGCAGTACGAAGATGTATCAGGATTTGAAGCAACAATTTTGGTGGATTAATATGAAAAGGGAAATAGCAGAGTATGTTTCGAAGTGTCTAACTTGTCAGCAGGTCAAAGCCGAGCATCAGAGACCCGCGGGATTACTTCAGCCATTAGAGATTCCCGAGTGGAAATGGGAGCATGTGACTATGGATTTCGTTACGGGACTGCCTCGTACCCGTAGGAAGTATGATAGCGTTTGGGTAATAGTGGATAGATTGACCAAGAGTGCCCATTTCTTGCCTATTGATATCAGATATTCGATGGAGAAGCTTGCAACCCTTTATATCGACGAGATTGTTAGATTGCACGGGGTTCCGGTTAGCATTGTGTCAGATCGAGACCCGAGGTTTACTTCTAGATTCTGGAAGGCGTTTCAGGAAGCTTTGGGTACAGATTTGCGATTCAGTACTGCTTTTCATCCTCAGACCGATGGTCAATCCGAGAGGACTATTCAGATTTTGGAGGATATGTTGCGAGCGTGTTCGATAGACTTTTCCGATTCTTGGGATTCGCACCTACCGTTAGTGGAATTCTCTTACAACAACAGTTATCAGGCTAGTATCGAGATGGCACCGTTCGAGGCCTTGTATGGAAGAAAGTGTAGATCGCCTATTTGTTGGGATGAGGTTGGTGAAGCGAGAGTTTTGGGTATTGATTTGCTTCGGGATTCAGTTGAAAAGGTTAAAGTTATCCGGGATAGGTTGAAGACAGCTCAGAGTCGTCATAAGAGCTACGCAGATAACCGAAGACGAGATCTTAGTTTTCAGATTGGTGATTGGGTGTTTTGAAGGTATCTCCAAAGGTGGGTATTCGTAGGTTTGGGAAGAAAGGCAAGTTGGCTCCGAGGTTTATTGGCCCGTTTGAGATTTTGGGAAAGGTTGGACTTCTTGCGTATCGTCTTGCGTTGCCGCCATCTTTGGACCGGTTGCACAATGTGTTCCACGTTTCTATGCTTCGGAAGTATGTTCATGATCCGTCTCACGTGTTACCGAGGATACCGGAAGATATTGAACCCGATATGAGTTATGAGGAACGACCGGTTCGGATCTTAGATTCCAAGGTCCAAGAGTTGAGAAACAAGAGCATCGCGTTGGTTCGTGTCCTTTGGAGGAATCATAACATCGAGGAATCGACGTGGGAGCTTCGCGATGAGATCGAGAGGAAATTTCCGTGGCTTTTTGTTTAAGGTAAGTCTCGTTAAAATTCGGGTCGAATTTTCTTTAAGGGGGAGTGAATGTCACGACCCGAAGTATAGGCTCTATTTTATTAGTAATTAAATGATTTTTATTTAATTATTTGCTTAATTATTTATTTAAATTATTATCTATTTAAATAATTATGTGTGCAATTTATGTGTTATAATATTTATGCCTAGCATTTTATTTGGGTCTTAATTGTTAGGGAGAGTATCTTAGTTGAGCTAGTTAGTAAGGGAAAGGGGGGGGCTAGGTGTATCATTTCAAATTACTCCCTCCCTACTCCTACCCTCTCCTTCTTACACCCCATCTCCCTCACCCTACTCCCTCCCTCTCCCGCTCTCTCTCTCCAAGCCAGAAAAGGTGAGTTTTCTTCTCCTTCTTCTCTCTTCTTTTTCTTCATCTTCTTCTAGTCATTTCTCATTTCCTAAAACGTAAACATTGTTTAGATCGTCGCTAGGATCGCGTAGAGTCAAAAGATTTGAAATCCGTCAACTTTGAGAAAATTCAAGTAAGTTACTTTTCCCCCATTTTTATGCCAAAATGCTCATATTATGTTCATATAATGCCATTGTTGTTATAGTTGAAGTTTGGATGAGTTTAGATGTTGTTTGGGGTTCATTTGGGTTTTTGTCTAAAAATGGTGATTGATGTTGAAGTTGAGTTTGATCCTTGGTTGGGGTCATTTATGGTGTTCTTAAGGTCCCCTTTTGTGTTAGATGTTGTTTGGGTACCTTAGAATGACTATTGAAAGCATTTGGTTTGAGTTATGTTGTTTGGGTGGAAAATTTGGGAGAAACCCAGTTGGTTTTGGCCGTTTTCCGGCGACCTGGTGTGTGGGCGACCGCCCATGATGGGTTTTGGGCGACCGCCCATGAGATCAGTTGATCCGGAGGATTTGACCAAAGTGAGTAGGCGACCGCCCACTATTGGGTTGGGCGACCGCCCAGGAAGTCAGTGAGTTTTGGGCTTGGGATTGGGTTTTGGGCGACCGCCCAAACTGGCTATGGGCGACCGCCCATACCAGCTGTTCTGAGCCTCTTTGTTATTGAATTGTTTAAAAGTCCAAGCCCGATCTAGGCTCGAAGTATCACCCTAGTTGACTTAAGTTAATGTTGTGGAACACTTTATTGTTCGAGAATGATCCCCTTGTGATCGATTGTGATATGTGATTTATTTAAGTATCATTTTGAGAACGTGATTCATCTTTGATGTGCGGTTTATGTTGGTTTGCCTTTGTGGTGATCTATTTGGATTGATTCCCTACTTTGGAATCCCTTGTTGTTTATCGTGCTAGTATTTTATTACTTAGCCTTTACGTGAAAGTCCAGCTGGTATTTTGTGTGTGTTTGGGCGATGCGAAACATTATGATGGCACGGCCAAGTCCATTATGATGTTGACCATTGTTTTGCCCCCTTATTACCCTCCTCCAGATTGGCCTTGGATGTGAGAAGAGCTAGCTCCCTTGTGTGCATTTTAGCTTTACTTGGAGCATGACTTTGTGGCATGTCTCCCGTCCTTTGTGACACTCCTTTGGTTATTGGTTCCGGTACCGGGGTTTTCTCTTCGGCTTTCATGCCATTATGAAGATGTTGATTGGTTGATTATTGAAGCTGCGCAGCGATCCTTTATTTGGATGTTCCGGTTTGGAAAACCTTGGCTATATCCTTTGTTATGTGTTTATTTCCGCTGCTATCTGTATGTGATAAATGCTATGTGCTATGTGATATTTATCATTGCTTATTGCTTATTGCATCATAGCATGTCATGTAGTTGCATTAGTAACTTATTGAGATTTATCTCACCCCGTTTCTTTTATCTTTGTTTTTCCTTAACCCCTCCCCCCCAGGTGCTAAGGATTAGTCTCGCTGATCACGAGATAGAGGACGTCGAGTGTGGATCCGTTCTTTTGGGGAAGGTTGATATAGGTTGGTTTCCATTATGTAAATGTGTAACCATTTTGGGGTATTTGTACCAAACAATGACGTCACTAAGATTTGTATATTTCTATTTTGTTGGGCATAAACTCGTGGGAGTTTATGATAGTTGTAATTGGTTTTTTTTAAACTTTGATTTGTAAAACTTTGGATTACCCTTTTGGTATTAAATGAAATTTTTAACTTCGGTATTTTGGAGTTTATTGTTAGAGTCGACGTCCAGATCGCGGTCCCGGGGCCCGCGGGGACCGGGGTCGCGACACTGACCATACTGTTGGAGGGTCGGGTCTTGGATTCGCCATTTACCCGATTGCTGATTGACAAGGAGCAAAGAGTCGCCGAATACTTCTAGTTCCGTGACGTTTCTTTCTTCGAGAGCTTGCTTCAGCCATGCTATGCATGCTTCGTACTCGGCAATGTTGTTGTAGCTTCGAATTCCAGATGGATGGCAATGGGAGTGTAGATGTCTTTTGGATCGACAAGCATATACCCTATACCAAAACCGTGTTTTTGGCGGCGCCATCTAAAAAAAGTTGCCACTTATTTTCCTCGGTTGCGGTTACAAATTAAATGCTCGTCGGGAACTGTACGTCTCCCCCTTCAATTCGTCACACGGGAATTCGGCAAGCTGGTCACTGAACACTTTTCCCCTGACGGATTTTAGTGTGTGACGTAAGTGATATCATAGCCGGCGAGCATGAAGTACCATTTGGCTATTCTTGTTGACATGAAAGGCTTCTCGAAGATTGTAGCGGAGCGGGTCTATCTTTGCTACTAGCTTGATCGGAAAGCTTCCATATAGTGTTTGAGCTTTTGAGTAACCCAAACCAATACTGCACATGACTTCTCTAAGACAGACTAGTTCTTTTCGCCTCCTTGGAATCGGCGACTGACAAAATAAATGGCATTCTCCTTTGTGGACTCTCGTTGCTCTTGTGCTAACATAGCCCCTAGGGCTTCATCATTGACAGTGATATAGAGCAAAAGAGGCTTCTCCTTGTGCGGCGGAACTAGAACTGGAGGGCACGTCAAGTAATGCTTCACTTGGTCGAAGGCTTCTTGGCACGCGTCGGTCCATTCTAGAGCCACATTCTTCTTGAGTAGCTTGAAGATTGGCTCGCACATGGAAGTGAGTTGGTGCACAAACCGACTGATGTATTGTAGTTTGCCCATGAAACCTTTGATCTCTTTCTACGTCTTTGGAGGAGGCATGTCAATGATTGCCTTGATTTGGAGGGATCTACTTCAATTCCCCTTTCGGTGACCATATAACCAAGAACTTTGCCTCGTATGACCCCGAACGTGCACTTTGCAGGGTTGAGCCTCATCTTGTGTTGACGAAGCCTTCGAAGAACTTGCGGAGACGATTAAGTTTTGACTATCGGTCCCTTTGGAATGAATGATCATGTCGTCCACATAGACCTCGATTTCTTTATGAATCATATCGTGGAACAATTCTTTCACGGCTTTTTGGTAGGAAGCCCCAGCGTTTCTTAACCCAAATGGCATGACTGTGTAGCAAAAGGTACCCCATGGTGTTGTGAAGGCTGTCTTATGTTGATCTTCCTCGGCCATGAGAATCTGATTGTACCCAGCGAACCCATCCACGAATGAGCGAACCTCGTAGGCAGTATGGGAGTCGACCAGCATGTCGATGTTAGGGAGTTGAAAAATCATCTTTCGGGGAAGCTTTGGTCAAATCCCGGAAGTCCACACAAACTCGAACCTTGCCGTTTGCCTTTCTGACTGTCACGATGTTGGCTAACCATGTCGGTACTTGATAACCTTGATGAACCCACCCTGAGGAGCTTCTCGATCTCTTCTTTGACTTGCAGAGACCATTCTGGCTTGATCCTTTCTGAGTTTCCTTTTACCGGCTTGGCATCTTCTCTGATCGGAATTCTGTGCTCCGCTACTTTTCTGTCCAAACCCGGCATGTCTTTGTATGACCATGCGAACACATCCACGAACTCCCGTAGTAGTGCAGTCAATCTGTCTCTGTCGTCCCCCTTGAAGAAGCTTCCGATCTTAGTTTCCCTTGGCTCTTCGTCGGTACCCAGATTAACAACATGCAATTCTTCGTCACCCCTGGACCATTTTCACCCACGACTACGGACCTGTTGAGCAAGTTCATTTAAGTATGTTGTGTTTTCGTTGTCTATTTCATCATAATTTGAATCGTTATTAACTTGTTCATTAAGTTCATTATTAGTTAATTCATCATTTATGATATTGCAATCTCAGGGTACTCAGAAATATCAAATCTTTCATTAGCAAAGAAAAGGAAACACACGCTCGGCTATGGCCTCCATATCCCTTTGGGTGATGGTATTAGAAACACTCTCGGACTCGAAAGTAAGTGTGAGCCGCTCTTCCTTTGTTGCTGTGCGGGGTATGCAACCCATTTCTTGGACTAGGAATTCCTCGGATACCACGGGCCCTTTCGTAGAATACAATTGTTGATCGGCTCAGAGCTGGCAGGATCTCACTGATAGTCTTTATTCATGATGACGGTGTCATGGATGGCGTTGACTTGGCATTCATTCATTATGGCAAGCTCTTCGAACATGGAGGCTAAATCTGTCGGTTCTTCCCCCACGATGATTTCTGTCTCAGACTCTATAGTCACCTTCCTTCCCCACCATTCACGGGGTGATATGGGAGTTGGTTCCCTTTCAGATTTCTGGATCTCACAATCGGAGAAGATTTCGAGACCGGGCTTTTTGACACCCTTATTGTTAACCCACGGCTCGAGAAAGATCATGTATGGAACGTCTTCCCCTTGGCGGACAAAATAGCCATTCAGCGTCTTGCGGTAAGGCCTTAGATTAGGGACCTCATGACGACGGCCTTCTTTACGAGCTCGGGCCTTTTCATTCTTGATCGCTTGCTCTTGTTTCAAGTCTTCTCTGGAAGGCTCGTACCCCAAACCGAATGTGTTCTTGACAAGTGGGACTCGCACAGGATGTAGGATTCCTTGTTGATATTTCCCTAGGCCTAAACCAGGGAAGTAGTCCATATTCCTCATCATGCGGAGGACTTTGTGATTGCTGGGGGTCCATGATCCGTTTCCCCCTTCTTTGTCAATGGCGTTGATTGAGACGCCGGAGAGAGTGGAGTCTGGTAAACCATGCTGAACTTGGTGGATGGGTTCACCTTTTCTGTAGATAGTGATGTTTTCGGCTATGACGGTCACTATTTCATCACCATTTCGGATCTTGACACATTGATGGAGAGTTGACGGGAAGGCATTAGAACTGTGAATAGCCTCGGATTACTTGAGTAGAAGGCTTCAAATCGGAATCCTTAAGCCCCAGTATGCCCATGATTTCTGCCAGGCATGAGGTTGAGTGCGGACCACCGTCCACTAAGACTCTTGAGATGGCCTCACCCTTGCTTGTACCTTGAGGTAAATAGCCTCGTTGTGGTCAGAACCAATGGTGGAAGGTCCATATCGGCAAAGGTGATGACGTTGCCAAAATGAATGTGGCTGATCATTGCCGTGAGGTCCTCGGGAGTAGTATCGGGAGAAATTGATGTATCATTGAGATTGTGGATGACGAGATCTCGGTGTTTCTTTGAGGATGCGATGAGGTCCCAAATAGAGATGTTGGCTTGAGTTTTTCTTGAGTTGGACAAGTAGAGGATCTTCGGAGTGTCGCGAGCTTGCAGCCTTTGAGAAGAGGAGTTTGGTGCGGAAAGTGGAAGGGTTGCTTGGTATGACTCAACCGGATCGAGTTAGCATGTTGACGTTCCCATCTTGCTTCTTTTTCCTATTCTCTAGTACTTCCCTCATTACCTCATCGTAAGTTACAACATAACAGAATTTTCAAGTTTATTCATAACATTGGGACCCCCATTCACAATTGGGATTGAGTGGGTGGTCCCCTCGAGTTCTCCTATCTCTAATACATTGACATGTTCGTCATTAGTCACTACTAATTCTTTCTTGTCTATGAGATCTTGAATGACATTGTGGAGAACGAAGCATTCCTCGGTGGTGTGGCCACTATATTGGTGGTAGCCACAATATTTGTGGTGAGCATGATTGGGGTTGACCGTCTTGGGTTGGTACCCTTGTACAGGTGTGACTTGACCCTTTGCTTTGAGGACTTCGAAAGCTTCGGTTTGAGTCATGCCTTGGAAAGGCGTGTAGACACGGTCATTTCGAGACTTCTTCCCTTGGGGTGGAGGAACCTTTTTGTAATTCCCCTTGTCGATAGTGACGGCGTTGACCGAGGCCTCTTTTGTGGAGTTGGAAGCGGCCTTATAGCGGTAGCTAGGAGCACTTTTCTTGACTTCCTTGAGAAACTCGTCCATTCGGACCCCCGCCTCATACATTTGGGAGAAAATCCGCATAGCAAGCCCCACTTAGGTGGTGCGGATCAATTTTGAGACTTTGAGAAAGATGTCCATTTGCTCCTTGGTATTTGGCCTTTCCACAATCTCGGAGAGTTTATCATTCCATCTCCTTGTGAAGTCGATGAAGGACTCGTGGTCTCGTTGAGTAGTGTTTCTCTAGCTCTTTCCTTGTGGGCCGGTGAGTGGTGTTGCCTTGGTATTAGTTCTTGAAGGCAAGCATGGCGGAGTCCCAATCAAGACGGACAGTGAGTGGGAGAGTAGCATACCAATCTTTTGCCGCCCCCTCGAGAGTGAGAGGAAAGCATTGAGCCATCACCTTGGGGGAGACCTTCTTCGGAACCATTGCCCAAATATAAGTCTCAATGTGAGCCATAGGACAAGAGTTGCCCTTGAATTTTCTTATGTCGGGCATCCTGAACTTATCAGGAAGAGCGGCCATAGTACTCATGAGGATGGATGATTGATAAAGGCTTGTGTCGGAGCCTTTCCCCATGTTGAGCTTATTGAATTTTTGGTCGATGTAGGCCATGATAGAATCCACCATTTGGGCTCATTGTTCTCGGAATTTGGCTCTCCCACTTTCTTGGTGCGGGTGTTGACATAAGGACTTTTTGAACAAACCTTCGGTCCATTCGGATTCGTCATCGTCATTTTTGCTCTTCCCCTTGGCAAGCTTAGTGAGCTTTTCTTTCATTAGCTCCATCTCGGCCTCGTGGGCCTCCCTTTGGCTGTCGAGGTGGGATTGCCAAATGTCGTCTTTGCTTTGTGCCTCCTTATTAAGGTGGAGACTTGCTATTGGAGGAGTTGGACCATGGTTCGAGTTGCTCGGAGGTCATGGTATTGTTGGTGTTGTTGCGCCGGCCATTGTTGATGTAGGAGCTGTTGAAGTGATCTCTTCACAGACTAACAATTTGTCGAATCCTGTAGACTCTGTAAGTACCATTGAACCTATATTGTAGAAGAGGCCCTTTCCAGTCTTGAGTAACACTTGTGGTCCACGAAGAGGCTTAGAACACACAGTTGGCACCGAATCGAACCACATAGAGAAAAGACTCTTTTTTTTTAT
>JAOWBW010002075.1:48009-131856 GCA_026119855.1 Campanula takesimana
GAAGTGGTTCCTAGTATTGCTAACTCAATAGACCTTTATTGTGATAATAATGGTGCTATTGGCTCAAGCAAGGAAACCAAGGGCACATCAGAAATCCAAACACATAATTAGGCATTTTCATATTATTTGAGAAATCGTTAATAGGGGAGACGTGAATATATGCAAAGTACCTTCTGATGACAAGGTTGCGGACCCGCTAACAAAGGGACTTTCACAAGCTAAACATGATGGTAATGTTAGGTCCATGGGTATTAGATACATGGGAGATTGGGCCTAGGGCAAGTGGGAGATTGTTGGTAGTGGTGCCCTAGGCACATTTAATAAACGTTGTAATTGTTATCATTTATTTCATATCAATAAAGAGATGTTTTGATTATTATTGTTGTTCATGTTTACTTATAATAATCTCCGTCCCTAGTACTTGTTAAGCGCTAGTATAAAGGCTAAATGATCATGTTAGACTTATGGGTACTTGTTTGGAACAAGGAACTGGACATGACCCGCCGTATGAGATTTATTTCATGGTCTATGTCGTACATATATCTCATATTAGTTATGTCATTCGAATTCTTAGACATGAAGTTATTATAGTCTTCCACTTGATGAACATTATGTTTGACATATTCAAACGCTACCTTAACCGGGTAGTTATAAAGTGTATGATTGGCATAATCGGATTCACGTAGGGAAGAATAATAAGCTAAATGGATTTGTCCCTCTTCGGAGAGATCTCAAGCTTAGGCCTCTCGTAGGAATGATGTTGATGAAAATGTTCGGCCGGACTCAAATGAATTGATTAGATCAATGTCATTTGGATTATCAACATATTCGTAATCGAGAAAGTAATGAACAAAGACAAGTTGACCGTTTGACCATGACTCGTGTTCAATGAGATCGTGGACAAAGGGATTGTGACATATTCTAAAGGAATGCGAACTTGTATCTAGTTATACTATTTGGGTAGGTATCACGGTTTGCCAGAACATAATCATATCTTATGGATTCATGTTTGAACCATTGCCAACTTAGTATAATCCTAGAGGGTCACACACAATAGAACGAATCCTAAAGGACTATATTGGAAATTATGGGTCTCTGATCCTGGTGTGCGATCTTACAAACCAGGCTGGGCGGCCACACATGTTTTGGGCGACCGCACACCTGTTTTTGGGCGGCCGCACAGTAAGTCGGGACAGATTTCCTGATTTGATTAGGAAAAGAATTTTGGACGGGTTTTGACACAAGTTTCCTATTTGGAATAGGTCTAACTTGATATAAATAGCCAAATTCGGCCAGAACTCAACCCTAGCTTTTGTGCAAGTCTCCAAAGAGTTTGAGAGAGTTTTATTTTTTTCTAAGACATCCTAGATTGAAGAACAAAATAATACACAAATAATATTCCATATAGTTCATATTATTGTGAAAATGTGTTTCACAATTTTGGTCTAGCAACCAAGATCAAGTATTCTTGATATTCGTTTAAGGTGTGGATACCGCTAGAGGGTGAAGCTCATCATCTTCAAAGTTTCGTTTTCTTACTTGTTCGTGATTAAAGCTTCAATTTCTCCACCAAGATTAAAGACCAAATTCAAAGTCATCAAGGGTTAGTTTTCTAGTATTCATATTGCAAGTATTTCATTTAATCATATGAATGGATCTATGGGCTTTGGGTTTCATAAAATTTTAAATGCTATTTTCCGCTGCGCATGTTACTACGAAACCCCAATCTCAATCAACTCAGATTCAAAGATAAAACGAAGTTATAATTATGAAGAGTTCATAATAGCTAAAATTGAGAAACAAAATTCTTGATTCAAGTTTGGAGATCCATGTGGAATTGTGAATGCAATTGGCCTACGTTCATCGAGACCATCTATTGCTTAGTTTCAGCCACATGGACTACTTTCTTGGTTTCTTGAATTAGTGCGGAATTGTGATTGTGGTTGCCTTATGGCTTAGTTCGGCCGCACTTCTTGTTGTCTAGATTTGGAGATGATAACCAAAGTTCAAATAGTCTCATCCTTATAATTATAGAGAAACTAATGACACATAAATATTATGCTTAAATTAATGGAGATTACTTTAGTGACTAAACTTGATGCTCAACATATTTATCTTGTTGGAATAGAGATCCCTCAAAGAACAAAGAGAAGAAAATCGTACTGCAGGCGAGCGGGCGCCTGGTCTTGAACAGGTGAGCACCCGAGTTGAGCAGAAAGTTTCAGCCGTCTGGAATTTAATTCAGGCGGGCGCCTGGTCCCCCGATCTGGATTCAGGAAATAGCAGGATTTTCGGGATTTCTCTTATGTTTAGGTTTAGGTCTTATTCTAGGTTGTATATTTAAGCAATGTTCCGCCCCCATACTCATTGTAACTCAGATTTAACATATTATAGTGCAAGATCCTGGCTTGGTAGTTCCCCCAGACGTAGTCAAACATATTGACGAACTGGGTAAAAAAATTCTTGTGTTCCTTTGTCTTTTGCTTTGGTTATTTATTTCTTGTGCTTGTTTGGTGCTGCTGCGATTTCTTGCGATTTGGTTGGGTGTTGGGAGGGATTATTTCACAACAACTTGTATCAGAGCTCCGGTTTAACAATATGGGTTTATCAAGCAATCAAGAATGGGCAAGGATAAACAAGCGGTGGAGAAATTTAATGGGTCAAGACTATGGGTTTTGGAAGATGCAATAGACGATCTCTTGTATAACAAAGATCTCTATAAGCCCTTAACAGAGTCAAGCCGGAAAGCAAAAAACAAGAAGACTGGGATCTTATGGATCGGAAATCCCTAGGGGTGGTTCGATCTACTTTGTCAAAGTGGATCGCGAAGACTACCAAGAAGGCGAAAACCACCAAGGAGCTATTGGATTATCTTACTGAGAGATTTGAAACTCCATCTGCTGCAAATAAGGTTGATTTTGATACGCAAAATGGGTAATATCAAGATGCAAGAGGGAGGATCCATACCTACACACATCGATGAGTTTATGGATGCTATAGACTAAGTGGCGGCTTTGGATATTACGTTTGGTGATGAGGTTCATGCTTGTCAATTGCTAGCATCCTTACCAGGAAGTTGGAGCGGAACGGTGACGGCGTTAAATGCTTCAGTAGGTAAGAATAAATTTAAGTATGAAATGATGTTAAGGACTTTCTTTAGGCTAGGAAAATCGTATGAAGAATTTGGGGACACCATCTACTTCGGGATCGGCTTTAGTTACAAACTTAGCAGGGAGAAGGCCGGGTACTAACAACAAGGGGAGAACCGAATCAAAGGAAAACGTAGGAGGTTGGTAGTACAGGCTGGGATGGGGGGGAGAACAAGAATGTACCAAGGGTTGCCAAGGGATCGGTACAGTGCTATCATTGTAAGGAGTTTGGGCACTAAAGAAGGATTGTCCCATGCGAGGGGATATAATCGGCAAATATGGTAACTGGGGGGGTGAAGATGGTACTGTTGTATAGTTTAGGAGAAGTCGTCATAGTATGTGAGCTAGATAGGTGCTGGATTCGGGGGCATCATTCCACTCATGTGGGCATGCAAAGGAGTTGGAAAATTATACTTCCGGTGATTTCGGAAAGGTCTATCTGGCAGACTGCGAGCCTTTGGAAATCAAGGGAGGGGGGGGATGTCAGAATAAGAGCATCAGACGGGAAGGTCTTACATCTACAAGCTAGCATCAGACACATTCCGGGTTTGAAAAAGACCCGTTATCAGTTGGGCAGCTTGATGAGAGGGTTACAAGGTAACTTTTTGCTACAGGAACTGGGTTATTACCAAGGAGGATTCATAGATCACTCGGGGTAATAAAGAGGGGACATTGTATTTAGCGAATAACACCAAGGATAGTATCGCGGTGGCGTCAGCCAATGGTGATACGGATTTGTGGCACTGTCGATTGGGTCACATGAGTGAGAAGGGGATAAAGTACTTTGCTCAAAGGGATTACTACCAGGTTTTGAAGATAGTCAACGTGGGGATCTGCGAGGATTGTGTGTTTGGAAAACAGGCGAGAAGCAACTTCTCGAGGACAGGTAGGGCTTTGAGGAAGCAAAGTTAGAATTGGTTCACACAGATTTGTGGGGACCGGCCCAGTAGCTTCTCTAGGTGGTGAGTCATACTACATATCATTTATTGATGATTCGACAAGGAAGGTCTGGGTTTATTTCTTGAAACACAAAGATGAGGCATTCGAGGTGTTTAAGAAATGGAAGGCCTTGGTGGAGAATCAGACGGGTCTTAAGCTCAAAAGCTTGAGGTCTGACAATGGTGGGGAGTATAAGCTCAGGGAGTTCAAGGAATATTTTGCAACAATGGTATTCGTATGGTGAAGACACCAAAGGGAATACCTCAACACAACGGGGTTACAGAGAGGATGAACAGGACATTGAACGAGCGGGCTAGAAGTATGAGATTGAAGTGTGGACTTCCGAAGACGTTCTGGGCATATGCGGTTGACACGGCTGCTTTCTTGATCAATAGGGGACCATCGGTACCATTGGGGAATGAAATTCTAGAGGAAGCATGGAGTGGCAAGCAGGAAAATTTGTCATTTCTTCGTATATTTGGCTGCGTTTCATATGTTTATATAGACTCTGCTGATAGAACTAAATTAGATGCTAAATCTGTAAAGTGTACGTTTATTGGTTATGGCGGGGATGACTTCGGGTACAAGTTTTGGGATGATTAAAATCATAAGGTTATTCGTAGTCGGGATGTTATATTTAATGGAAAGGTTTTGTACAAGGATAGAAAGGGGGCATCTGATGGGGTTAGTCGGAGCCAAACATTGTTGAGGTAGATATTCCAGACTCGGGTGGGAGCAAGACGGTTCATGATTACCAAGATCAGGGGGTCACTGAAGATGAACTACATACTCCAGGACCGGATATTCCGCTGCGCAGATCCAACAGATTGCGTGGATCTCCTGATAGGTATTCTCCTTCAAATTACTATTTGTTGTTAACAGATAGTGGTGAACCGGAATGTTATATGGAGGCTGTTCGTAGTGCACTTTGTGATAAGTGGAAATCTGCGATGGAGGATGAGATGGACTCATTGAAGGCCAATAAAACTTGGGAGTTGATTAAACTACCTAAAGGGAAGAAGGCATTGCATAATAAGTGGGTTTACAAGATCAAGGAGGAGGCAAACGGCAGTAAGCGTTACAAGGCAAGACTGGTTGTGAAAGGGTTTCAAGAAAAATACGGTATTGACTATACCGAGGTATTTACTCCTGTTGTGAAGATGACCACTATCAGAATGGTTCTGGGGATAGTAGTGGCAGATAATTTGTTGCTAGAACGGATGGATGTAAAGATGGCCTTTCTTCATGGGGATTTGGAGGAAGAAATTTACATGGTACAACCAGAAGGATACTTATCTAAGGGTAACGAGGAACTTGTTTGCAGATTGACTAAGAGCTTGTATGGCCTTAAACAAGCTCCTAGGCAGTGGTACAGAAAGTTTGATGGATTCATGAATGACATTGATTTTATCAGATGTGAGGCGGATGATTGTTGCTACTTCAAGAACACTGACAATGGGTACATAATCTTGCTATTATATGTGGATGACATGCTAATAGCGGGCTCTAGTAGTAGAGAGGTAAACAGATTGAAGGCACAGTTGTCAAAGCAGTTCAAGATGAAAGATTTGGAGGAGGCCAGAAAAATCTTGGGCATGCGGTGTCACGACCCGAAATCTAGGCTCTATGTTATTAGTAATAAATAATTATTATTTATTTATTTGCTTATTTTTTTATTTAATTATTATTTATTTATTATTTATGTGTGCATTTTATGAGTTATAATAATTTATACCTAGCATTTTAATTGGGTCATTTGTGCTAGTGTAGAAATATTGTGTCTTATTTGTTAGTGGGGAGTATTTGTGTGTAGTGTAGAGGAGGGGGCCTAAGTGTAAATTCTTTAAATCATTTTCCCCTACTCCCTCCCTACTCCTTCTCTTCTCCCGCACTACTCCATCTCCCAGCTCAATCTCTCTCTCTCTCTCTATACTTGGGGTAAGCTTCTTCTCTCTTCCTTGTCTCTTCATTATCTTCCTCTTCCTCTCATAATCTCTCATTTCTTAAAACGTGAAAGGTGTTTAGATCGTCGATAGGATCGCGTAGAATCAAAAATATTTGAAATCCATCAACTTTGAGAAAATCCAAGTAAGTTACTTTTCCCCCATTTTGATGTTAAAATGTTCATATCATGTTCATATAATGCTTTTGTTGTTATATTTGAAGTTTGAATGAGGTTGCAATTTATTTGGAATTTATTTGAGTTTTGGGGTCAAAAATGGTGATTTATGAATGTTGGGTTTGATTCTTGATTTTGGTTGTTAAATGTTGTTGTATGAGTCTTTTTGGACTTATAAGTTGTTTTGGTACATTAGTATGCTAGTTAGAGGGTTGGATTCTGGTTGAAATGTGTTTTGGTATGAAATGGAAGAACCCATTTTGTTCTTCCCGATTTCCAGCATTCCAGAAGATTGGGCGACCGCCCAAAAATGCATGGGCGACCGCACATCTATCTGAAAGGTTTTGTTCTTGCTTGATGACCTTTTTGGGCGACCGCACAGATCACATTGGGCGGCCGCACAGTCCTCTGAAAGTTTACATTTGTTATTTTGTGTGGTTGAAGAATGCGTTTTGATCCAAATCTTGGGTGTCCTTCTAGTTGACCTTAGTGGACATTGTAGTACACTCTAGTGATAGAATTGGGTCCTTTGTGATTATGTTTGTGTTGGAAATAAATTAAGTGTTAATTGAGATTATTGGAACACTTTAATTGTGTGTTGTTGGTTCATTTCACTTTCTTGGTGACTTCTTGGTATGGTTCCCTACTTTGGAACCTTAAGTTGTTTATTTAAGCTAGTATTTATTACTTAGCAGTTATTTGAAAGTCCAGCTGGTATTTTGTGTGTGTTTGGGCGATGCGAAACATTATGATGGCACGGCCAAGTCCATTGTGATGTTGACCATTGTTTTGCCCCATTATTACCCTCCTCCAGATTGGCCTTGGATGTGAGAAGAGCTAGCTCCTTTGTGTGCATTTTAGCTTTACTTGTACCATGACTTTGTGGTATGTCTCCCGTCCCTTGTGACACTTCCTTTGGTTATTGGTTCCGGTACCGGGGGTTTTCTCTTCGGCTTTCATGCTATGATGAAGATGATGATTGTTGATTATTGAAGCTGCGCAACGATCCTTTATTTGGATGTTCCGGTTTGGAAAACCTTGGCTATATCCTTTGTTATGTGTTTATTTCCGCTGCTATCTGTTATGTGATAAATGCTATGTGCTATGTGATATTTATTATTGCTTATTGCTTCTTGCATCATAGCATGTCATGTAGTTGCATTAGTAACTTATTGAGATTTATCTCACCCCCTTTTCTTTTATCTTTGTTTTTCCTTGACCCCCCCCCCCAGGTGCCAAGGATTAGTCTCGCTGATCACGAGAAAGAGGACGTCGAGTGTGGATACGTTCTTTTGGGGAAGGTTGTCATATGTTGGTTTACATTATGTAAATGTGTAACCATTTTGGGATAGTTGTACCAAACAATGACGTCATTAAGAATTGTATATTTGTATTTTGTTGGGCATAAACTTGTAGAAGTTTATGATAGTTGTAATTGGTTTTTATCAAACTTGGTTTTGTAAAACTTTGGATCATCACCTTTTGGTATCAAATGGAATTTTTAACTTCGGTATTTCACAGTTTTGGATTTAGAGTCGACGTTCAGATCGCAGTCTCGGGCCCGTGGGGTCCGGGGTCGCGACAGTTGGTATCAGAGCTATGGCATTAGCTCTAAGTATAAGTCTAGGTGGATTAGTATGACCTAGGTGGGTAGTAGTGTGCGGAGTGATTAACGGTTGATGTTTTATACAGGTACTTGTTTACAATGGTTCGTAGAAGGAGTGGTGAAGGTAGTACCGGTAATGCAAATCAGAATGATACAAGGGAAGAAGCACGTGCTATGTTTCAAGGCATGTTCGAGGCGGCCATGAAGTCCATACATGATCAAGGTCCGAGGGTAGAACAAGCACCACCCCGCTATGGATTGGAGCAATTTCTGAAGTTGAAACGTTGAATTCAATGGGGAGCCCGATGTAAGGAATGCTGAGTTGTGGATTGAGTCGATGGAGAAGATTTATGATGTATTTGGGTGTTCGGATGAGGACAAGGTCCGGTTCGCGGCTTATAAACTTGTGGGAGCCGCCGAGCATTGGTGGAAAGGTGTTAAAGCTACTTGGGATGATACTCACACGGTGTATGCGTGGAGTTGTTTGTGCGCAAATTCAAGGAGCATTTCATTCCGGTTGTTGATCAAAACCGAAAGGAGATCGAGCTACTCAACCTAGAGCAAGGTGTGTTGTCTATAGCACAATACTCGGCTAAGTTCATAGAATTAGCCCGGTATTGCGACTATTTGGTGAGGACCGAGGAACAAAAATCTATGAGATTTATTCGGGGATTGAAGACCTCCATCCGTACTCAACTTATTGCTCAACAGATTGTGACTTTCCAAGATGCGGTGGACCGAGCCTACTTAATAGAGCAAGATATTGGGGAGCATAAAAGGAAGACCGAGGTAGCTAACCCGAGCAAGCCAGGAGGGAAAAGCAAGCCACAACACCGTTCCGATAACCGAGGTAACTTTGGGGGACAATCTCAGTTCCGAGGGAAACCGATCCCAAGGAACCCGGGTACCACTTCCGGGAACCAAGGGAGCCAAATTAGGAGGCTTTGTTCGTATTGTCAAAAGGAAGGTCATTCTGAAGACCGTTGTTGGAAGAAGCAAGGAAGGTGCACCAATTGTGGTCAAATGGGTCACTTTGTAAAAGATTGCCCGAGAGGTAGAGTACAAGCATCCGGGTCAGGAGTTGGCATTAATCAAGGTCAGAAAAGGGATGCTACCGGGAAGCCCAAAGTTCAAGGAAAGATTTTTGCCATGAATCAACAACAGGCGACCGATGATCCTACAGTTATAGGAGGTATTGTTTCTGTGTCTAATGTGAGCGCACGAGCGTTAGTAGATCCAGGATCATCTCATTCATACATTTCTGTGCAATTTGCTTCTCTGTTAAATGCTGCATTTGAGTCTTTACCGTACATGCTAGAGGTGTCGACCCCTATAGGAGAATGCTTGATTTCCGATCGAGTCTTTCATGCTTGTGATGTGGTTATTTGTGGTCGAGTCCTTTGTGCGGATTTGGTAGTTCTTCCTATCCAAGACTTTGATGTCATTTTGGGTATGGATTGGTTGAGCAAGTTTCATGCTTCCGTTGATTGCCGTAAGAAAACTGTTACTTTTTCTATTCCCGATGTGCCTAAATTTGTGTTTGAGGCTAGTCCTCTGAGTAGAAAGGTTCGCTTAATTTCTTTTATGAAAGCGAGAAAATTATTGCATAGTGGTTGTGAGGGGTATTTGGCTAGTGTTCTTGATACTAGGAAGGAATCCCCTAGTTTGGATAGTGTTCGGGTAGTTCGGGAATTTCCCGATGTTTTCTCTACCGAGTATGATATGCCTCCCGATCGTGAGATTGAGTTTTGTAGAGACCTTTTGCCGGGTACGGCTCCAATTTCGAAAGCACCTTATAGGTTATCCCCCGCAGAGTTGAAGGAATTAAAGGTTCAGTTGCAAGAGTTGCTTGATCAAGGGTTTATCCGCCCTAGTGTTTCCCCGTGGGGAGCACCGGTTTTATTTGTGCGGAAGAAAGACGGTTCCTTGAGATTGTGCATCGATTACAGAAATTGAATCAGGTTACGGTGAAGAACAAGTATCCTCTACCCCACATCGATGATTTATTTGATCAGCTTCAAGGGTCCGTGGTTTTCTCTAAACTTGATTTGAGGAGTGGGTACCATCAGTTGAAGGTTCGATCGGAGGATATTCCGAAGACTACTTTTCGCACTCGGTATGGTCATTATGAGTTCTTGGTTATGCCGTTTGGGTTGACTAACGCGACTGCAGTGTTTATGGATTTGATGAACCGAGTTTTCCATCCTTATCTTGATTCGTTCGTGGTGGCCTTTATTGATGATATACTCGTCTACTCTAAATCTCGAGAGGAGCACGAGCAGCACTTGAGGACAGTTTTATCCGTTCTTGCGAGGGAGAAATTATTTGCGAAGTTCAGTAAATGCGAATTTTGGCTCGAGAAGGTGTCATTTCTGGGTCATGTGATTTCGAAAGACGGGATTTCGGTGGATCCGTCAAAGATAGAGGCTATAGTGGATTGGAAGAGACCCGAATCAGTGACAGAGATTAGAAGCTTTCTTGGTCTAGCCGGTTATTACCGAAGATTTATTGAAGGGTTTTCGAGGATCGCTACTCCGATGACTCAGTTGACCCGGAAGAATGTTCCGTTTGTGTGGACCGAGAAATGTGACAAGAGTTTCGAGGAATTGAAGAAGAGGTTGACTACCGCACCGATCTTGACTTTGCCTAATGGGAGCGATGGCCTAGTGATTTACAGTGATGCTTCGAAAGAGGGTTTGGGTTGTGTGTTGATGCAGAATGGGAAAGTAATTGCGTATGCTTCGAGGAAGTTGACCCCTAGTGAACAGAATTACCCCACTCATGACATGGAGTTAGCGGCTATTGTATTTGCGTTGCACAAATGGAAGCACTATATTTATGGAGCGAAGTTTGAGATTTTTACCGATCACAAGAGTTTGAAGTACCTTTTCTCCCAGAAAGAGTTGAATAATAGACAGCGCCGATGGATGGAATTGTTGAAGGATTATGATTGCACGATTTCTTATCACCCGGGAAAGGCGAATGTGGTAGCCGATGCGATTAGTAGAAAATCTTATGTGGCTTCGATGATGGTTCGTGAGTGGAAAATGCTTGAGGATGTTCGAGATTGGTCTCCTCGTGAATCGAGACATGGGGCTATTTTTGTGAATATTAGGGTATCTCCGACCCTAATTCAGAGGATAAATGAAGCTCAGAAAGAAGATCCCGAGTTGGTGAAGATAATGGGTAAATTGAAGGAAAAGAATTTTGAGGATTTTTCTTTGAGTTCGAGTGGAGTGTTGACTTTCCGTGGAAGATTGTGTGTTCCGGATGTTGATGGAATTAAACAGAGAGTTCTTGATGAGGGTCACAAATCGAGGTATACTATTCATCCGGCAGTACGAAGATGTATCAGGATTTGAAGCAACAATTTTGGTGGATTAATATGAAAAGGGAAATAGCCGAGTATGTTTCGAAGTGTTTAACGTGTCAGCAGGTCAAAGCCGAGCATCAGAGACCCGCGGGATTACTTCACCTGTTAGAGATTCCCGAGTGGAAATGGGAGCATGTGACTATAGATTTCATTACGGGACTACCTCGTACCCGTAGGAAGTATGACAGTGTTTGGGTAATAGTGGATAGATTGACCAAGAGTGCCCATTTCTTGCCTATTGATATCAGATATTCGATGGAGAATCTTGCGACCCTTTACATTGATGAGATTGTGAGATTGCATGGGGTTCCGGTTAGCATTGTGTCAGATCGAGTCCCGAGGTTTACTTCTAGATTCTGGAAGGCGTTTCAGGAAGCTTTGGGTACAGATTTGTGATTCAGCACGGCTTTTCATCCTCAGACCGACGGTCAATCCGAGAGGACTATTCAGATTCTTGAGGATATGTTGCGAGCTTGTTCGATAGACTTTTCTGATTCTTGGGATTCGCACCTACCATTAGTGGAGTTCTCTTACAACAACAGTTATCAGGCTAGTATCGAGATGGCACCGTATGAGGCCTTGTATGGAAGGAAATGTAGATCGCCTATTTGTTGGGATGAGGTCGGTGAAGCAAAAGTTTTGGTTATCGATTTGCTTCGGGATTCAGTTGGAAAGTCAAAGTTATCCGGGATAGATTGAAAACAGCCCAGAGTCGACATAAGAGCTACGCAGATAACCGAAGGCGAGACCTTAGTTTTCAGACCGGTGATTTGGTGTTCTTGAAAGTATCTCCGAAGGTGGGTATTCGTAGGTTTGGGAAGAAAGGCAAATTGGCTCCGAGGTTTATTGGTCCGTTTGAGATTTTGGAAAAGGTTGGACTTCTAGCGTATCGTCTTGCGTTACCGCCATCTTTGGACCGTTGCATAATGTTTTCACGTTTCTATGCTTCGGAAGTATGTTCATGATCCATCTCACGTGTTACCGAGTGTACCGGAGGATATTGAGCTCGATATGACTTATGAGGAACGACCGGTTTGGATTTTAGATACCAAAGTCCAAGAGTTGAGGAGCAAGAGCATCGCGTTGGTTCGAGTTCTTTGGAGGAATCATAATATCGAGGAGTCGACGTGGGAGCTTCGTGACGAGATCGAGAGGAAATTTCCGTGGCTTTTTGTTTAAGGTGAGTCTCGTTAAAATTCGGGTCGAATTTTCTTTAAGGGGGAGTGAATGTCACGACCCGAAATCTAGGCTCTATGTTATTAGTAATAAATAATTATTATTTATTTATTTGCTTATTTGTTTATTTAAATTATTATTTATTTATTATTTATGTGTGCATTTTATGAGTTATAATAATTTATACCTAGCATTTTAATTGGGTCATTTGTGCTAGTGTAGAAATGTTGTGTCTTATTTGTTAGTGGGGAGTATTTGTGTGTAGTGTAGAGGAGGGGGCCTAAGTGTAAATTCTTTAAATCATTTTCCCCTACTCCCTCCCTACTCCTTCTCTTCTCCCTCACTACTCCATCTCCCAGCTCAATCTCTCTCTCTCTCTCTACTTGGGGTAAGCTTTTTCTCTCTTCCTTCTCTCTTCATTATCTTCCTCTTCCTCTCATAATCTCTCATTTCTTAAAACATGAAACGTGTTTAGATCGTCGATAGGATCGCGTAGAATCAAAAATATTTGAAATCCATCAACTTTGAGAAAATCCAAGTAAGTTACTTTTCCCCCATTTTGATGTTAAAATGTTCATATCATGTTCATATAATGCTTTTGTTGTTATATTTGAAGTTTGAATGAGGTTGCAATTTATTTGGAATTTATTTGAGTTTTGGGGTAAAAAATGGTGATTTATGAATGTTGGGTTTGATTCTTGATTTTGGTTGTTAAATGTTGTTGTATGAGTCTTTTTGGACTTATAAGTTGTTTTGGTACATTAGTATGCTAGTTAGAGGGTTGGATTCTGGTTGAAATGTGTTTTGGTATGAAATGGAAGAACCCATTTTGTTCTTCCCGATTTCCAGCATTCCAAAAGATTGGGCGACCGCCCAAAAATGCCTGGGCGACCGCACATCTATCTGAAAGGTTTTGTTCTTACTTGATGACCTTTTTGGGCGACCGCACAGATCACATTGGGCGGCCGCACAGTCCTCTGAAAGTTTACATTTGTTATTTTGTGTGGTTGAACAATGCGTTTTGATCCAAATCTTGGGTGTCCTTCTAGTTGACCTTAGTGGACATTGTAGTACACTCTAGTGATAGAATTGGGTCCTTTGTGATTAAGTTTGTGTTGGAAATTAATTAAGTGTTAATTGAGATTATTGGAACACTTTAATTGTGTGTTGTTGGTTCATTTCACTTTCTTGGTGACTTCTTGGTATGGTTCCCTACTTTGGAACCTTAAGTTGTTTATTTAAGCTAGTATTTATTACTTAGCAGTTATTTGAAAGTCCAGCTGGTATTTTGTGTGTGTTTGGGCGATGCGAAACATTATGATGGCACGGCCAAGTCCATTGTGATGTCGACCATTGTTTTGCCCCATTATTACCCTCCTCCAGATTGGCCTTGGATGTGAGAAGAGCTAGCTCCTTTGTGTGCATTTTAGCTTTACTTGGAGCATGACTTTGTGGCATGTATCCCGTCCCTTGTGACACTTCCTTTAGTTATTGGTTCCGGTACCGGGGGTTTTCTCTTCGGCTTTCATGCTATGATGATGATGATGATTGTTGATTATTGAAGCTGCGCAGCGATCCTTTATTTGGATGTTCCGGTTTGGAAAACCTTGGCTATATCCTTTGTTATGTGTTTATTTCCGCTGCTATCTGTTATGTGATAAATGCTATGTGCTATGTGATATTTATTATTGCTCATTGCTTATTGCTTCTTGCATCATAGCATGTCATGTAGTTGCATTAGTAACTTATTGAGATTTATCTCACCCCCTTTTCTTTTATCTTTGTTTTTCCTTAACCCCCCCCAGGTGCCAAGGATTAGTCTCGCTGATCACGAGAAAGAGGACGTCGAGTGTGGATACGTTCTTTTGGGGAAGGTTGTCATAGGTTGGTTTACATTATGTAAATGTGTAACCATTTTGGGATAGTTGTACCAAACAATGACGTCATTAAGAATTGTATATTTGTATTTTGTTGGGCATAAACTTGTGGAAGTTTATGATAGTTGTAATTGGTTTTTATCAAACTTGGTTTTGTAAAACTTTGGATCATCACCTTTTGGTATCAAATGGAATTTTTAACTTCGGTATTTCACAGTTTTGGATTTAGAGTCGACGTCCAGATCGCGATCTCGGGCCCCTCGGGGTCCGGGGTCGCGACATGCGGATTGACCGGGATAGGGTGTCGGGTAAGTTTTCTTTCACAAGCAGAGTACGTCAAGAAGGTCTTGGCAAGATTTTGCATGGAAGAGGAAAAGCCAACAGGTACACCATGTATGCACTTTAAGCTATCCGAGAAGGACTCACCTAAGGGCAAGGAGGAGCGTGACAAGATGGAAAGGACTCCATATGCTTCGGCAGTGGGGAGTCTAATGTATGCCATGGTGTGTACAAGGCCGGACATTGCACATGCGGTGGGAGTAGTCAACCGGTACATGGGAAATCCAGGGAAGTAACATTGGGAAGTGGTTAAATGGATCCTTCGTTACTTAAAGGGTACTGCTGGTAAGGCTCTATGTTTCTCAAGCAAGGATGTCTTTTTAGCGGGTTATGTTGATGCGGATTTGGCATCAAGTGATCTTGATAAGAGAATAAGTACTACGGGTTATGTATTTACATTGGGTGCTACGAAAATCTCCTGGGCTTTTAAATTGCAGAAGATCGTGGATCAGTCTACTGCGGAAGCAGAATATGTGGCAGTGACAGAGGCAAGCAAAGAGATGGTATGGTTGCAGAATTTCTTGGGTGAACTTGGGGAGATGCAAAGTGGTAATGCTCTCTACAGTGACAGTTAGAGTGCAATTCATCTAGCAAGGAATCCAGCATTTCATTCCAAAACAAAGCACATCGAGATGAGGTTTCACTACATCAGACATATTTTGGAGAGGTAGATCTTAAGCCTGGAGAAGATTCAAGGATCGGAGAACTCGGCTGACATGTTGACCAAGGTTGTAAACCTTGAAAAGTTGAAGCTATGTATAGCTTCAATAGAGTTTGGAGAATAGGAGAGGAAGAAGGCACTACCATAATCGAGGTGAGCACTATGGCACTAAGGATAAGTTGAAGACGGATATGAGGATGATATACACGGATTGATCTCTAGGTGGGAGATTGTTGGAATAGAGATCCCTTAAAGAAACAAAGAGAAGAAAATCGGTACTGCAGGTGAGCGGGCGCCTGGTCTTGACCAAGCGAGCGCCCGAGGTGGGCAGAAAGTTTCAGCCATCTGGAATTTAATTCAGGCGGGCGCTTGCCCTATACCAGGCGGGCGCCTGGTCCCCCGATCTGGATTCGAGAAATAGCAGGATTTTCGGGATTTCTCTTATGTTTAGGTTTAGGTCTTATTCTAGGTTGTATATTTAAGCAATGTTCCGCCCCATACTCATTGTAACTCAGATTTAACATATTATAGTGCAAGATCCTGGCTTGGTAGTGCCCCCAGACGTAGTCAAACGTATTGACGAATTGGGTAAACAATTTTTTGTGTTCCTTTGTCTTTTGCTTTGGTTATCTATTTCTTGTGCTTGTTTGGGTGCTGAGATTTGTTTCGATTTGATTGGGTGTTGGGAGGGCTTATTTCGCAACATATCTTATGTGCTCATAAATGTGTTGTATGCTATATGTGTTGAACCTTCTTAAAAGTTTTAAGTCCGTTTGCCACGCCATGATTAAAACACTTGTTAGTACATGGGTAATTTTAATGTAGATTCGCCCTAGCGAGGTGCATAAATTTTATTCAAATATGAGCAAGATGGATAATGTCGGCTCGCCCTTGTGAGGTATATTAACTATACGTTTAAAAGGGTTGGACTTAATTAGGCGTCAAAACAGGTTTGGGCGTAAGGCAAAGATGATATTAAAACATGCTTTTTGAAATTGAATTTCTTAAAGAATCTCAGAAAAGGATCTAAGAGTCATATTGGATATGATTGACAAGAGTTGTCTACCTAATTAATTTAATTTTGTGTAATCCGCCTTAGCGGACTTGAAATTAAATTAAAGTTGGATCTTAGCCCATTTAAATTATATTACATTGGATGTATAAGAAGGTTATATAATTTAGTGGGAGTATTTTTTGGAAAAACACATTGTTTATCTCTTTAATGAAAATTGGTACTTATTAAATTTTGGAAATTTTGCATAATTGTAGATAATGACTACCAACACTCAATAAATTTCATTGCGATCGATCCTTGAGAAGGATAAGCTTCAATAGAGTGGTACAAACTTCATGGATTGGATCCGAAGCCTAAGAATAGTTCTTAGGCAAGAAAATAAATTGTACATTCTCGATGGGCCTATTCCTGAAGAACCCGCAGCCACTGCCCCTAGGGCAGAGAGAGACAATAACAAGAAGCATCGTAATGTTTCTAGAGATGTGAGTTGTCTCATGCTCGCGACTATGTGCTCAAAACTCCAACAAAGTTTGGATCATTTGGAAGCCTATGAGATAGGCGTGGAGTTAAGAGACATGTTTCAAGAGCAAGCTAGGCAAGAGAGGTATAAAACCATTGTTGCATTCACTTCTTGAAAAATGAGTGAAGGGCAACAAGTGGGTCCTCACATGCTTAAGAAGAAGGGCTACGTGGAGCATCTTGAGAAACTTGGCTATCCAATCCCATTGGAGCTAGCCACGGATCTCATTCTTAATTCATTGCCTAAGAGTTATAATCACTTTGTGATGAACTATAACATGCATGGAATGGATAAGAATCTTCCCGAGTTGCATAATATGCTTAAAACTGCAGAGATGAAGATTGTGGAGAAAGGTTCTCCCCGTGCTCATGGTTCATGATGGAAAGGGGCAAGGTGCCAAAGGAAAGGGTAAGGCAAAGGTTGTCAAACCCAAGATTAGCAAGGCAAAGGTTGCCAAGGCTACTAGTTCAAAACCCGATGCACAAAAGGATGCAATTTGTTTCCATTGTTAATAAATTGGTCATTGGAAATGTAATTGCAAGGCTTTTATGGAAGAGCAAAAGAAGAAGAAGAGCAGTGGGACTGCGTCGACTTCAGGTATCTATATGATAGATATTCTCCTTTCTACCACTAGTTCTTGGGTATTGGATACCGGATGTGGTTCTCACATTTGTTTAAATGTGCAGGGACTAAAGAATAGGAGACTACTTAAAGAAGGTGAAGTAGACCTGCGCGTGGAAAATGGAGCAAGAGTTGTTGTATTAGCCGTAGGGACTTATGAAGTCACTTTACCTTCCGGTTTAATACTTGTTTTGAACAATTGTTATTATGTACCGGATTTAAGTAGAAATATTATTTCAATTTCTTGTTTGGATAATGAAGGTTTTAAATTTCTTATTGAGAATAAGAGATTTTCTATTTATTTAAATGATGTGCTTTATGGTATTGCAAGTTCATTTAATGGTCTTTATGTCCTTGATGTCAAGAATGAAAATAATGAAGATGTCTATCATATAAATAAGAAATCTAAACCTAATGATGTAAATCATGCTTATTTATGGCATTGCTGTCTTGGTCATATAAATGAGAAGTGTATCTCAAAACTCCATGGGGATGGTCTTTTGGGTTCATGTGACCTTGAGTCATATGATACTTGCGAGTCGTGTCTTCTTGGAAAAATGAGTAAGACACCTTTTACCAAGTTAGGTGAAAGGGCGAGCGACTTATTGGGGTTGATACATTCCGATGTATGCGGACCATTAAGTAGCAATGCTAGTGGAGGATTTCAATACTTCATAAATTTCACGGATGATCTAAAGAATTGTGGAATAGTTTCACAATTGACCCCACTCGGAACACCACAATGGAATGGTGTGTTCGAGAGGAGGAATCAGACTTTGTTAGACATGGTTCGATCAATGATGAGTCAAGTTGATCTTCCAATATCATTTTAGGTTTATGCTCTAGAAACTGCTGCTTTCACACTAAATCAAGTTCCAAGTAAAACGGTTCCTAAGACTCCATATGAGATGTGGAGCGGAAAGAAGCCTAGTCTGTCTTTCATGAATATTTGGGGTTGTGAAGCTTTTGTCAAAAGACTTGTCTCAGACAAACTTGCACACAAATCTGACAAATGTATTTTTATGGGATATCCTAAGGAAACTAAAGGATATTACTTTTACAATTGAGAGGAAGTGTTTGTTGCCCGGACTGGTGTCTTTCTAGAGAAATAGTTTCTCTCCAAAGAAATCAGTGGGAGTAAAGTAAATCTCGAAGAGGTTCAAGACCCAGAAAATGACATTGAACCGATAGTGGAATAAGAACAAGTACCACAAAGAGTTCTGGAACCTGTTTAAGATACACAAGTAACTCGCGGATCTGGTAGGTTATGATCCGAACCCGAGAGATATGGGTTTCTCGTAATGGATAGTAATAAGGTGGAGATCATTGAAGATGATGAACCGACCACCTACCAAAAGGCGATGTCTTCTCCTGATTCGGACAAGTGGCTTGGAGCCATGGAATCTGAATTACAATCCATGCAAGATAATCAAGTTTGGAACTTGATTGATGCACCCGAAGGTGTAAAAACCATAGGATGCAAGTGGGTCTTCAAGAAGAAGACTGACATGGATGGGAAGGTGCATACTTACAAAGCTAGGCTTGTAGCAAAAGGTTATAGGCAGATTCATGGTATTGACTATGATGAAACCTTTTCACCCGTAGCAATGATCAAGTCTATAAGAATTTTGCTTGCCATTGCCGCATATCATGACTATGAAATATGGCAGATGGACGTCAAAACCGCTTCCTTATTGGAAACTTACAAGAGGATGTGTATATAACACAACCCAAAGGTTTTGAACAAAATTCTAAAGTATGCAAGTTGCAGAAATCCATCTATAGATTGAAACAAGCTTCTAGGAGTTGGAATCTCCATTTTAATGAATCAGTCAAAGAGTTTGGCTTCATCAAGAATGAAGATGAACCTTATGTATAAAAGAAGATTAGTGGGAGCATAGTGCTATTCCTTATCTTATATGTGGATGACATATTGCTCATTGGAAATGACATTCCTACACTTCAGTCTGTAAAGACTTGGTTAGGAAAGTGTTTTGCAATGAAAGATATGGGTGAAGCCGCATATATCCTTGGCTTTAAGATCTATAGAGATAGATCAAGGAAGCTAATTGGCTTAAGCCAAAGTACTTACATTGACAAGGTCCTTAGAAGATTTCGCATGGAAAATTCTAAGAGAGGGAACTTGCCAGTATTACATGGAGTTTCTTTAAGAAAAACTCAATGTCCTAAGACAAAAGATGAGCGGGAGAAAATGAGTGAGATTCCATATGCTTCGGCAATTGGATCCATCATGTATGTCATTATATGTACTAGGCCGGATGTATCGTATGCTTTGAGCATGACGAGTAGATATCAATCCGACCCCGGTGAGACTCACTGGATGGCTGTAAAAGAAATTCTTAAGTACTTAAGAAGGACTAAAGATTCGTTTTTGATGTATGGAGGAATGGAAGATGATATCGTTGTAAATGGTTACACGAATGCAAGCTTCCAAACCGATAGAGATAATAGTAGATCGCAATCGGGTTTTGTGTTTATGTTAATTGGTGGAGCTGTAAGCTGGAAGAGTTCCAAGCAGAGTACAACCACTGATTCTACAACTGAAGCTGAGTATATTGCTGCATCGGATGCTGCAAAGGAAGTTGTTTGGATTAAGAAGTTCATTGGTGAACTTGAAGTGGTTCCTAGTATTGCTAACCCAATAGACCTTAATTGTGATAATAGTGGTGCTATTGCTCAAGCAAAGGAACCAAAGGCACATCAGAAATCCAAACACATACTCAGATGTTTCCATATAATTTGAGAAATCGTGGATAGGGGAGACGTAAATATATGCAGAGTACCTACTGATGTTAACGTTACAGACCCACTGACAAAGGGACTTCCACAAGCTAAACATGATGGTCATGTTAGGTCCATGGGTATTAGATACATAGGAGATTCGGCCTAGGGCAAGTGGGAGATTGTTAGTGTTGGTGCCCTAAACATTGTTTGTTATCATTTTATTTATATTAATAAAGAGAAGTTTTGATTATTATTGTTGTTCATGTTTACTTATAATAATCTCCGTCCCAAGTACTTGTTTAGTACTAGTATAAAGGCTAAATATGATCATGGGATGATCATGTTAGATTTATGGGTACTTGTTTGGAATAAGGTACTGGACATGACCCGCTCTATGAGATTTATATAATGGTCTATGTCATATGTATATCTCATATTAGTTATGTCATTTGAATCCTTAGACATGAAGTTATTATAGTCTTCCACTTGATGAACATTATGTTTGACATATTCAAACGCTACATTTAACCGAGTAGTTATCAAGGGTATGATTGGCATAATCGGATTCATGTAGGGAAGAATAATAAGCTAAGATGGATTTGTCCCTCTTCGGAGAGATGTAAAGCTTGGGCCTCTCGTAGGAATAATGTTGATGAAAATGTTCGGCCGGACTCAAATCAATTGATTGGATCAATGTCATTTGGATTATCAACATATTCGGGATCGAGAAATTATTGAACAATACAAGTTGACTTGTTAACCATGACTTGTGTTCAATGACATCGTGGATAAAGGGATTGTGACATGTTCTAAAAGGAATGCGAACTTGTATCTAATTACACTATTTGGGTAGGTATGACGGTTTGGTAGAACCTAATCATATCTTATGAATTCATGTTTGGACCCATTGCCAAATTAGTGTAATCCTAGAGGTTCACACACGAATAGAACGAATCCTAAAGGACTGAATTGGAATTATGGGAAAATGGGTTTTTCTGGACTGGCACGACCGCGCTTGTTATAACACACGACCGTGCTTGGCACGGCCGTTCCGATTATAAAGCACGACCGTGCCAATAATCGGCAGAAGGATGGCAGGCTCGGACCTACTGGCACGACCGTGCCAGTTATAGGGCACGACCGTGCCAGAGCTGCTGTGACAGAAAAACTTGCCTTAATTGGGTGACGGGATTTAGGTATCCTAGGTCCTTAAGGGTTAAGGATTAGGACCTATATAAACATCTTTTCACCATCCATTAAGCATATGATTCCTAGTTTCTTAGAGAGACAATATTATTGATCAAAGATTTAGAATCCAAGATCAAGAATTCATAATTCCATATAGTTCTTACAATTGTGAAAATGTGTTTCATAATTTGGTCTAGCAACCAAGATCAAGTGTTCTTGATATTCGTTCGTGGTGTGGATACCTCTAGAGGGTGAATCTTATCATATTCAAAGTTTGTGTTCTTGCTCTGTTTGTGATCAAGATTTCAAGCCTCCACCGAATTCAAGGTTGCAAATTCAAAGTTATCAAGGGTTAGTATTCTAGTATTCATTATGCATGTATTTGATATAATCATATGAATGGATCTATGGTTTTGGGTTTCATAAAATTTTAAATACTAATTTCCGTTGCGCACGTTACTACGAAACCCAACAAAAACCTCATTCGGGTCGGAGCGCCCCTTAAATGTCCCACTTCGTTTAACTACGTGACTGTTCTGATTCCCAAAAGGTATACGTAGGCTGCCTGTCACCACAGGCACGGCCACCTCTTCTTTAAAAAGTTTGGTTACACTCTGATCACATGGTTAACTTGGTACCCCCCAGGTTCCTTACGACCGAAATTACACACCGGTCTGTTCGGTATCCTTGAGCTTGACCTTCTCAAAGTTTCACCTTTAGGCTCGAGACGCCTCCTAAAGTTCTCATCCAAAAAAATGATTTTGGGCTGTAAGCTGCCACTTAAAGTCTCACTCGGGTGCTAGGTACCCCCTAAAAATCTCATTTGGGTCGTGAGTTTCTGCTTAAAAGTCTCACACGGGTACAAGGTACCCCCTAAAAATCTCATTTGGGTCGTGAGCTACCGCTTAAAAGACTCACACTGGTGCGAGATACCCGCTAAAAAATCTCACTCAGGCCGTGAGCTGCCTCTTAAATGTCTCACTTTGGTGCGAGATACCCCTTAAAAATTTCATTTGGGTGCGAGATTGTTGGATATTATGCCCTAGGCCCTTGAGAAAGGCCTATGCGTTATATCATAGCTTCATTGTTTTAGAGATAACAAACCTAATTATTATATCTTTTGCATGTTTATTATTATGATCATTGTCCTTAGCACTTATGAAGGGCTAGCATGAGTTTAATGGATAATCATATGATGATTATAGCACATAGGATGCGGATTAAACTTGTGGGTACATGTTGGAGAACAAGTACTGGATAGACCCGTTATGAGATTTATGTCATGGTCAAATGTCATAATTAAATCTCATAATAGTTATATCATTTATCCTTAGACCTGAGATTATCATAGTTGTCACGACCCGAAAACCCGCCTCTATTTTCGTAGTAATAAATATTTAATTATTGATTTATTTCTTATTTATTTATTTAAATTATTTATTTATTTAAATAATTATGTGTGCATTTTGTGTTTCTTAATAATTTTTGCCTAGCATTTTATTTGGGCTATTTGTGCTAGTGTAGAAGTGTTGAGTCTTAAATGTTAGTGGGGAATATAAGATGATTGAGTTAGTGTGTAGGGGAGGGGGTCTATGTGTAAATTCCTAAATATTCCTACTTACTCCCTCCATCCCCCCCCTCTCCTCCCTCATTTCTCCCACACTTTTCTCTCTCTCTCCAGCACACACTCTCTCTCTCTCTACATTTGGGTAAGTTTTTCTTCTCCACATTCTCTCTTCAATCTAACCATCTTCCTCTTGTTATTTCTCATTTCTTAAAACATGAAACTTGTTTAGATCGTCGTTAGGATCGTAGAGGGCTAAAAATATTCGAGTTCCGGCAACTTTGAGAAAATTCAAGTAAGTTACTTTTCCCCCATTTATGTTAAAAATGCTCATCTTTAACACTATTGATGTTCTTGTTGATATCTATGTCATTTTGGTTGAGTTTAAAAATTATTTGGAATTTATTAGGATTTTTGGTTAAAAGTTGTAATAATATTAATGTTTAGATTAAATCTTTATTTGTGTGGTTAAATGTTGTTTTCTAGGTCTCCTAGAGGTTCATATGTTGTTTTAGTACATTGTTAAGAGTATTGGAAGTGTTGATTTTGGGTGTTTATGAACTAGCAAGATTTTGGGTTTGATTTTGGTAAGAATGTGTTAAAACCCAGCTGATTTCTGCCCAGCCCGACGACCGGGCGCCCGCCCTCGCCCTGCCGAGCGCCCGCCCACTGCCCCCTTTTCTGACCCTTAGCTTCTGTTATAATGGGCGCCCGCCCGCCCCTATTCAGGCGCCCGCCCGCCCTGTTTTTCTGGAAATCATATTGGTGTTTGTTTAAGACTAGGTTGTATTTTTAGTTGGGTTTTAGAGGCGCATGAATTGAGTTTTCTTGTCGTTAAATGTTAGGATAGAAGTATATATAGGTACTCCTAAGATTTAGAACGAAAGGAGTGAAATTCGGAGCTAAAACAGGGATTTTTCTCTTTGTCCGGCCGAACACTTTTTATAAATTGTCCGTTTTACGTTCAATCTTCCGGAGGCCATAACTTCTTCGTCCGGACTCCGTTTTGGACGTGTAAACTATCGTTGGAAAGCTCTTCTCGAGTACTACGCAATGGTTCTATTGGACGCATGGTTCCAGACTTGAATGGTTGTCTTATTGTTGAGGTTTAAGATCAAGGTGTAGTCTCGGTCTAGGTTCCGTAGTACTATTCTAGTTGACTTAGTTGGGCACCGTGGAATACTTTGGTAATTGAAATTGGTTCCTTGTGAACAATGGTGTTATGTAATTTGATCAAGTATTGTTTGGGAATGTTTGGGCATCTTATGATGTGTTCGTGATTGTTCCAATCGAATTGATTTTGAGTAAGACTTGGTCTAAGTTTTAGGCGATGTCCTATAGTACCTAGAGGGCTGTTATTGAACACCAAAGTGTAGGGTTTAGTCCGGTCGTGATCATGTTCTAATAAGTGTAACCTTTTGGATTCGTTTGGGGTGTTTAGGATTGGTTCGTTAAGGACGGAGGTAAAGCGTGCATTGGCAATTGGGTACTTACGGTTTGGTTAATCTTAAGGTGTATTCATTCTGATTTCCTACTTTGGAATTCCAGGTGTAATGAGATGGTTGAGTTCATAGTCCTAGTACATATTTATGAGTAAACGTTTAGGATAATTTTGAGTTATAGTCGTTGTACTATTTGTGAGCGACCGTTTGGGTTGTGTTCCTATGAATAACTTGTGGGTATCATCTTTGGAATGTATCTAGTATGGTTCCTCTTTATGGAATTATCGTATTCTAATAGTCTTTGTTGTTGAGCTCCTTATGAGCAATTCCGTTTATCGTTGTTGTGCTCTTTATGAGAAATTCCGTTTATCGTTGTTGTGCTCTTTATGAGAAATTCCGTTTATCGTTGTTGTGCTCTTCATGAGAAACTCTTGTTATTGTTGTTGTTAAACTCTTCATGAGTAACCGTTGCATCTTTATGGTGATTATTTGGCATGGTTCCCTACTTTGGAACCCTAAACTGTTTAATTAAGCTAGTATTTATTACTTAGCATTTATTTGGAAGCCCAGCTGGCATATTTGTTGCATCGGGCGATGGGAAAGATTATAATGGCAAAGCCAAGTCCATTATAATGTTGACCATTGTTTTGCCCCCTTCTTTACCCCCTTTTCCAGATTGGCCTTGGAAGGGATGAGTTAGCTTCCTTTGTGAATGTATCTAGCTACCGAGCATGACTTTGTGTCATGGTTCTTGTCCTTTGTGACACTCTCATTGTTATTGGTTCCGGTACCGGGTTTCTCTTCAGCTTTTATGCTACTATGAAAATGGCTTGATGGGTTGATTGATTTATTGGTCGGTTCTGATCGGGGTTCTCTTCAGTTGTTATACTGCTATTGTTGATTGGTTGATCGGTTGAAGCTGCGTAGCGATTGTTCTATCAGTTTGGTGAAACCTTGGCTAAGTATCCTTTGTTACGTGTTTATTTCAGTCTTATGTGCTGCATGATGAGTTAGTCGTTATTTCCAACTGGTATGGGACAGTTGGCGATGAGGAGCTTTCTCATTTGTTGTTACGTGATTTACTTGTTCAGTTATCGTTGATTTGCATGATATTATGCCATGTAGATGCATTTAGTAACTTACTGAGATTTTATCTCACCCCGTTTCTTGTTTCAAATTGTTTTTCCTTAACCCCCCCCCCCAGGAAAGCAAGTGGTAGCGTTGTGAGGTCCGTTGTAGCGGGAATCTTCTGAGCAGGTTGATCGTATTTGAGATAGTTGCTCTTCGGAGCCTTTATGTATTTTATTGTGAGTTCGTAGTCGTTCAGTGTGTTGTATATACGGTTGTACTTTGGCTATTTTTGTTAATAGTTGTTCTTGCTTCCGTATTTGTTTCTAGTCTCCGAGTTATAATCTCGTTGAGGTGTTGTTTGATGGTATTGGTTTATAGTTGAATTCACGCGCCCGGTTTGGTATATTACATTTTGGAGATGTATATTATAAAAATTTTATATTTATGGATTTGTAAGATTTCCGGGGCGTGACAGTTGGTATCAGAGCAATGGTTTTAGATCTTGAAGGAGAATAAGAACTCTGATATTGAATAGGTTTCAATACTTGAGTGTTACAAGTTGAGTGGCCTAGAAAACTAAGTTTTCTTGAAGGATGATGTTAAGGTAGAAGTTGGTTGAGTTATGAGTCGTGATATTGACGTCGAGTGTTTCTTCTCATGTGGTATATCCAGTATAGAATTGGTGTCAATAATGTTAGTTCCATTGGGGTTAGTCGGTTTGAGAATCGAGAGTACGAGTTTTGAAGGCTTGAACGTACCTATTTCGTAAAGTGGAAATGTCTTGTGCTATATTCTTATGTTTGTTCTCGTTAAGTGATTTATGTTGAGGTGTATTCTCGAGTATGGAATTTCGTGATCGCTACTGATAGAGGTAAGGTGATCTGGTTATGTCACCTATGCGGGATATTGATGAGTTAAGTGGTATGGTTTAGCTTTCTATATGATACGAGTTTCTTGTGTGCCATCGATAGGTGGAGAATATTTCTATACGAGTATATTTGACTTTGTTTAGGAGCATACTAGGTATATATATAATGTTCAGGTTCTATATTGAAAATCAGAAAATCTTTATTATAAGGTTGTGTTGGGAATTTAGCTTATTCTGTTGGCAATATTAATTTTGAAATATTAGGTATAATTTATATTGAGTGCAATATGTCGCTTGATCGATAGGAAACTTGGGTTAAATTGGGTTGTTGTGGTACAAGGTTGTAATGCTAATATTTAGATCAATATCCATATTGTATCAGTTGGGTTATAGGAGTTGAGGATTCAATGAGAATCTCTTGAGAAAAATTTTGGTCACTTTTAGTACATCTCCGTGAATGTATCGGAATGGATTAGTATGGAGAGGTGTACGATTTGCTAGGGATGATGAGTTGTTGTAGGAGTTATGGTCATTAATGGTGATAAGCGTGTTAAGTTAGAAAGGACTAAGTACATTTTGGGAGAGTAATAATTTCTCAATCTATGTTAAAGGCATTTTGAAATTTTGGTTAGATAGTGGTTCTATGGTTCTAAATCCCTTCTTGGTGGCGTTACCCGAATTGGATCAAGGGTATGTGAAGAAAGTTGAGTATCAATACTTGGGCATAATTAAGGAGTATCATGATTTGGTATTGGGTCAGTCGGAACGTTGCTAGCTAATTGGCTTATTATGATGGTAGTACTATTGGGCCTAAGTATCATTAGGTTAATAAATGTATGCGTGAAAGATTAACTTGGCTTAGCTATTGAGGATTTGAGATTTGGTGATTTCCTTGGGTATATGAGCACTGATTATTAACTAAAAAGGGAGTTAGAGGAAATCCCTTGAAGATAAAATTTAGATCATTTTCGGACTATTGAGTATTCGTAATTATTTTAGGCTTTCAAGGATTGGAGTGTTATGACGATGGTATTATGACGTAGATTTAAGTGGACATTTTGTATTAAAATTTTGGGTTTATATTACACCACTAGTTTAAGGTGATACCTAGAGCGAGAGCCCTATAATGGGAATCGTTAGAGATATAGCCTTTGGTGAATATTATGGGGATGGAAAATTTCTTTAGCCTTTCATATTTTAAAAGCTAATTAAGCTCGAGATGGTAATGTTTTGAATTTCAGGGGAATAATACTAAGTAAGCGATTTACAAATAGAAGTACCTTTGCGGTGTAGTTAAGGTTATGAATAAGGCGAGCTTGAGATATCTCGAGAATCATGTGTGGAAATAATTTGGATTCTTCGATCTTGAGTACGGATTTTGATTAGTAATGAAGATAATGATGGAATGATTCGGTTCAAGAGGTAGTGTTATCGTAAACATCATTTAAAGTTACCTTGTAGTGGGTTAGATTGGACAATTGAGGAATTTGAGAAATGACAAAACTATCGTATCCGTAGCTAATTGGTCTTTCGGGTAAGTCTCGTTAAAATTCGGGTCGAATTTTCTTTAAGGGGGAGTGAATGTCACGACCCGAAAACCCGCCTCTATTTTCGTAGTAATAAATATTTAATTATTGATTTATTTCTTATTTATTTATTTAAATTATTTATTTATTTAAATAATTATGTGTGCATTTTGTGTTTCTTAATAATTTTTGCCTAGCATTTTATTTGGGCCATTTGTGCTAGTGTAGAAGTGTTGAGTCTTAAATGTTAGTAGGGAATATAAAATGATTGAGTTAGTGTGTAGGGGAGGGGGTCTATGTGTAAATTCCTAAATATTCCTACTTACTCCCTCCACCCCCCCTCTCCTCCCTCATTTCTCCCACACTTTCCTCTCTCTCCAGCACACACTCTCTCTCTCTCTACATTTGGGTAACTTTTTCTTCTCCACCTTTTCTCTTCAATCTAACCATCTTCCTCTTGTTATTTCTCATTTCTTAAAACATGAAACTTGTTTAGATCGTCGTTAGGATCGTAGAGGGCTAAAAATATTCGAGTTCCGGCAACTTTGAGAAAATTCAAGTAAGTTACTTTTCCCCCATTTATGTTAAAAATGCTCATCTTTAACACTATTGATGTTCTTGTTGATATCTATGTCATTTTGGTTGAGTTTAGAAATTATTTGGAATTTATTTGGATTTTTGGTTAAAAGTTGTGATAATATTAATGTTTAGATTAAATCTTTATTTGTGTGGTTAAATGTTGTTTTCTAGGTCTCCTGGAGGTTCATATGTTGTTTTAGTACATTGTTAAGAGTATTGGAAGTGTTGATTTTGGGTGTTTATGAACTAGCAAGATTTTGGGTTTGATTTTGGTAAGAATGTGTTAAAACCCAGCTGATTTATGCCCAGCCCGATGACCGGGCGCCCGCCCTCCCCCTGCCGAGCGCCCGCCCACTTCCCCCTTTTCTGACCCTTAGCTTCTGTTATAATGGGCGCCCGCCCGCCCCTATTCAGGCGCCCGCCCGCACTGTTTTTCTGGAAATCATATTGGTGTTTGTTTAAGACTAGGTTGTATTTTTAGTTGGGTTTTAGAGGCGCATGAATTGAGTTTTCTTATCTTTAAATGTTAGGATAGAAGTATATATAGGTACTCCTAAGATTTAGGACGAAATGAGTGAAATTCGGAGCTAAAACAGGGATTTTTCTCTTTGTCCGGCCGAACACTTTTTTATAAATTGTCCGTTTTACGTTCAATCTTCCGGAGGCCATAACTTCTTCGTCCGGACTCCGCTTTGGACGTGTAAACTATCGTTGGAAAGCTCTTCTCGAGTACTACGCAATGGTTCTATTGGACGCATGGTTCCATATCTTAATGGTTGTCTTATTGTTGAGGTTTAAGATCAAGGTGTAGTCTCGGTCTAGGTTCCGTAGTACTATTATAGTTGACTTAGTTGGGCACCGTGGAATACTTTGGTAATTGAAATTGGTTCCTTGTGAACAATGGTGTTATGTAATTTGATCAAGTATTGTTTGGGAATGTTTGGGCATCTTATGATATGTTCGTGATTGTTCCAATCGAATTGATTTTGAGTAAGACTTGGTCTAAGTTTTAGGCGACGTCCTATAGTACCTAGAGGGTTGTTATTGAACACCAAAGTGTAGGGTTTAGTCCGGTCGTGATCATGTTCTAATAAGTGTAACCTTTTGGATTCGTTTGGGGTGTTTAGGATTGGTTCGTTAAGGACGGAGGTAAAGCGTGCATTGGCAATTGGGTACTTACGGTTTGGTTAATCTTAAGGTGTATTCATTCTGATTTCCTACTTTGGAATTCCAGGTGTAATGAGATGGTTGAGTTCATAGTCCTAGTACATCTTTATGAGTAAACGTTTAGGATAATTTTGAGTTATAGTCGTTGTACTATTTGTGAGCGACCGTTTGGGTTGTGTTCCTATGAATAACTTGTGGGTATCATCTTTGGAATGTATCTAGTATGGTTCCTCTTTATGGAATTATCGTATTCTAATAGTCTTTGTTGTTGAGCTCCTTATGAGCAATTCCATTTATCGTTGTTGTGCTCTTTATGAGAAATTCCCTTTATCGTTGTTGTGCTCTTTATGAGAAATTCCGTTTATCGTTGTTGTGCTCTTCATGAGAAACTCTTGTTATTGTTGTTGTTAAACTCTTCATGAGTAACCGTTGCATCTTTATGGTGATTATTTGGCATGGTTCCCTACTTTGGAACCCTAAACTGTTTAATTAAGCTAGTATTTATTACTTAGCATTTATTTGGAAGCCCAGCTGGCATATTTGTTGCATCGGGCGATGGGAAAGATTATAATGGCAAAGCCAAGTCCATTATAATGTTGACCATTGTTTTGCCCCCTTCTTTACCCCCTTTTCCAGATTGGCCTTGGAAGGGATGAGTTAGCTTCCTTTGTGAATGTATCTAGCTACCGAGCATGACTTTGTGTCATGGTTCTTGTCCTTTGTGACACTCTCATTGTTATTGGTTCTGGTACCGGGTTTCTCTTCAGCTTTTATGCTACTATGAAGATGGCTTGATGGGTTGATTGATTGATTGGTCGGTTCTGATCGGGGTTCTCTTCAGTTGTTATACTGCTATTGTTGATTGGTTGATCGGTTGAAGCTGCGCAGCGATTGTTATATTAGTTTGGTGAAACCTTGGCTTAGTATCCTTTGTTACGTGTTTATTTCAGTCTTATGTGCTGCATGATGAGTTAGTCGTTATTTCCAACTGGTATGGGACAGTTGGCGATGGGGAGCTTTCTCATTTGTTGTTACGTGATTTACTTGTTCAGTTATCGTTGATTTGCATGATATTATGCCATGTAGATGCATTTAGTAACTTACTGAGATTTTATCTCACCCCGTTTCTTGTTTCAAATTGTTTTTCCTTAACCCCCCCCCCCAGGAAAGAAAGTGGTAGCGTTGTGAGGTCCGTTGTAGCGGGAATCTTCTGAGCAGGTTGATCGTATTTGAGATAGTTGCTCTTCGGAGCCTTTATGTATTTTATTGTGAGTTCGTAGTCGTTCAGTGTGTTGTATATACGGTTGTACTTTGGGTATTTTTGTTAATAGTTGTTCTTGCTTCCGCATTTGTTTCTAGTCTCCGAGTTATAATCTCGTTGAGGTGTTGTTTGATGGTATTGGTTTATAGTTGAATTCACGCACCCGGTTTGGTATATTACATTTTGGAGATGTATATTATAAAAATTTTATATTTATGGATTTGTAAGATTTCCGGGGCGTGACAATAGTCTTCCACATGATGAACATTATGTTTGACGTACTCAACCGCTACCCCTAACCGGGTGGTTATAAAGGCTACGATTGGCATAATCGGATTCTTGTAGGGAAGAATGAGAAGTCAAGATGGAATTTGTCCATCTCTCAAGAGAGATATCTGCTTGGCCACTCGATGAGTGAGATTGATAATAGTGTACGGCTGTACCAAAATGAATTAAAGCGTTTAATGTTATTTGCTCATATCAATCTACTCGAGATCGAGAAAGCATTGGACAACATAAGTTGACGTGGACCATGACTTATGTCTAATATGATATTGTGTGACAAAGGGATTGTGATATGTTCTATAAGGTTACTTTAGGCTTTCAAAGTTATACTAATTGGGTAGTCATAATGGCTTGCTAGAGTCCGCTTATGACTTACGGGTTCTGACTCGTTTGGACTCGCTGCCAACTTAGTATAATCCTATTGGGTCACACACAATAGAACGGATTGAATAAGGCACAAAAAATGGGAAAAACTGGATCCTGGTGGAAGGATCCGTACGGATGGTTTGGGAGCCACCCAACCAATCCGTACGGATGGTTTGTCCAGCCGAAAATAGTTTGTTCAAGACTTCTTGTTTGACAAGGAATTCTGATCCCAAAAGGAATTAGGTTTATACCCTATTATATATGTGTGCAGTCGGGTTTGAGAAACCTAATGGTTGATTTTAGAAATCATAACATGTTTTTTGAGAAACAATTACACACATATAGAGAGGGGATTATTAGTTTTGAGATTTAGAATAATCATAACTCAATAATCAATGGAGCAAAATAATTCCTATGAAGAAATTGTTTCTTCATCAAGCCTTGGGTCTAGCAATCCAGATCAAGAAGGTGTTCTTGATATCCGTTCGACGTGTGGATACCGATAGAGGGTGTTTGCGTTAGCACCTTAAAGTCCGTGTTTATGGATTTGGTCTTCAAGGGTATGTTTCTTTCATGTTGTATTTAATTTAATCAACATGCACGGATCCGGGCTCTTGGGTGTTTGATTTTATCTGTTTATTCCGCTGCATGATGCATCAAAACCCAATAGTGGTATCAGAGTCTGGTTCATTGTTGATTATTTTAGTATATCATGTTGAAATTGTTTAATTCGATTATATAATATCTACATGATAATAAGATGAATGTGTGATTTTAGTTTTATATATGAGATATAAAATTTATGAGCATGAATATGGGGATTATGTAATTATTGTATTGATTTGATCCATATGAATAATTGCATGTTTGGGATATCAATAAATAATTGGATTATGTGTATTGATAATTTGGATCTAATTTGTGTATGTAATAAATTGTTTATTCATGGTATTGATTAGATCTAATTAAATTTGTAATCTGTAAATTCATGTTTCTGTAATCTGATTATGTATAAACATGATATTGGATTTGGTCAAATTTCTGAAATTCTGAAAAAAAAAAACTGGAAATCTGGGATCCTACCAATGGATCCGTACGGATGGTTTGGATGATGCCAAATTGATCCGTACGGATAGTTTGGAAATTCTCAGATTTGATTTTGTTTTCTGGTGTTCAGATTATTCTGTAAATTGTTTACAGAATTCGAATCTGGAAACTGCTTTCAGACGGCTGGTTTTCGAAACCGTGTTTCCTGAAACAGTTTTCGGCCGAAGAATTCAAAAGGAATTGCAGAAATCAGAGTTCTAAAGAGTTTAGAACTGCTGTAATCTGTGAGATTAAGAGACAATGAAAGATCTTGAAACAAGTATCCAATCTATACGGGAATGTGGATGCCTTTTGGCTTAGTTTCGACCGTATAGAGAAGTTGCTTGGTTTCTTGATCTTAGCACGGAAATGTGGATGCCTTTTGGCTTAGTTTCGGCCGTGCGGTTTGTGCTTTCAATTTCAAGATGCTCTGCGGATACAGTTTCAGAATTTTGAAGAGTTCATAGTTTATGTGACATGTATGAAAGAGCTGTACGGATAAATCTGGATGCTTCCAGAAATATCCGTACGGATGGTTTGGGCATTACTGATTCTGATCTGTTTCAGACGGCAGGTTTTGGAAACCATGTTTCCTGAAACAGATTTAAGTTCAGAAGTTCAAACTGTTAATGAGATCATAATCTTAAAGGAGTTTAAGATTGGCGTAATCTTAAAGTTTCAGAATTTATCCCTATACAAAGTGCAAATAGTTTGCAGAGAAGAAAACTATATTTGGATTAATTCATTGCATGGACCAATGGCAGGCTTACGCCTTGTTTCTGGGAATGCGAATGAAATAACCAATCTGTAAATCGTTTACAGATAATTTAGATTCCGTCCCCACAATGTTGCTTCATAATTGAATCACAAGATTCTGCTTCTGTTAATTAATTGGATTAGTTAACATCATTATGCAAAGACTATATTATATTATGTTTGACATAATTAAATATATGATGCATATCTCTAAGCAAATAAACCTTCTTAAAACTTAAGTCATGTGCCAATCCATTATTAAAACACTTGTGAGTACACCGGGTATTTTTATGTGGGCTCTGCCAAAGCGAGGTGCATTAATTCTATCAGTGTATGAGCAAGATGAGGAATGAGAGTTTCCTATACGTTTAACGTGGTTTGACTTAATTAGGCTATCAAAAGACAAAGTTTTGGGCCTAAGGCACAAGATGAGATTAAAACATGTTTGACATAAGATGTCTAACAATCTCATAAAGGATCTAAGAATCATATATGATATGATTGACAAAGAGTTATCTACCTAATTAATTTAATTTTGAGCAGTATCGCCAAAGCGGACTTGAAATTAAATTAAAGTTGGATCTTAGCCTACTTAAATTATATTATACAATTGTTGTATTTGAAGGTGTATAATTTAGTGGGAGTATTTATGAAATACATTATATGTCTCTAAATGATAATGGTATGAAATATATGTGTATATTTATTTGCATATTTTGTAGAATGTCTTAAACTATAATCATGTATAATCACTGCAATAGACCCCACTTAAAGAGAATAAGATTAACTTCCTTGACCTAGTCATGAGCTTAAGAATTGTTCTAAAGCAAGAACGAAAGTTATGAATTCTTAATAAATCCTATTCCTAAGAAACCTTATGCCTTAAGGGTGGACAAAGACATTGATTAGAAACATGTGGATGATTCTATAGATGTCAACTGTCCTACGACTTGCTGTCATATGATCGGAACTTTAGAAGTATCTGAAACATATGAATGCTTATGCGATAAGCAATTATATAAGAAGCGTTCCTACAAGCAAGAAAGGCAAATAAAGTTTGAAATTGATTAAGAACCTAACATTCATGTGATGAATGAAAGGTATATTAATAAGTTCTCATATTTTGAACATGGAGAGACATATTAATTACCTTAGTTGGCTTGATAATCAAATTAGTTTGGAACTAACAACGGATTTGGTATTAATTCATAAGGGACATTCGATGTTTAAAGTGCTATGTCTTAATATCAAATGGAAACATTCTTAAACTCTAAAGGTTAATAAGGACAAGGATTTAAGATAAAGGCAAGACAAAAGTTGTCAAGCCTAAAGAAAATATTTGTGGCTAAAACCTAAAATCCAAAGAAAGTAATTTCTACCTTGGAAATAGGATTGACCGTTGGAGAAATTGCAATTTGAAGATCAAAAGGAAAGGGTAGTTGGACTACAACTTCAAGTATTTATGATAAGAATTCTACTTATAAGGGTAAAGATTAACCTGTGTGTTGATAATGATGCAATGGTTGCAACATTGATCATAGAAACTTGTGAAGTGTCTTTACCTAATAAGTTCATATATTTTTTGAACAAATGGTGCTATGCTCTTATTATAAGTAGAAATATTATTTTGGTTTCTTCATTAGAAGATTATGGATATCTCTTATTTCGAATAAGAAAGTGTTCCATTAAATATGATTTGCTTTATTGTATTGCTAATCATGTAAATTGGACTTTATATCCTTATCTTGGAAGAACAAAATAATGAGTATAAACGTAAATAAAGGAAATCTGAATATAAAGATGTAAGCGTTGCATTCTTAAAGCATTGATGTCTATATTAATAATAAGAAACACATCTCTAAAATTCCATGGGACGGACTTTTAAATTCACATGATTTCGAATCTTGTGATATATGTGAATCTTGGAAATTGATTAAGACACCTTTTACTAATAGTAGTGAAAAGAAAGTACTTTTTGAATTGATACATGTTGATGTATATAGTTCATTAAAGTAACAATGCTTAGAAAGGATTTTGATATTTCATGGCAAAAGTATCGATGTACTCTGATTAGATCAAAGTAAGAAATATTTGAACCATGAACTTTGTGAGAATTCCGCAGAAAGTCTGCTGAATAGGAAAAACAGAAATCTGCAGATTGTCTACAAACTGCTGTTTTTCGTCTCATAATAAGCCAAACTGATCTTTAATTATCCTTCTGGATTACGTGCTGGAAACAGCTGCACTTACACTAACTTGAGTTTCATCTAAGGAGGTTCGACTAATGCCATATGAGATATGGAATGAAAGAAAACTTTGTTTGTCTTTCATAAAGATCTGTGATGTGATGCTTTTGAGAAAAGTGTTGTCTGGAACAAAATCACACCAAAAATCTTATAAATGTAATTCCATGGGATATCTTAATGATATTAATTTTACACCCTTTAGAGTACAAATCGTTTGTCACTCTAAATAGCACTTTCTAGATAAATCGTTTATCTCTAAAGAACTAGTGGGAGTAAAATGTATCTCGAAGAGTTTGAGACCCAAAAACGACATGAAACCTAAGATGGAAGATGAACAAATATTCACAAGGAGTTGTGGAAATTCTTTCAAGTATACACAAGAAATTTTCATAACTGATAGGATACTATCTATAACAAAAAATATTGATTTCTCGTAATAGAAAGTAATAGGGAAGATATCATTGCGAATGATTGACCTATTACCTATCAAGATGCAAAGTCCGCTCCGGATTTAGATCAATGACTTGGAGTCATAAAATCTAAAAGTGTATCTGTTGGGTTTCGATCAAACATGCGCAGCGGAATTTAGCATTTAAAATTTTGAAACCCAAAGCCCATAGATCCGTTCATATGATTAAATCAAATACAAAAACATGAATATAGGATAAAACTAACCCTTGATGGCTATCAAATTTTCTCTTGGTCTTTGGTGGAGATTTGAAGACTTGATCACGATCACAAAGCTTGAACATGAACTTTGAAGATGATGATTTTCACCCTCTAGCGGTATCCACACTTCGAACGAATATCAAAGGAGCTTCTTTGATCTTGGTTGCTAGACCAAATTGTGAAACACGTTTTCACAATGAATTTGAACTATATGCAATTTTTCTTTTGTGTATTATTTTGTTCTTTGACCAAGGATGTCTTAGAACAAAATAAAACCTCTCTCAAACTCTTTGGAGACTCACAAAAGGCTATCACTGAAGTTCTGGCCGAAATCATCCTTTTATACACAAGCAAGACCTATTCCAAATAGGAATCTTGTGTCAAAAGACATTCCAAATTAAATTAGGAAAGTGCCAGCCGACAGTACTGTGCGGCCGCCCAGAATTCACTGTGCGGTCGCACATCTATCTGAAACAAAATGGTACAAAACTGAGCTAAGTGTGCGGCCGCCCAGTCCATACTGTGCGGTCGCCCACTTCCCCAGAATGTCCAGAATTTCCAAAATTCCAATATAGTCCTTTTAAAGATTCGTTCTATTATGTGTGACCCTCTAGGATTATACTAAGTTGGCAATGGGTTCAAACATGAAACCATAAGATATGATTAGGTTCTAGCAAACCGTCATACCTACCCAAATAGTATAACTAGATACAACTTCGCATTCCTTTTAGAATATGTCATAATCCCTTTGTCCACGATGTCATTGAACACAAGTCATGGTCAAACAGTCAACTTGTTTTGTTCAATACTTTCTCGATTCCAAATATGTTGATAATCCAAATGACATTGATCCAATCAATTCATTTGAGTCCGGCCGAACATTTTATCAACATCATTCCTACGAGAGGCCCAAGCTTGACATCTCTCCGAAGAGGGACAAATCCATTTAGCTTATTATTCTTTCCTACGTGAATCAGATTATGCCAATCATACCCTTTATAACCACCCGGTTAAAGGTAGCGTTTGAATATGTCAAACATAATGTTCATCAAGTGAAAGACTATAATAACTTCATGTCTAAGGATTCAAATGACATAAGTAATATGAGATATATGTATGACATAGACCATGACATAAATCTCATACAGCGGGTCATGTCCAGTACCTTGTTCCAAACAAGTACCCATAAATCTAACATGATCATCCCATGATCATTTAGCCTTTATACTAGTGCTTAACAAGTACTAGGGACGGAGATTATTATAAGTAAACATGAACAACAATAATAATCAAAACATCTCTTTATTGATATGAAATAAATGATAACAATTACAACGTTTATTAAACGTGCCTAGGGCACCACTACCAACAATCTCCCACTTGCCCTAGGCCCAATCTCCCATGTATCTAATACCCATGGACCTAACATGACCATCATGTTTAACTTGTGGAAGTCCCTTTGTTAGCGGGTCCGCAACATTGTCATCAGTAAGTACTCTGCATATATTTACGTCTCCCCTATCAACGATCTCTCGAATGATATGAAAACGTCTAAGTATGTGTTTGGATTTCTGATGTGCTCTTGGTTCCTTTGCTTGAGCAATAGCACCATTATTATCGCAATAAAGGTCTATTGGATTAGCAATACTAGGAACCACTTCAAGTTCAGTTATGAACTTCTTAATCCAAACAGCTTCCTTTGCAGCATCCGATGCAGCAATATACTCAGCTTCTGTTGTAGAATCAGCGGTTGTACTTTGGTTGGAACTCTTCCAGCTTACAGCTCCACCATTTAACATAAACACAAAACCCGATTGCGATCGGCTATCATCTTTGTCGGTTTGGAAGCTTGCATCCGTGTAAGCATTTACAACGAGATCATCTTCCATTCCTCCATAGACTAGAAACGAGTCTTTAGTTCTTCTCAAGTACTTAAGAATCGCTTTTACAGCTATCCAGTGATTTTCGCCAGGGTCGGATTGGTATCTACTTGTCATGCTCAAAGCATAAGACACATCCGGCCTAGTACAAATCATGGCATACATGATGGACCCAATTGCCGAAGCATATGGAACATCATTCGTTTTCTCACGCTCATCGTTTGTCTTAGGACATTGAGTCTTGCTTAGAGAAACCCCATGTAACACGGGCAAGGTGCCTCTCTTAGAATTTTCCATACGGAATCTTCTAATGACCTTGTCAATGTATGTTTGGCTTAAACCAAGTAACCTCCTTGATATATCTCTATAGATCTTAATGCCAAGAATATATGCGGCTTCACCCATATCTTTCATTGCGAAGCACTTTCCTAACCAAGTCTTTACAGACTGAAGTGTAGGAATGTCGTTTCCAATGAGCAATATGTCATCCACGTATAAAACAAGGAAAAGCACTATGCTCCCACTAATTTTCTTGTATACACAAGGCTCATCTTCGTTCTTGATGAAACCAAACTCTTTGACCGATTCATCAAAACGGAGATTCCAACTCCTAGAAGCTTGCTTCAATCCATAGATGGATCTCTGCAACTTGCATACCTTAGAATTTTGTTCAAACCCTTCTGGTTGTGTCATATACACATCCTCTTGGAGTTTTCCATTCAGGAAAGCGGTTTGGCGTCCACTGCCATATTTCATAGTCATGATATGCGGCAATGGCAAGCAAAATTCTTATAGACTTGATCATTTCTACGGGTGAAAAGGTCTCATCATAGTCAATACCATGAACTTGCCTATAACCTTTCGCTAAAAGTCTAGCTTTGTAAGTATGCACCTTCCCATCCATGTCAGTCTTCTTCTTGAAGACCCATTTGCATCCTATGGTTTTTACACCTTCGGGTGCATCAATCAAATTCCAAACTTGATTGTCTTGCATGGATTGTAATTCGGATTCCATGGCTCCAAGCCACTTGTCCGAATCAGGAGAAGACATCGCCTCTTGGTAGGTTGACGGTTCATCATTCTCAATGATTTCCACATCATTACTATCCGTTACGAGAAATCCATATCTCTCGGGCTCGGATCGTAACCTACTAAATCTGCGAGTTTCTTGTGTATTTTGAACAGGTTCCACAACTCCTTGTGGTTCTTGTTCTTGTTTAACTATTGGTTCAATGTTATTTTCTGGGTCTCAAATTTCTTCAAGGTTTATTTTACTCCCACTGATTTCTTTGGAGAGAAACTCTTTCTCTAGAAATACACCAGTTCGGGCAACAAACACTTTGTTGTCCTCACGGTTGTAAAAGTAATATCCTCTAGTTTCCTTAGGATATCCCACGAAAATACATTTATCAGATTTGTGCGCAAGTTTGTCTGAGACAAGTCTTTTGACAAAAGCTTCACAACCCCAAATCTTCATGAAAGATAAACAAGTTTTCTTTCCGCTCCACATCTCATATGGAGTCTTTTGAACCGATTTAGTTGGAACACGATTTAGTGTGAAAGCTGCGGTTTCTAGAGCGTAACCCCAAAAGGATATTGGAAGATCAACTTGACTCATCATTGATCGAACCATGTCTAACAAAGTCCGATTTCTCCTCTCGGACACACCATTCCATTGTGGCATTCCAGGTGGAGTTAATTGTGAAACTATTCCACAATTCTTTAGATGATCATCAAATTCTTGACTCAAGTATTCTCCACCACGATCTGATCGAAGTGCCTTGATACTTTTGCCAAGTTGTTTTACTACTTCATTTTGAAATATTCTAAATATCTCAAATGCTTCACTCTTATGTTTCATTAGGTAAACATACCCAAATCTACTATAATCATCAGTGAAGGTTATGAAGTATTGAAATCCTCCCCTAGCATTGCTACTTAATGGTCCGCATACATCGGAATGTATCAACCCCAATAAGTCGCTTGCCCTTTCACCCAACTTGGTAAAAGGTGTCTTAGTCATTTTTCCAAGAAGACACGACTCACAAGTATCATATGACTCTAAGTCACATGAACCCAAAGTCCGTCCCCATGGAGTTTTGAGATACGCTTCTCATTAATATGACCGAGACGGCAATGCCACAAATAAGTATGATTTACATCATTAGGTTTAGATCTCTTATTTACATGATAGACATTGTCATTATTTTCATTCTTGACTTCCAAGATATAAAGGCGATTAAATGAATTAGCAATACCATAAAGCACATCATTTAAATAAATAAAAAATTTCTTATTCTTAATAAGAAACTTAAAACCTTCATTATCCAAACAAGAAATTGAAATAATATTTCTGCTTAAATCCGGAACATAATAACAATTGTTCAAAACAAGAATTAATCCGGAAGGTAAAGTGACTTCATAAGTCCCTACGGCTAATGCAGCAACTCTTGCTCCATTCCCCACGCGTAGATCTACTTCACCTTCTTTAAGCAGTCTCCTATTCTTTAGTCCCTGCACATTTAGACAAATGTGAGAACCACATCCAGTATCCAATACCCATGAATCAGTGGTAGAAAGGAGAATATCTATCATATAGATACCTGAAGTCGACGCAGCCTTGCTGCTCTTCTTCTTCTTTTGCTCTTCCAAGAAAGCCTTTCAATTACGTTTCCAATGACCAATTTCTTGACAATGGAAACAGATTGCATCCTTTTGTGAATCGGGTTTTGCCTCAGAAGCCTTGGCAACCTTTGCCTTGCTTATTTTGGGTTTGACAACTTTCTTACCCTTTCCTTTGGCATTAGCCTTCTTCCAATCATGAACCAAGAGCACGGGAGAACCTTTCTCCACAATTTTCATCTCTGCAGTTTTGAGCATCCCATGCAACTCAGATAGATTCTTATCCATTCCATGCATGTTATAATTCATTATAAACTGATTATAACTTTTAGGCAATGAATTAAGAATGAGATCCGTGGCTAGCTCCAATGGGATTGGATAGCCAAGTTTCTCAAGGTGCTCTACATAACCTTTCATTTTAAGAAAGTGAGGACTCACTTGTTTCCCTTCATTCATTTTACAAGTAGTGAATGCAACAATGGTCTTGTACCTCTCTTGCCTAGCTTGCTCTTGAAACATAGTTCTCAACTCCACGCCTATCTCATAGGCTTCCAAATGTTCCAAACTTTGTTGGAGTTTTTAGCACATAGCAGCAAGCATGAGACAACTTACATCTCTAGAATCATTATGATGTTTCTTGTAATTGTCTCTTTCTGCCCTAGGGGCAGTAGGCGGTGGTTCAGCGGGGAGAGGCCCATCGAGAATGTACAACTTATCTTCTTGCCTAAGAACGATTCTTATGCTACGGATCCAATCCATAAAGTTAGTACCATTCTCTTCGAGCTTATCCTTCTCAAGGATCGATCGCAATGACATTGATTGAGTGTTATTAGTCATTATCTACAAATATGCAAAATTTCCAAAATTTAATAAGTACCTTTTTCATTAAAGAAATAAATAATGAATTTTTCAAACAAAAATACTTCCATTAAATTATATAACCTTCATATACATCTAATGCATAATATAATTTAATTGGGCTAAGATCCAACTTTAATTTAACTTTTGAGTCCACGGTGGCGGACCGCTCAAAAACTAAATTAATTAGGTAGACAATCATGTCAATCATATCCTATATGATTCTTAGATCCTTTTATGAGATTCTTTGAGAAATCCAATTTCAAAAAGCATGTTTAATCTCATCTTTTGCCTAGGCCCAAAACTGTTTTGACGCCTAATTAAGTCCAACCATTTTAAACGCATAGGAACCATTCAATTTAATGCACCTTGCGGAGGCAAGCCCACATTAAACTTATGAACCTCATCTTGGTCATACATGAATAAACTTAATGCACCTCGCGGAGGCGAACCCACATCAAGATCACCCATGTATAAGCAAGTGTTTTAATCATGGCATGGCAAAGAAGGACTTAAAACTTTTTTTGAAGGTTCATCACATATAGTATATAACACATTTATGAGCACATAATATAAACATGTTACACATCAAGTTTAGCCACTAAATTAATCTCCATTAATTTAAGCATGATATTTATGTGTCATTAGTTTCTCTATAATTATGAGGATGAGACTATTTCGGTTATTATCTCCAAATCAAGACAACAAGAAGTGCGGTCGAACTAAGCCATTAGGCAACCACAATCCCGCACTAATTCAAGAAACCAAGAAAGTAGTCCATGTGGCCGAAACTAAGCAATAGATGGTCTCGATGAACGTAAGCCAATTGCATTCACAATTCCACATGGATCTCTAATCTTTGAATCAAGAACTTTGTTTCTCAATTTTAGCAATTATGAACTCTTAATAATTCTAACTTCGTTTTATCTTTGAAACTTTGATTGCGATCAATTTTGGGAAACACAATCTCGATGAACGCAGATTAGCCATCTAAAACATGAACCAATCTAGGAATCACAAGACTAAAACAAATAGGAAAATCAAACCCCAAAATCCACACACAAACCAACTACCCAAAACCCATTCCAGATCAGCAAGTCTGGACTGGTTCTGTTACTGGTTTTGTTGAATTTTTCGAAAGATTCCAGATTCTGTTTTTGACCAAAATCAGACCTTCTGATCCCCTTGTGCGGCCGCCCAAAAACTCTTGTGCGGTCGCCCAAAACCGTGCGGTCGCCCAAGGCGTTTTGTGCGGTCGCCCGGGGTCATCAAAATGTGCAGAATCTTTCAAAGTTCGAAAATTTTGTCTCAAAATCGTTTTTCCCCGATTATTAAAACTTTTATCCAATCAAAAATTAATAATCAACAATTCTGAATCCACCATAATTTATTTATTGCGATTGAATCGTGCGATTAAAGTTGCAAAACAATAAACCACATAAAATCACAAAACACATATGTATCATATATTCCAATATTCATATCATGCAAGGCACATAAACAATTTATATATACATAACATGATCTAGGTATTGAAATAATCAACATGAACGGGGCTCTGATACCACTGTTGGGTTTCGATCAAACATGCGCAGCGGAATTTAGCATTTAAAATTTTGAAACTCAAAGCCCATAGATCCGTTCATATGATTAAATCAAATACAACAACATGAATATAGGATAAAACTAACCCTTGATGGCTATCAATTTTTCTCTTGGTCTTTGGTGGAGATTTGAAGACTTGATCACGATCACAAAGCTTGAACACGAACTTTGAAGATGATGATTTTCACCCTCTAGCGGTATCCACACTTCGAACGAATATCAAGGGAGCTTCTTTGATCTTGGTTGCTAGACCAAATTGTGAAACACGTTTTCACAATGAATTTGAACTATATGCAATTTTTCTTTTGTGTATTATTTTTTTCTTTGACCAAGGATGTCTTAGAAAAAAATAAAACCTCTCTCAAACTCTTTGGAGACTCACAAAAGGCTATCACTGAAGTTCTGGCTGAAATCATCCTTTTATACACAAGCAAGACCTATTCCAAATAGGAATCTTGTGTCAAAAGACATTCCAAATTAAATTAGGAAAGTGCTAGCCGACAGTACTGTGCGGCCGCCCAGAATTCACTGTGCGGTCGCACATCTATCTGAAACAAAATGGTACAAAACTGAGCTAAGTGTGCGGCCGCCCAGTCCATACTGTGCGGTCGCGCACTTCCCCAGAATGTCCAGAATTTCTAAAATTCCAATTTAGTCCTTTTAAAGATTCGTTCTATTGTGTGTGACCCTCTAGGATTATACTAAGTTGGCAATGGGTTCAAACATGAAACCATAAGATATGATTAGGTTCTAGTAAACTGTCATACCTACCCAAATAGTATAACTAGATACAACTTCGCATTCCTTTTAGAATATGTCATAATCCCTTTGTCCACGATGTCATTGAACACAAGTCATGGTCAAACAGTCAACTTGTTTTGTTCAATACTTTCTCGATTCCAAATATGTTGATAATCCAAATGACATTGATCCAATCAATTCATTTGAGTCCGGCCGAACATTTCATCAACATCATTCCTACGAGAGGCCCAAGCTTGACATCTCTCCGAAGAGGGACAAATCCATTTAGCTTATTATTCTTTCCTACGTGAATCCGATTATGCCAATCATACCCTTTATAACCACCCGGTTAAAGGTAGCGTTTGAATATGTCAAACATAATGTTCATCAAGTGAAAGACTATAATAACTTCATGTCTAAGGATTCAAATGACATAACTAATATGAGATATATGTATGACATAGACCATGACATAAATCTCTTACAGCGGGTCATGTCCAGTACCTTGTTCCAAACAAGTACCCATAAATCTAACATGATCATCCCATGATCATTTAGCCTTTATACTAGTGCTTAACAAGTACTAGGGACGGAGATTATTATAAGTAAACATGAATAACAATAATAATCAAAACATCTCTTTATTGATATGAAATAAATGATAACAATTACAACGTTTATTAAACGTGCCTAGGGCACCACTACCAACAGTATATTGATTAAGCAAGACTAATTGAGAAAAGTTAATTCATAATGTCGATTATGATGAAACTTCATCACCCGTAGTCATGCTTAATGTTATTAGAATTCTAATTGTCATGACTTCATATTTCGAATATGTAATATGACAGATGGATGTCAAAACTATATTCCTTAACAGGAACTTACATTAGGATGTGTTTGATACAACCTAAAAGTTTTGATATATAAAATTCTAATAAAATATGCAAGTTGCAGAAATTCATGAGATGGATTGAAGCAAACTACTTGGAGTGAAATTTCATTTTGATGAAGTATTCAAAGAGTTTGAATTCATCAAAGATGAGACTTGTGATTACAATAAATTTAGTGGGAGCGTAATATTATTCCTAGTCATATATATGTGGTTGACATATAATTCATTCTGAAAGAGTTTCTAAATGAAAGACTTGGATAAAGCCACCTATATCATTTGAATTTAGATTTATGTAGATAAATCTAAAACGTTGTTTGGTTAAAGTCAAAGTACTAGTAAAGACAAGATAGTGAAAAGTTCACCATGCAAGACTCTTGGAGAGGTTACTTGCGAAAGTCTAATGGCATTAATCTTTGCAAGATTTAGTCTTAGTAGAAGACTAATGAGAAAGAGTACATGATTAGGATTCCATATGCTTCGGTAATTGGATCTATCATGTAAGCCATGTAAATGTACTAAGACCGTATGTCTCATATACTTGGAGTATCATGAGATGATACCAATCAGATCCTAGTGAGAGTCACTAGTTAAGAAACACTCTTATGTTCTCTAAAAGGAACTAAAGGATGCGTTCTTGATCTTTGATGGAATAAAAGATGACTTGTAATAGTTACATAGATGCATGCTTACAAAGTAACAAAAATAAATATTGCAGTATAAATACATGTTTACGTCTAATAATGGTGTTAGAAGAGTTCTAAATGGACCATTACTATTCTACAAAAAGTTGAGTATCTAGTGGCATGAGATGCAACTAGAAAAATGTTAAGATTAAGATTCTAATTAGTAAACTAGAAATCGTTTCTAGTGTCACTATTTAATGTACCTTCATTGTGTCAATAATCGTTATTACATAAGTTAAGGGACTAATATCTTATCTAGACATATACTCAGACATTTCTATCTTACTCGAGAAATCGTCAAAGATGGGAGATGTCAAAATATGCAAAATACCTCATGATAATAACTAGGATAGTTATCCTACATAAGCTCGTTTGCAATTATGATGGAGATCATAACTAAGCTCAATGGGTATTGGATACGTGTTGATTGGTCCTAGTGCAAGTGGGAGATTGTTAGATATTATGCCCTAGGCCCTTGAGAAAGGCCTATGCGTTATATCATAGCTTCACTGTTTTAGAGATAGCAAACCTGATTATTATATCTTTTGCATGTTTATTATAATGATCATTGTCCCTAGCACTTATGAAGGGCTAGCATGAGTTTAATGGATAATCATATGATGATTATAGCGCATAGGATGCGGATTAAACTTGTGGGTACATGTTGGAGAACAAGTACTGGATCGACCCGTTATGAGATTTATGTCATGGTCAAATGTCATAATTAAATCTCATAATAGTTATATCATTTATCCTTAGACCTGAGATTATCATAGTCTTCCACATGATGAACATTATGTTTGACGTACTCAACCGCTACCCCTAACCGGGTGGTTATAAAGGCTACGATTGGCATAATCGGATTCTTGTAGGGAAGAATGATAAGTCAAGATGGAATTTGTCCCTCTCTCAAGAGAGATATCTGCTTGGCCACTCGATGAGTGAGATTGATAATAGTGTATGGCCGTACCCAAATGAATTGAAGCATTCAATGTTATTTTCTCATATCAATCTACTCGAGATCGAGAAAGCATTGGACAACATAAGTTGACGTGGACCATGACTTATGTCCAATATGATATCGTGTGACAAAGGGATTGTGATATGTTCTATAAGGTTACTTTGGGCTTTCAAAGTTATACTAATTGGGTAGTCATAATGGCTTGCTAGAGTCCGCTTATGACTTACGGGTTCTGACTCGTTTGGACTCGTTGCCAACTTAGTATAATCCTATTGGGTCACACACAATAGAACGGATTGAATAAGGCACAGAAAACTGGAAAAACTGGATCCTGGTGGAAGGATCCGTACGGATAGTTTGGGAGCCACCCAACCAATCCGTACGGATGGTTTGTCCGGCCGAAAACAGTTTGTTCAAGACTTCTTGTTTGACAAGGAATTCTGATCCCAAAAGGAATTAGGTTTATACCCTATTATATATGTGTACAGTCGTGTTTGAGAAACCTAATGGTTGATTTTAGAAATCATAACATGTTGTTTGAGAAACAATTACACACATATAGAGAGGGGATTATTAGTTTTGAGATTTAGAATCATCAAAACTCAATAATCAATGGAGCAAAATAATTCCTATGAAGAAATCGTTTCTTCATCAAGCCTTGGGTCTAGCAATCCAGATCAAGAAGGTGTTCTTGATATCCGTTCGACGTATGGATACCGATAGAGGGTGTTTGCGTTAGCACCTTAAAGTCCGTTTTCATGGATTCGATCTTCAAGGGTATGTTTCTTTCATCTTGTATTTAATTTAATCAACATGCATGGATCCGGGCTCTTGGGTGTTTGATTTTATCTGTTTATTCCGCTGCGCATGATGCATCAAAACCCAACAGAGATACCCCTTTAAAAATCTCACCCCTCAGAACTATGCCCCGACTTGATTCCTGAAAGCGATACGAAAGCAGCTCGAATAGGAGCTCAGTCACCGATTCTCTTAAATATAACTGTGTTACCTCAATCCCCAGCTCAGAGATGTATGTGATCTCACCAACCCATAAGTCGTTCACCTAATCCAATCCCCAGCAAAGAGAATTCGATTTATCAATGCCATCCCCATCCATCCGAACTATGATTTGTCTGATTCTCGCAAGAGATACATCGGAAACTTGGGAATCCAGGTTTGACCATACTTATGTTTGTTTATGTTTTCTTGAGTAGAACTACAGAGGCTTAATTCCCGTAAAGGATATGTAGGAATCCCTACTTTGGGCCCAACTGTTAAACCCTAGACGAGATCAGTTGTCTATAGTGGATCGTCGAATTTCCTTTACTTTACAAGAAAATTCACCGAGGGGCTCTCTAGACACCCCGATCTCGCACCCCTAAAACCAAACCTTAAGCCGTTCTAAACACGACAATTGACCTAAAACCCTAGATAGGATGGTTTAGGACTACCGATCGCCTTATCGGTGCATTGGATGGAAAAATCGAGTCTGGATTCATGATCAAAACTCAAAACCGAGTAAATAGGCATATCCTCCAAAAATCGAGCGATAGGACACCACGGCGGGGCCCGTAACCCTAAGATAGCCTTTTACTGGACATCCTTTGCATTAATAATTATATTTATGATTTTACTTACTTGTTAACATACTCTATATATATCATTGTGACCGAAAAATCACGAGGAGCAACTTTCGTGTTGGACTCACGGACAATCAGGACACCGGAGCGTGCACAACGGAGCAGTTGCAAGCAGTTACGGAGCGGGAACACAGAGCCATAAAAGGAGGTCAATCCATGCATGTTAAGCTTCCACAAATTCGTGACACATGGCTACCACACATGGGGTGTGTCATTAAGGGATGGAGCAACCACAAGGCGACATGTGGCGATCAAAGAATGAGCAGAAAATCATCACCACCGTACGGCTAGGAGGGTGGTGTACTCCTCTCCTAGAGCTGTACGGCTCCTTTATTCTGGGCTGGATCAGACTGCCTTCCTCCAATAATTCCCAACATACTCGTTACAATTTAAACCAAACCCCATCCCCTTTTGCTGAGAATCCGTCCATCATCTTAACCTCCCACTTCTACCCCTATATTAGGGGAATTTTAGTCTCAAGAAAACCACATCCCTCCTCCATATAGTCATTGTTGATCCAAGAAAGAAAAGGGGGGCTTTACATTCTACACAACCTACACTACAAGACTCTCTCCATCTTCATCCATACTCATCACCCTGTAAGGATCCCGCCCCCGCGCGGAAATGCGATGGTGTATGGGGCGAAACGCCAAACACGGGAACCGGTCAAATTTAACGGAGTCGCCACATTTTGATAATTTTAAACCCAACAAAATGACAAAGGTTTGAGTTCAAAGGTTCGGAGGTCAGGTTAAAACTTGGGAGGAGTTTTTACGTCCTCTCAAGTTGCCTCGGACAAATCCGAGTCTCCCTAAGTTAGTTAAAATGTGCATATGTGTGTGTGTATTTAACGGAAAGAGTTCTGTTGTTGATTTTATTTGAGAAACTCGGCTGAAAAAGGGTCCTTGAGTGATAAGATAAAGGTCAGAGGGCAAAACTGGCAATTTTGCCCTCCTACCTAAAGTAGCCGTACGGCTGGAGGAGGCAATTCTGGGATTTTTACAGTTTGCTCAAGAACAGTCCAGTTCAGAACAGAAACAGGGCATTCTGTCTGAAGCTGGACAAACTGTTTTTGATCCCAGTTTGCAAGAAATCATTTTACAAGTTTTATAACGTCATTCCTATGCTAAATGATCATCACTTGGTCCCCCAAAACAAGTATTTGGGTGTGATCATGAGCAATCATAGGAGAAAATCAAGAAAGTTGATGAATGTCCCCTTTGGACCAAAGTTGGTCATTTGGTGAATAAAGATTGGAACTTTATCACCAAGATGACATCTTTATGACTTAAAATCCTTCCAAGAGTCAAAATAACACATAAAGATTGAATCTTTATGACCCAAAAGTGGGATTTTGAGGCTAAACCAAAGAGGAAAATGATGAACACTAAGGTTTCATCACCCTCATGATTATCATGGCCAAACAATCATAACATTTAAATGAATAAGAAATGTAAATGACAATCAACAGTCTATGAGTGTCTAGGTTTAGAACCTCTTCCATACAAGGTATGGAGGGCACCTTGGAACTTCTCATAGCTTGGACAAGATAGTAATGTAATAGATAGGTATATAGTGCTTGATAATGGACAAGTCTTGCAAGAAATAAAAGGTGCTTGAAATGGACAAGTCTTTGCATGAATGAAGAATAAATACATGTATAACCAAGATATAAGAAAGAAAATAGGAGTAAGATGAAGAGAAAGGAGGGGGGAGGTGGCTTTACCTATGATGGTTATGACCAATCTTCCTTTCTTCTATCCTTTTTTGGTTTGTGATCACTCTCACTCTTACTCTGTGGTAATTCCAACAGAGTGACCTCCCTAATGTGTCTTTCTCCCCCCTTGAAATGATCAGCAAGGGGTTCTATTTATAAGGACTGAGGGTGCCCAAACCAGCCGTACGGCTCAGCCTGGCGAGCTTCTGGATTTTTCCAATTTTATACCAGAGTAGTCCTGGAATTTATAGTTTATCCTAGGGAGGTCCTGGCCTATTAGCTTATCCCTGAAACGGTGCTAAGGCTACCTCTAAGATAGGTCGGTTTCAGATTGGGGTACTTACACACCCCACCACAAGACCACCAACATCTCCACCACATCATCACCACTCCACCACTACCCCACCACAAATAACCCCCAAATAACCATTCTAACTACTCAAGAAACTCTCAATACTCAAGCAAACCAAACACTGTCAATCCAACTCTACACAACAACTTAAACAAAGAAAAAAGCCCTCCCTTGAAAGCAAAAGAAGCACGCCCCATTCCCTAAACTAGTTAAGATCTCTTCTTTTAAGTTTGAGGTCTAAAATGTAAGGATTTGTGTGTATAAGTTAGGGTCTAGTCACTAGTTGGCTAGACCCGTATTCACTTTCAATGTAATCCATGTAATCTTTGTTAAACTTTGTAAATATTCATGTTAAAATATTATGAAATGTTCAAATCTCAGTTCCACCATGTGTATATATGTTCCATGTTCATTTTGTGTTAATATCAAAGCTTAAATCTCAAGTCCAAGCATGATATAGTTCATTTGCTCAATATGTACACAATCTGTCCACTTTTGCTTCTAGCATGGTTATCCATGTGTTTTCTCATGTTTGTTCCTAAATAGACACTCTATAATGCTAATAACATGCTAAAGCAAAACTTTTCCCAGTTTCTTGAGCTAATTCCTAGTTTAGACCATGTTTCCATGCTTGTTTTGGTGATACATGTAACCTGTTCACATACTCTGTTCAACGCATGCTTATTCATGTCCTTTTTACTCATACAAAACTCGATTTTCTGGGCTTCGCTCGTACCATGAATTTTGTTCCTAACATATTGAATCATAAATATGTTGAGTTTCAAGGCTTGATTCCATGTTTAACTCACATTTTGTCCAAATCTGCTGCCCTGTGTGTCTTGTTCTGTACCATGTTGTCTTTTCATTCTTCAAACTTAATCAAAAATTGATTTTCAAACTTATGTCAAAAGACAAACTTTGTTCTTAACATTCTAAGTAAAATACTCATTCTTTTGAAATAATTTTATGACCTCAGAAAATACTTCGTTCCAATTTTTGATTCAAGTGCTAATTCACAGATTGTTTCTTTCCAGTTTCTGACACCAAAATGTCAGATATATTTTCAAATAGCTATACATGCATTATGGACTTGAAAATTGACACACTTAATATTTGATATGTTATATAAAACTTTCATGTTTTGTGTTTTTCCATATTCTTAAACCATGATAGAGGAAATTTGCCATGGACATCTGATATGCTATTTTTCCTGCTCTGGACAGTTTTGCTACTTGTGTTCATTGCATAATTTGTGCCTAAAATCCTAATCCATAAATTTAACAAAAATCAAACATGTTCTCTGATATCTTGGGAGTAAATCCCAAGTTTTAGCTCTGGTTTTGTATAGGTTTTGGACAAGTACATTATAATGACAATCTGCAGCAGTTCATGGGCTTGAACATCCACCGTGGCTTTGGACATTTATTTTACATGGGATTTGTCTCCCATTCGTACATTATGTATAAATTCCCTCATATACATAACCCCCTCTCCCTCTTATGTGTTTTACATGTCTATTTGATTCAAACCCATTTTTCAAAAAACCAATCGGGAATCCGCCCAAACTGGTTCCCGGTTGTGACAAAAATGAATTTACCTAGAAAAGGAGACACCTTGTACATAAACACATATTCTTGTCAAAGTTAGGGCATTAAGGCATTTTTCAAATAAGGCACATAAAATCAAACGTAGGCGGAAGTATGTTAGAGACCGAAAGGGCGAGTAGAATGCCTAACCCCTTCTCCTCTCAAAACTTAGCCCCGAACCCACTTCTTTTCAAAACAAAAGGTTTTATCTCTATTTTCTTAAGTTATACCAATGATTGAATGTTTTGTAAAATTTTCAAACATCGTAGTGACGACTTTTTGATCTCTATGCTAAATATTATAATAGTGGTGAATTTTTGATCTCTAAATAACAACCAAAATGTGGTGGCTCAATTCATAATAGAGATGACTTTTGATCTCTAAATAACGATCAAAAGGTGGTCTCCATTTTTAGCCAATGGCCGTCCATTCTAGTAGTGAAAATGGGAGCAATATCGAGCAATATCGAGCAATATCTGCTCTTTTTTATGTGCATGGTGGAGAGAGTGTTTATTTAAAGATGTAAACCTTTTGGTCACTCAAGAACACTTGTATTTCAAATGTGCTCATTGATGTTTTTTTTTTTTTAATCTTCATCCAAGTACCATTTTTTTGTAATGTGCTCACTACACTAATGGATCCGTCAAATATTTAACGAATTTAGGTCACACGATGACACATGACTAACGCCTATCAAATCCGTTAAAATTTTGACGGCTCTGTTAGTAGAGTGAGCACATTACAAAAAATTGGTACTTAAATGGGGACATTGAAAATATATATATATATATATATATATATATATATATATATAGTCCTTCCTTCCGTCCCGTCCGAATTAGGATTTTCTCTCCTGACACGGGGATTAAGGAATAATAGTATTCTATTGAAAAAAGTGATGATGAGTTTGAATTAAATGTTTTAACCTTTCTGATTAATCACTAATTATTTTTAAGAGAGCAGCCATAAATTAAATCTTTATTACAATGTAAATTAATTTCAAATTTTACAGTTCATCCAAAGTTCACCATTCTCTTCTTCACCACCACCACCAGCCCGACACCACCACTACCACCGCTGCCGCCGCCATCGGCCCACCACCGTCATACTCGGCTCACCACCAGTCCGCCACCACAGACCACCATTTATTCCATCATCAGCATACTACCACTACCACTGCCAATCTCTGTCACGACAAAACAACAACAATACCAAAATCAAGAGAAAGAAAGAAAACAAAAAATATCCAAAATCAATGAGCAAATATATAGATCTACACACACACACACCCCTAGACAAACCATACAACTGAACACTTCAACGAACACGTCAGATCTATACATTGATTTGTTGCTGAAAACGGATCACAGTTCGAAAATTCGCGAGCGAAACAGAGAGACAAAGCGATAAAAGAAAAAGCGATAGGGAGAGAGAGTAAGGGAACATACAAACACAAACTCAAACAAACGTCTCAGATCTACATCGATCTGTTGTTTAAAATAGACCAATATTCAAAAAAAATCAGGCGTGAGAAAGAGAGAAGGCGAGAGAGAGAGAAAGCGAGAGAGAGAGAGAGGGAGAGGGAGAGAGAGAGCTAGAGACTTGTCTGATGTTGAAGGGGGTGGCGGCGGCGACGACGATAATGGAGACGTTTCATATGTGGTCCACGATGGTTGTAGACACCCCGCTTTGGACCTCTCACCCCGATTGCATACATAGTATTTTTATTTAACTTGTTTTTATTAATTTCTGTTACTTCTGTTAAGTTCCTAACTGATTCCGTTAGTTTTGGACTAAACTGCATAACAGAGTTAACTTTTAGAGTCATTTATGTCATTCTGTCTTTTCCACCCACGGGCGCTTCTGACACTGTTTGTGGGCTGCACACGCGTCTCGCCCCAAAAGCGGGACTCGCTCGCCTCCCATTATGGCAGTAACGGATTGCACCTTATTTCCCTCCCTTTTCTTATTTACAACATCTCTTCTTTATCACAAAAGAGCCTCTTTTTACCTCCACATTCACCCCCCCTAGTTTTATAACCTCCAATCCCATTATTCTAGCCATTTCTTAAAAACAAAATATTTCTTTTTATTATTATTTGACTTTCTTTTATTTATTTTATTTATTATTTTATTTATTTTATTTTTTATTGGTCAATTCCATCTCACATGGATTGATCATTTTCCCTCCAACCTTTCCCTCTCTTTTTTACCTATAAAACCCCCCTCCTTCTACCTTAAAAAAGGATCAACTTCATCTTCTCTACAAAAACTATACACAAGTTCTTGGACTCTCTTTTTGGACCTCAACTTTGATTCACAAACTACACTATACACAAATTCTCCCGACAAGAGTTCTTAGCAACAAGACTCTACACAAATTGTTCTACAACAATTTCCCTACAACAACACCATTTTCAAGTCCAAGTTTGAAGTCCACTTTCTTAAGGTACTTTATTCTTCTTCTCTTATTTTACATGTCTTAGCAATGTATGCAATCCCCATCAATTGGGACATGACCAAATGACCACTTTAGTACATTAAAGTTGGTTAAGGTTATCTCCCTACATTTTAATCTCTACTTTAATTTACATTCTCATTTCTTAATGTAATTATCTAGCAAATATTCGACATGTAATCTTTAGCATAAATCAATAAATAAACAATTCTCTTTTATTTCTCTTTTATTTTCCCCTTTCTTTCCATTGTAATTGTTAGCACTTCTTACATTAATAATTGAAGGACTTTTCTTTTTAGTATTAGAAAACCAAAAGTAGCAAGACCCGCGTAAGCGGGGCGGAGTGGGTGTTTAAGTACTTCCCACTCCGTCACCTAACCCCTGAACCCCTCATCTCAAGAATCTTTGGTTTCGTAATTAATAAAAAAAGGCTATTTTCTTAGGTTTTCTCGCGTTCCTCTAAAACGTGGGTGGCGACTCTTAAAATCAATTAGACATCCTAGGTAATTCACCGCTCTAGCCAAGCCGTGGTTCCCCGGGGTATCTACAGTGGCGACTCCGCTGGGGATGTATAGAGGGTTAAACTTGCGTTTTTCATTTTTGGTGTACTTTTATTTTATTTTTTGGGCATTCTGGTAAAAAGGGTAGGAAGCGCGCCCCTCCGGCCTTCTTGGCCTAAAGGGTGCGCGTCCGACCCTTATTACCAGAACCGCCCACCTTCCATCTTGTCCTTCAAATTCCATGTTTCTGTGCTAACAATGTCTGCAGGGGAAAAGTTCTATAATTTAGGGTCAAGGCAATCCCTTGAACCCACTGATTTACAGGTACTGCCCAGAAGCGGGTGCCTCTGCCCTCTAGTGCCTAAGGCGTGCGCCTCCCATCCTCAAAGCCCAAAGCGCGCGCGTCTGGGAAATTTTCCAGAACAGAAACAGTGAACAGAATGGACAGTCTTGACAGTGTGTGGGCACCGGGCCTGCAGATAATTGCTTTTTATTTTCTGTTTCATTTTTATCGGTCACACGGGTGATTCGAAAGTTGTAAATTACGTGCTTATTTGTTTTTTTTATTTCCTTTGAGAAAAAAAAATATTTTGTCACTTGTTAGACCTCACACTACGCGCACAATTCTTATCAACTGCTCACTATCGAGTCGCACAAGTCCAAACCCAAACCCGTCGAGGCCCGTCCTAGGAAGTTTCAAGCTCCACCCGACCTTGACTCTTCTGAAGCGGTAAACCTCAGCCCGTGGCGTAGTTCACGACTACATGCCGGGGGTGACCTTTAAACCTCTCTTTAGCCGAGCACAAACGACACAATTCTAGTTAGGGTCTAACACTCTGTGAATCAAGTCTGTTTCCATGTGCTGAGATTTCCCTAAACTAATGTCTTCAAATCATACATGCCACTCGTTGTTTTGGACGAAATAAAACTCCGTCCCCAAGTGGTTATTATGGACGAAAATAAAAATCTGTCCCCGCATGTATGATTTACTACATTAATTTAGTTTAATCCCGACACATGTAGGATTCACAAGCATGGTGGAATCCGATGAGTATATGGGACCACGAGAAGGTCTGTATACTAGTGTGACGATTCCACTATTTTTCTAGAAACCCCAAAAAGGACCACGTCCTTCCGACTTTTGTAAATAAAAAAAAAAGAGTCATTTTTCTTATGTGGTTAAGTCTTTTTGCTTTGTTTGTGGGTCAATTATTTTACTCAAAATATGTTTGTGGGGCCAACCTAAGATCGACCGTGTTCTCTCAATAGGTCCAATGGCTTCCAACAGCAACAACAACAAGGGTGAGAATACTTTCGTGTCCAACGAAAGGCTATTCAACATAATAAGAGCCATGGGGGAACAAATGGATAGACTTGTCGAGGATGCCCGCCACAAGGACGATTTGTGGCAAGACCGTCTTGATCTCGAGAGGAAAATTCACGAGGAAGAAGTGTCCGAACTTAAGGCTCGTTTGCAAGAGCTCACCAACAACAAGGCAAAGGTCCACGGTAAAGCATTCTCAAGTGGCTCATCCCTCAAAAGTCACAAAGGTGCCACCAACGACCGTATCTATACCCCTCTCAATGGCATGACTGTCACCAAGGCCTATGAAAATCTCAAAGCAAAGGGAGAAATTTCTCCTCTCCAAGGGTACAAGCAACCACAACCATTGCGTCGCAACCATGCCCACCACAAGTGGTGTGACTATCACCTATGCAGCGGTCACCTCACCGAGGATTGCTTCTCCCTCCGCGACATCATCCAAGATTCGATTGACAATGATGAGTTTACCGTGGCTGAAGAACAACAGTTAGAGAGTGAGAACATGCAAGAACTCATCAAGGAAGGGGCTCAGATTTGAAATAGGGTCTCAACAAGAGATCATGCCGCAAGGAAGGCTACAACGACAATGGGGACTACAGCAACAATCTCCGTTTCTCCTTCTCTACCTAGTAATAGGAATAAAAAAAAAAAGTCAAAGTCCTCTTTAGTGTGCATTAATGTTTTCTCTCGTCCCATGTTCAATGTCGAGTCTTATTATCAAATAAAAGTCGTTCTTGTCCTCATACACTCCTCCAAGTTGTTCAATTTAATTCTTGGCAAAATGATGAAAAAATGTCTAAACACGTTTTAGAACGAAGGCCATCGCTTGAACGCCTAGGGGCTAAACATCGACGACGGCATCAACAACGAAGACATCAACAATGACGAAATCAAGACAAAGAAAGGTGGAGCAACAATCATGAAGCAAAGTTTTCAAAAGGGGATAAAAAAAAAAGGCTCGCTAGGTTGAAATCCTCAAATCAACCTAGGCAAAAGTTAGAGCACAAAAAAAATCCCTCCTCATTCAAAGAAGTTCATATCAAGGATCAACATCATTCCACCAACGAAGGACGAAGCGACATCAACAATCATCACGACGAAGCAACAATTCCATCGCGACGAATGGAGAATCCACAAGAACTACGGTGACCTGAGCCTCTTCACTGGAGGAACGTAGGCAACCTTCGGGTCCGGTCTCATGCAAGAAAGAAGATATGTTTAGCCCTAGCGCGTTATGGTGATCGGCCTTCATCTCGAACTTGTCAAGACATCTTTGTACGATTCATTTGCCAATGAATTAATCACCTCAAGATTGAACAACTTTCCTAGATTTGGAATCACTTTCCATTCCTTGTCGAGTCTAGGGCTTCTATTCTTTCTGCATACTCCCAATTTCTTGCAATCAAATTGGGGCTTTCTTTCTCTTCTCTCTTAATGACTTACTTGCCTTCGTGAGTCATTCAACAAATATATACAAAGTCAATACTAGGGACACTTCCCTAGTCGAGTCAATGTCACTCATCTTTAGTGACAAGAGGTCTTCACCGCAAAATCACATGTCTTATCTCCTCAGTCAGAGTTAATGCACACTTCCTCATTAATCGAGTCAAAAAAAAAAGTAAAGACGCAAAAGAGATGCCCACTAGATTGAAAACCCGAAAGGGCGGTCTAGGCAAAAAACAGGGTGCGTCATAAAAAAAATGAGAGAGTGAGAGAGAGAAGGGAAAGAGAAATGGAGATCTCCGGCCTCTAAGGAAGACAACTGCACAAGTTCTACAATTGGATCTCCTCAGCAATTCAATCCCCACCGAGCCAACTTTGGAATTGCAAAAGGCTCGACAACACATGGCACAATCAAAGGTCGTCTTGGGCTATTGGCATCATTCTCCAGCAGTGTGCATTTTTGGGTTCATGAAAAGAAGGCCCGTGGTAACCAAGACCCATCCGAGAACGAGCCCATCATAAAAAGGCACGAGGTTGCACAAATAATCCTAGCTAGTCAATTGGCTTGGGCAGCAAATAGCAACAACATGTGTCGCAGTTTTCAAAGCTTCTTCAAGTATGTGCTTCTAAAGTACGCTGAAAGGCTCCCGAGAAATGGAGTAGCTCTTACCATGTCCTCTCATGTTTGTTCCCTCGCACGAGGATGAGTCACTCTTGCTTTGCTCAACAAATGGTGACGCCCTAGGGGCTATGTGACTCAAGAACAAGGGTTTCTTTTGCTTCATTTGACAATCAATAAGCCCTAGGGGCTATGCTCGAGAAAGATGTGTGAGACTATCCTCAAAGTCTCTCAAAAGGAATGTCGAGAAGCACCTTCTTGTCATGTATGCTCATACTTTTTCCCCCGATTAAGGATAGGCCCTTCACGTTCCACTCCTAATAAATGGTGTCACTCAAGGGGCTACGATCAAGTTTTAAAGGCTCCCTCGGCAAGAAGAAATTCACTTCAGTGTCCCCAGTCGAGTCATGTGCAACATTGGAAGCTTCCTCAATTCGGCACCGAAGGTCTCAAGGGGCTTCGTCATCTACAATCTTTGGGGCTACTGTAAGTACCCCAATCTGAAACTGACTTATCTTAGAGGTAGCCTTAGCACCGTTTCAGGGATAAGATAATAGGCCAGGACCTCCCTAGGATAAGCTATAAATTTCAGGACTACTCTGGTATAAAATTGGAAAAATCCAGAAGCTCGCCAGGCTGAGCCGTACGGATGCTTTGGGTACTAGAGGGGCCTAGCCGTACGGATGGTTTGGGCACCCTCAGTCCCTATAAATAGAACCCCTTGCTGATCATTTCAAGAAAAAAGGGGGAGAAACATTAGAACTAAGGTTACTCTGTCGAATTCACCTCAGAATAGTGTGAGTAAGAGTGCACAAAGAGTGAAAGAGAGAAAGGATGATTGGCCTAAACCACGATAGGTAAAGCCACCTTCTCCCCCCTCCCTTCTCTTCATCTAAGAACTCTATTTATCTTTGATCTTGTCATTTATTGTTGATCTTTACATTCTTGAAAGTCTTGTCCATTCAAGCAATAAACATATATCTATTATTATTTATATTTCCTAGTCCAAGCCATGAGATGATCAAAGGTGCCCTCCATACTTTGTGTGGAAGAGGTTCAAACCTAGTTTGATCATGGCTTGTTGATTGTTCATTTAAATTCCCAAGTTTGGGTAATAAAGATCCAATCTTTATGGTTTTTTCTTGTCCCTAAAGGATTAATCTTGCCTAGAAGAGCCATTTTGATGGTAAAGTTTCAATCTTTACTCATCAAATGGTCACTATGGCTCAAAAGAGCATATTGGCCACCTTTTTCATTTTCCTCCCATGATTGCCTTTGATCATGCCCAAACTCTTGTTTTGGGAGGTTCTTTGATGATCAAATGGCATAGGAATGAGTTGTTAATGTTGTTTTGTGTTGTAATAACAAACTGGAATCAGAACAGTTTGGTCCAGTTCAAGCAGAATGCTCTGTTTCTGCCTGGAACTGGACTGTTGCTTGAACAAACTGTAAAATCCCAGGAGTGGTCTCTCCATCCGTACGGCTACTTTGGCCGTATGGGGAGATTGACCATTTTGCCCTTCTGTCTTCTGTTTTCTTGTCAAACAAACCCTTTTTTCAGTTGAAAAGATAAATAAAAAGTTAAAACAAAGATTTTCCGTTAAAACACACACACACACACATGCACTTTTGTTAACTAACAAGGGAGACTCGGCTTTGTCCGAGGTTACTTGGGAGGACGTAAAAACTCTTCCCAAGTTGTAACCTGATCTCCGAACCTTTGAACTCAAACCTTTGTCATTTTGTTGGGTTCAAAATTAACAAAATGTGGTGACTCCGTTAAATTGGTCCGGTTCCCGCGTTTGGTATTTCGCCCTTGAAACGTGTTCGTGTTTTTTTGGGGGTGGGATCCTTACAGTGGCGACTCCGCTGGGGATACGAGTGCTTTCGGACTTCTTTCTAGAAGATTCGGGGGCATTCTTGTGTGGGTCAAACTCCCGTTCCCGTTAGTTGACTTCTTGCATATTTGTGTGTGTTTGATGTTTCTGTTTGAACTGTTTTGAGTACATACGTTCTGGAAATACAATAAACTGGGGCTTGATGATCAGAAGTTGGAGAAACTGAGAAAAATCTCCACCCTCTTGCTTTAGCCGTACGGCTACTTTGGGTAGGGGATCAGAATGTTCCAAATTAACAATTTTGTGCAGGGCTGCAACATTCTGGATGCCCCTCTGCTTCTTCTTGTCCAGGTTCCAAATTTACAGTCTTACTTGTTCACATTACCTTCATTCTTTTGGACAAAACTTGATTTTAAAAAAAAAAAACTTGGTTATGCATAATCTTTTGTCAATAAAAATGGTTTCCAAAGCCTCATTGTGCATAACCCTTTTGTAAAGATTTCTTGAGTCTTCTTGTTGTGCACAACTTACTTGGTACAAATGGTTTCAATGTAAAAATTGTTCTTTTGCAAAATGTTTGATTCAAAATTCTTTGTTGTACACAACTTGATACATGTACAAGTTTTGGTCTTTGTTTGCTCATATTCCTTGATTTGTTGTGTGTATAAATTGTTTAATCCATGCTTGTTCATACTTTTTCATATCTTTCTTATGCCATGCTCATCATATCAAAAAACGGATTGAAAATCTCTATTTTGACTCAAAAGAGAACATAGAATGGCTTCACACTACGCGCACTTGACCTTGCACGTTCCAAATGCCCTTTTAACCCGGGATGGATGCCACGATGCAGCTCGTTGGGCGCTCTTGTTCCCTTCGATGCGCGCACGAGTCCATTCCACCTTCCCTTCCGAGCCGAGTCAACCACACTTGTCCGTGACACACAAATACCGTGACCTTGGTTGGTTTTTAGTCTAGCTCACGTTGCCACGTCCATAACGCGTGTCCAAAGTTAATTGTGGCCAAGTTAACGCCCGAGTTGTGACTCCTTGATGAAATGCAAGCGTGGCCTAACCATCCTTTAACTCGTGCGTTAATGATGACAGCAATTAGCGAAGGTCATGTGCTAAGGATAGGGTGACACCGTGTCGTTAAGCCCTAATGTACGAGTTATTTTAATCATCCTTAAGGCCATGGTCAAGGACTGAGACGCCTCATTCAAAATGAGGTCATGTCGGAATATCGGTGCAGCCTTCGGTGTAGCCTTCAGAAAAAGTCTCGATTCCGACTGGGGCTTAATCATGATTAGGATGACCCGTGCATTGGGAAACTTGCGACGCACTAGACCCTAGGTTCGTTTCTTTTGGTCGGTGGAAGACGCTTGCCCTATAGGACCCTCGCTCAGGATAGTCCGTCTATGGGAGTGTGCAAGGCAGGTGAAAAACGAGGGGTCTATAGGCGTAGTGATGGCCTCCACTGATCCAGGATATAGAGTAGTTGCAAAAAATAAGAGGAATCTTTTCCAACCATTTAGGAATAAAAATGTGTTTTAAGTAAAGTTGAACGAATAAATAATTGCACGTGGCATGAGCTTGCTCCGTTCTTTGTTTCTTGTCTTCGACACATTCTTGCGTTAATAAATGTCACTTTCTTAAGTCTTTGGACGGACCCCCGTTGTCCTCCAAGACCTCCGTTATGTGATTTCGTTAAGTCTTTGGACGGACCCCCGTTGTCCTCCAAGACCTCCATTATGTGATTTTGTTAAGTCTTTAGACGGACCCCCGTTGTCCTCCAAGACCCCCGTTATGTGATTTCATTAAGTCTTTGGACGGACCCCCGTTGTCCTCCAAGACCTCCGTTTGTGACTTCGTTAAGTCTTTGGACGGACCCCCGTTGTCCTCCAAGACCTCCGTTATGTGATTTCGTTAAGTCTTTGGACGGACCCCCGTTGTCCTCTAAGACCTCCACTTGTGACTTCGTTAAGTCTTTGGACGGACCCCCGTTGTCCTCCAAGACCTCCGCTTGTGACTTCGTTAAGTCTTTGGACGGACCCCCGTTGTCCTCCAAGACCTCCGCTTGTGATTTCGTTAAGTCTTTGGACGGACCCCCGTTGTCCTCCAAGACCTCCGCTTGTGACTTCGTTAAGTCTTTGGACGGACCCCCGTTGTCCTCCAAGATCTCCGCTTGTGACTTCGTTAAGTCTTTGGACGGACCCCCGTTGTCCTCCAAGACCTCCGCTTGTGATTTTGTTAAGTCTTTGGACGGACCCCCGTTGTCCTCCAAGACCTCCGCTTGTGACTTCGTTAAGTCTTTGGATGGACCCCCGTTGTCCTCCAAGACCTCCGCTTGTGACTTCGTTAAGTCTTTGGACGGACCCCCGTTGTCCTCCAAGACCTCCGCTTGTGATTTTGTTAAGTCTTTGGACGGACCCCCGTTGTCCTCCAAGACCTCCGCTTGTGACTTCGTTAAGTCTTTGGACGGACCCCGTTGTCCTCCAAGACCTCCGTTATGGGATTTCGTTAAGTCGTTGGACGGACCCCCGTTGTCCTCCAAGACCTCCGTTGTGTGATTTCGTTAAGTCTTTGGACGGACCCCCGTTGTCCTCCGAGACCCCGTTAAGATTCCCGTCAAGACCTTAGGCGCTGTCCCCTAGGTCCCCGCTAAACCCCTAGGAATAGTCCCCTAGGAAGTCAAGTCTTTGAATGGATCCCCCGTTGCCATCCAAGAAGTCTGTTACAACCTTGTAAGTAGACCCCCGTTTGAATCTCGGATGGATTTAAGATCCCATTTGACCCTGTCCACCTTTTTACCCCATAGGTCTAAGCCTAGCGGTCGTTCCCCATCAGTAGCATGAGCATTCACTCAGTGTTTACCCAAGCCTAAAGCTACCTTTTGTCTTCCCCGTAACTCAGATGGAGTGGAAGAGAGCATCATGTCGCAGCCTAGTGCGTGTGGAGTTAGAAAGTTCCCCTGTCACTACAACTTCTCCGATCCGGTACCTCAGAAAGACCGCTTTGATGGATGGTAGTTTGGGAAACGATGTTGCAGACAACCCGGATAGCCTGACGAACGAAGAGTTGTTCCAAGCTTCAGAAACCCCCGGGGCTGAGAAAGAAGTCATCACAGATAGCCACAGAGAAACGCAAACTCCGTCTGATGAGTCGACGAGGAAAAGAGATGTCACAACTGATGGGCCCTTCACCAAAGTGACCAACCACAATGAAAGGGTGGAAGGTACCCGACCTCCGGATTGTAACCGAAGATTTCCCCCTCCATCTCACCAAAATACCAAGGCCTCCATTTCTTCGCCCCAACACGCCGTCTTCCATAACGAGCCTCTCACTCAAATCTTCCTCACTTCGCCTCATCCCAAATCCAACATCTCCCATGAGACACTTCCCACTCAAAAGGCCCACAAACCACTGTTCACACCGGTTACGCCCCGAGCATCATACTCACAATACCATACCCTTCGGTTTAATGCCATCAACCAAGTCACCAGAGATCAGTCGCTGTTTAAACCATGTATGGATACCCGACCAGGCATCACTAACTTGCCTCCACCATATTTTCCGATGAGATTCCGGGGTGGTCCGTATCATTTCTATAATCCAAGACCTTTTGGACCACAAGCTCCTTGCATGCCTCAAATGTATATTCCTGGAAGCAACCAAGGTTATGGGTATTCCTACACCCATGCACTTCCACAGAATCCTCATGTTGGACCTCAGCCGGGTACGTTGTTGGGAAAAAGAAGGCAAATGGAAGCTAAGTTTGAAAGGACACTCGATGGGCACCCCTTTGCATTGAGTAGCGGTGATTCTCATCCCCACCACACTCCGGTCAACAATGTAAGAAAAGCCAAGGGCCGAGCCAAGCTCCATTTCACAAAGTTTGAGGATTTCGGAATGCCCATAAGCAAAGTATTTGAAGGATTGGTCAAACAAGGCCTTATGTGGCCCCTCGAAGATTTTCGGCCAAAGAATCTTGAAAAACGTCGAGACAAGACCCAAAGGTATGCCTTTCACAACTACCACGGCCATGATACCAATAATTGCACCGCCATAAGACGCATCATCTCGAAACTAATTGAGAAGGGGAAGCTTGGACCCCCCCACACCCCCGACACAGCCAATGACCCGAGCGTCAACATGTTCAAATCTGTGACTTCCCCGATAATCGATAAATGGAGTGGTGTCCGCCCCAAGGAAAAAAAGCCCATGGTTGACAGAGTTGTCAATCCCATAGTGGGAGAGCCTGTTTTGGAAAAATTGACAAAATCAGTGTCCCAAATGGTGGTTCCTAAAATCAGCAAAGCCGAAACGACGGAAGGCGTTTGGAAAAGATCAGTGGCACAGAAAATGTCTGAAGGGCCGAATGCCCCGGGTTGGGAAATGAATGGTGTTGCGGTTGCCACAGCAAACGACGGAGTTCCGAAACCTCTCCTATCAACCTCCCCTTAGAAGGAGTCTGTTTTCATACTTAGGAAGAGCCAGTTGCTTTTAGGGCGTATGATAAGTCTTTAGGAAAAGTCGGTTAAGATGTCTGTTAGGTTTGGTTAAAGTCTTGACTCCCCGGTTGATGCCATGTGGTGACCATTTTGGGTCCATTGTCAGTTCTCTTAATAAGATTATTATTGCCATTTTTGCTTTGTCAAAAGCTTACAAAAAAATGCGTGTGAGTCTTTCACTCAAAACCAAGGTGTGTCTTCCAAAAATAAATAAATAAATAAATAAAATAAAAATAAAATAAAAAATAAAAAAATGGAGATCAAGTTTTCTTAAAATAAAAGATCAAGTTTTTCCTAAAAGGCTAATCCGATAATGAAGCATTTTTCTCAAATCATGGTTATAATTTCACCTTGAGGTTTAATATGCTAAAAGTCCTTCGCGGTTCTGTCCACTGGAAGCATTGACCAAGGAGCCCACATCCGAATTGGCGTTCGAAACAACCATCCACATGAGAAATGAGATGAAACAATTAGGACACCGTCTACAAGAAGAAGCCCAAGCTTCGGAAGGCCAAAGGCGGTTACATCACAGGGAAATCCATACTCTCGCCGAATGCAATGCACGGAGATTACGCACCTTGAAAGGGAATCACCAAAAGGCTTGGCCAACAGGCAAGCTCCCAACTCGCCCTCATGAGTAGACGACCCCGGCAATTGCAACGCCAAGCCGAGTGGAGGCCTCGCGACATCTTTCCTGACGTCATGGAACCCGAGTTCCCCGTGGAAGACATGGAATATGCCGCCGACAACCCCTCCAACAACTGTGGAAGAAAATGGATCATCGTGCTTCATGGGAACCCATCCTTAAAAAAAAATGTGAGTCTTCCAGCCTCGTAGGTTCTAGAAAGAAAAAAAAAGAGTCCATTCTGGACCGTGTCTTTTTATTTTTACAGAGTTCCGCACTTGGACATGTATGTACAAAGTTATCTAAATAAAAGAGTCATTTTCCTTCTCTTCTCTCTAGACTTGAGACATTATTTGCAATATATGTTTACTCTTGAAATTGCCTTGCTTGTTATTATCAATTGATTGTTACGTCCCCAAAATGACGAATTGACTTCTAAGCATACTAGTCAATGACGACTCATTAAGGATGAATGGACCTAACACAAATGAAAAGCGCCAAATGCAAACAATTAATCTTGATATAAATAAATGTTGTGATCAATTGGCATGAAGAAACCATCAATGGCAAATCTTCCCTCATACATTACCCCGATACACCTTTCCTACACAAATCCTTGATGCGCATCGAAGGCATCCCGAGACAATGAAAAGGCGAGGATGTTGTTGCTCAACCACCAAGATTCAACCACGATCGCGCGTGCGCAACCAAGCAAAGGACTTCCCAGATCTTCAAAAGTCAAAGTAAGAAGTGGCAGAATTCCACCAAGGGGCTACAAATGAGCCAATGTCCAAGATAGCAAGTCGGGGCTAATGTTTCCCCTCTCTCTAAAAAAAATGATAAGAGAGAAAGAAATGGATAATGGAAAAAAAGGAAAGCAAATGAATATTGGCAAAGAGGAAGTTTACCTCAAAAGCTCACCAAGTTCACTGCAAAAGTCCACCTCAAAGAACATCCCGAGGAGTTCACCGCAATGAAAAGCGATCTATATCAGCAAAGCAACAACATCCTTCGAAAGGACACCAACCCCAGCAAAAGAAGGCCCCACGGCCGAACTACGGCGACCTGAGCTCCTCAAACTGAGGGGAACGTAGGCAACCTTCGGGTCCGGTCACAGCATGAAATGAATCCATCAAACATCGATCCTCCCAAAATGACCCGGTTCTCTTCCCTTGGTCCCATCAATGACCAATTTCCCAGATAATGACCAATCTCCCCATAAACACCTTTTGATCTTGCCATTGATCGAATCTTAATCTTAGTTGATCACAACATTTATACATGTTAAGGCTAATTGCTTGTTATAATCTTGACTTAATAATAAACATGGTCCATTCCAGCAATCATTTGATGATATAAACTAAGGCAAATTTCAAATGTCTCAACAAGTCTTCTTCTCTACATCTTAGAAAAGAGCTAAACACTTGTATTCTGTCAAGCAAGGGCTTCCTTCCATTTCATGATAAATTGCTCAAAGAGCTCACCAACATAAAGGGACTCTCTCCCAAATAAACTGCCCTTGCATGTTTCCTCCAAAAGATACCTTAAGTCCCCGTTCTATCGAGTCGGCTGGATCACTCATAAAAAAAGTGGAAAAGAAAGGCACCAAAAAAGTGGCCCGCTAGGTTGAAAACCCGTAAGGGCGGCCTAGGCAAAAAACAGGGTGTGCCATAAAAGACGCAAAAGAGATGCCCGCTAGGTTGAAAACCCGCAAGGGCGGCCTAGGCAAAAGAAAGGGTTCGTCATGAAAAAGGCATGGGGCTACCCCGACATCCATGACGGCAAGGACATGGGGCTACCCCGACATCAACACGGACAAAGGCATGGGGCTACCCCGACATCCATGACGGCAAGGACATGGGGCTACCCCGGCATCGACGACAGGAGGGTTCTCTACCCCCGATCACTCCTAATAAATGGACAAAGCCTCGAACGACTTTATGCATAGTAAACCTCGTGGTTAAGTTAAAATCCGAATTTGACTAAAATGCTTCGTTAAAAGATTTGCCTTTAGGAATGCGCATTTCCAAAATTTGGCCAAAATAATGTTTTTTCCGTCCCCTTCCAAATTGCATTGGGTATTTGAGGGTGTGTTTATAAAAATAATGTTTTTTCCGTTCCCTTCCAAATTGCATTGGGAATTTGAGGGTGTGTTTATAAAAATAATGTTTTTTCTGTCCCCTTCCAAATTGCATTGGGCATTTGAGGGTGTGTTTATAAAAAGAATGTTTTGTAGAATATTTGTGAAGAGGATAGGCGGTCTTTTGATGTAAGTCCATTGGAACCTAGTCTTGACCAATCCTGTTAGGTTGACCAAGTAAGTGTCAAACCTATTGTTGCTCGGCAGTCCTTAGTGGGACGTAAGACCAGTTTGCCTTGTCAAACTCCTCAAAGGTGGAGTTGACTCGAATGTTTTGACCCTTTTGAGACAAGTCTAGGTCCCCTAAGTGACCCCTTGTAAAATAAAGTTTAGGTCCCCCGAGTGACCCCCCCCCCCCTGTGAGATAAAGCCTAGGTCCCTCGAGTGACCCCATGTGAGAAAAGATTTAGGCCCCTTGAGTGACCCCTTTTGAGACAATTCTAGGTCCCCTAAGTGACCCCTTGTAAAATAAAGTTTAGGTCCCCCGAGTGACCCCCTGTGAGATAAAGCCTAGTGTGACCCCATGTGAGAAAAGATTTAGGTCCCCCGAGTGACCCTTTGAGATAAAATTAGGCGGTCCCTTATAGACGTAAGCCCATTGACCTTTGATCCGTTGTTGCCTAGCATGAGCACAAAGCCGGCAGTCCTTAGAGGGACGTAAGACCAGTTTTCCCGTCAATCTCCCCAAAGATGGAGTTGACCCCGGTCAAGCTTAGACTTAGAATAGTCGTTATAGGCTAGAGCCTTTGTCCCAGCAGTCCTTAGAGGGGCGTAAGACCAGTTTTCCCGTCAATCTCCCCAAAGATGGAGTTGACCCCGGTCAAGCTATGACTTAGAATAGTCGTTATAGGCTAGAGCCTTTGTCCCGGCAGTCCTTAGAGGGACGTAAGACCAGTTTTCCCGTCAATCTCCCCAAAGATGGAGTTGAACCCGGTCAAGCTATGACTTAGAATAGTCGTTATAGGCTAGAGCCTTTGTCCCGGCAGTCCTTAGAGGGACGTAAGACCAGTTTTCCCGTCAATCTCCCCAAAGATGGAGTTGACCCGGTCAAGCTTAGACTTAGAATAGTCGTTATAGGCTAGAGCCTTTGTCCCAGAAGTCCTTAGAGGGACGTAAGACCAGTTTTCCCATCAAGACGGAGTTGACCCCGGTCAAGCTTAGACTTAGAATAGTCGTTATAGGCTAGAGCCTTTGTCCCGGCAGTCCTTAGAGGGACGTAAGACCAGTTTTCCCGTCAATCTCCCCGAAGACGGAGTTGACCCTAGTCAAGCTTGGACTCATAATAGTCACCATAGGCCGTCCCCGACGTAAGCCCAGTAAAAATCTGTCCCGTGTAAGTCAACCCTCTCCTATAAAGTCAAGTTGACCATATACCCAGCAAGTCAACCCTCTCCCATAGAGCCAAGTTGACCATGTCTCGCCTCTGACCCCTAGAGTCATGCCTCCTTGCGGATCTAAGTAACCCCGCGTACCTCCGAACTACGTTAGGCTTGATTCCCCGCCAGGACCTCCCTAGGATAAGCTATAAATTCCAGGACTACTCTGGTATAAAATTGGAAAAATCCAGAAGCTCGCCAGGCTGAACCGTACGGATGCTTTGGGTACTAGAGGGGCCTAGCCGTACGGCTGGTTTGGGCACCCTCAGTCCCTATAAATAGAACCCCTTGCTGATCATTTCAAGAAAAAAGGGGGAGAAACATTAGAACTAAGATTACTCTGTCGAATTCACCTCAGAATAGTGTGAGTAAGAGTGAACAAAGAGTGAAAGAGAGAAAGGAAGATTGGCCTAAACCAAGATAGGTAAAGCCACCTTCTCCCCCTCCCTTCTCTTCATCTAAGAACTCTATTTATCTTTGATCTTGTCATTTATTGTTGATCTTTACATTCTTGCAAGTCTTGTCCATTCAAGCAATATACATATATCTATTATTATTTATATTTCCTAGTCCAAGCCATGAGATGATCAAAGATGCCCTCCATACTTTGTGTGGAAGAGGTTCAAACCTAGTTTGATCATGGCTTGTTGATTGTTTATTTACATTCTTGTCATGGATGATGCTCTTGTTGTTCATTTTGCTCATTTTAAGCTATGATGATCATGTTGAGGATAAAGTCTCAATCTTTATCCTCATCACCTTGATCTAGCCCAAAATTCCCAAGTTTGGGTAATAAAGATCCAATCTTTATGGTTTGTTCTTGTCCCTAAAGGATTAATCTTGCCTAGAAGAGCCATTTTGATGGTAAAGTTTCAATCTTTACTCATCAAATGGTCACTATGGCTCAAAAGGGCATATTGGCCACCATTTTCAATTTCGTCCCATGATTGCCTTTGATCATGCCCAAACTCTTGTTTTGGGAGGTTCTTTGATGATCAAATGGCATAGGAATGAGTTGTTAATGTTGTTTTGTGTTGGAATAACAAACTGGAATCAGAACAGTTTGGTCAAGTTCAAGCAGAATGCTCTGTTTCTGCCTGGAACTGGACTGTTGCTTGAACAAACTGTAAAATCCCAGAGTGGTCTCTCCATCCGTACGGCTACTTTGGCCATATGGGGAGATTGACCATTTTGCCCTTCTGTCTTCTGTTTTCTTGTCAAACAAACCCTTTTTTCAGTTGAAAAGATAAATAAAAAGTTAAAACAAAGATTTTCCGTTAAAACACACACACACACACATGCACTTTTGTTAACTAACAAGGGAGACTCGGCTTTGTCCGAGGCAACTTGGGAGGACGTAAAAACTCTTCCCAAGTTGTAACCTGATCTCCGAACCTTTGAACTCAAACCTTTGTCATTTTGTTGGGTTCAAAATTAACAAAATGTGGCGACTCCGTTAAATTGGTCCGGTTCCCGCGTTTGGTATTTCGCCCTTGAAACGTGTTCGTGTTTTTTTGGGGCGGGATCCTTACAGCTACGACATTATAGTGATACAAGCAAAAGGCAATATTGGGGCTTCGCAACCGACAGTCTTTTGGGACAACAATGCTCAAGCAATGCAATGTGGAGTAATCTTATGGCTCCGTGAAAGAGATCAAGCTTCAAGGGTCTCTCAACACCTCCAGACAAAAGGCCTCTTGGTTTTAAATGAAGGCTCCGATGATATGAATGAATTTGATGATTCTTGTTAGAACTCACAGCGAGATTATAAAGGAAGTCTTAGAGAAAAGGAAAAGGATTCAATATGCTAGACTCACCCGGCTGAGTTATAGCGGGCAATGCCAATATGTTAACTCTATAAGAAGAGTTACGGCCAATCCCAATGTTTCTGCAAGTACTGCACCCCCTTCTCCAAGATCAAAAGCACAGGCTGCATCCGAAGATCCGCCGTCGGTTCAACTCAAGAAGACTCGAGCAAACATACCATTCGAGACTTTATCATGCCAAGACCTTATCATTTGCAACAACATCACCATCTCCCACGAGACGTCTCCCGAAGACCGTACTACATTTTCAACATGGACCTTCCGCCATTTAGGTATCAACCACAAAAGGGCCATCCATCTCCAAGCAAGAGAAAGAAGGAGATCGCCTCCAAGAGTCCTACACGATAAGGCATCCGCTCTCAATACAAAGCTAAGCCGATTTGGGGCTTCACATCGAAAGGTCTTCACATCCCGCCATCTACAAACTTGATAAGCCCATGACATTTGGGGCTTAGAAATATCTCAAAGCTTGGTATCAATGATCTTCCCTTGGGGCTTGCCCACGTCGACAACAAAAGACAGTTTATTTGAATGGGCTAAGAGTTGATTCATCCTGGGGCTTCACAAGCCACTCAAAGTTCAGCATTCGAGGGGCTTTACAGTCAGCAACCCCTTGGCATCTCGGCATCAATAGTCCTTTTGAAGCCCCATAAACGACAAATCTCTTGGGGCTAGACATCAATTTTCATTGGACACCGCGATGACAACATTCAAGCGAGGCAATCCTGACTTCGATCGAACATGACTTGATCTTGGGTTGGCTTTACAAACACACAATGGTTAAAATGGTTCACCCACGAACTAAAAAAAAAAAAAAAATTGTCACATGTGTGCATATTCTTTCCCTTCTAATCTAAAAAAAAAAAAAAAATTCTTTTTCTCCTTCTATGTGCAAAAGTATGTGCTTTACTTTGCTTTGTTCCTAGCTTCTTCCCCAGCGTTCTCCACCATCCTTGAACTACGCTGGTCTGATTCCTTTCAAGGGATACGTAGGTAGCCTTTTGGCACGACCAACCCATCATCCGGAATACCATCTCGCCGACACTCCTTCAAAGGCAAGAACAATTCATCACCATTAAAATCATCATTCTCCATCCAAAGCATGGACATTCTTCATCAAAAACATCAACATCCTTCAGCAATCCATCCCCAATCAATCGGCAATGGTAAGTGAAGGTATGAACATCATTCATCTCAAGCAATCTCTGCTTTCGAAAATCACTTCACACACAGAATCACTTTACTTCTCTCTCATACAAACTGCTTTCAAACCACATCACACCACAAGCACAATTTCTCTCATTACTGCTATTTCACATCCCATACATGTCACAAGCACATATACCTGCAAAGCACACACTTAACAGGTACCACCACAAGGTCAACAGCATCTACAACTCAAGGCACTTCATCCCCAGCAGAAAGTGATCCGCCGTCAACTACGCCTGCATCCCACAGAGTCAAACAATTACAGTTCAATGACAACAACTCGGTCCATGGTGAGCCGCAAAATCACCACCTTTCCATCAAGCAACACAACAATATCACATATAGGCAGACGGAGCCTCGGTTCCCGCCATCAGCAAACGGATCCCGCATCAGCAAACGGATCCCGCATTCAGCAAACGGATCCCGCATCAGCAAACGGATACCGCATTCAGCAAACGGATCCCGCACCAACAAACGGATCCCGCCATCAACAAACGGATCCCGCATCAGCAAACGGATCCCGCTTCAGCAAACGGATCCCGCTTCAGCAAACAGATCCCGCGTTAGCAAACGGATCCTGCATTCAGCAAACGGATCCCGCTTCAGCAAACGGATCCCGCATCAGCAAACGGATCCCGGATCAGCAAACGGATCCCGCATCAGCAAACAGATCCCACTTCAGCAAACGGATCCCACATCAGCAAATGGATCCCGCTTCAGCAAACGGATCCCGCTTCAGCAAAACGGATCCCGCCATATCCTTTCTATATCAATTAAGCCGCTCACACAGGGAGCGCACCTCTATCTCTTGCAAATTTCAAATTTATCGAGTCTTTGTTTTCTCTTGTCGATGTCCTCGGCGGTTGTCTTTCTTTCGTCGACGCGTTTTGCTTCGCAATCCACGTCGCCGAGGGGCTCTGTAGACACCCCGCTTTGGACCTCTTACCCGATTGCATACATAGTATTTTTATTTAACTTGTTTTTGTTAATTTCTGTTACTTCTGTTAAGTTCCTAACTGATTCCGTTAGTTTTGGACTAAACTGCATAACAGAGTTAACTTTTAGAGTCATTTCTGTCATTCTGTCTTTTCCACCCGCGGGCGCTTCCGACACTATTTGTGGGCTGCGCGCGAATCTCGCCCCTAAAGCGGGACTCGCTCGCCTCCCATTATGGCAGTAACGGATTGCACCTTATTTCTCTCCCTTTTCTTATTACAACATCTCTTCTTGATCACAAAAGAGCCTCTTTTTACCTCCACATTCATCCCCCCTAGTTTTATAACCTCCAATCCCATTATTCTAGCCATTTCTTAAAAATAAAATATTTCTTTTTTATTATTATTTGATTTTCTTTTATTTATTTCATTTATTATTTTATTTATCTTATTTTCTATTGGTCAATTCCATCTAACATGGATTGATCATTTTCCCTCCAACCTTTCCCTCTCTTTTTACCTATAAAATCCCCTCCTTCTACCTTAAAAAAGGACCAACTTCATCTTCTCTACAAAAACTATACACAAGTTCTTGGACTCTCTTTTTGGACCTCAACTTTGATTCACAAACTACACTATACACAAATTCTCCCAACAAGAGTTCTTAGCAACAAGACTCTACACAAATTGTTCTACAACAATTTCCCTACAACAACACCATTTTCAAGTCCAAGTTTGAAGTCCTCTTTCTTAAGGTACTTTATTCTTCTTCTCTTATTTTACATGTCTTAGTAATGTATGTAATCCCCATCAATTGGGACATGACCAAATGACCACTTTATTACATTAAAGTTGGTTAAGGTTATCTCCCTACATTTTAATCTCTACTTTAATTTACATTCTTATTTCTTAATGTAATTATCTAGCAAATATTAGACATGTAATCTTTAGCATAAATCAATAAATAAACAATTCTCTTTTATTTCTCTTTTATTTTCCCCTTTCTTTCCATTATAATTGTTAGCACTTCTTACATTAATAATTGAAGGACTTTTCTTTTTAGTATTAGAACACCAAAAGTAGCAAGACCCGCGTAAGCGGGGCGGAGTGGGTGTTTAAGTACTTCCCACTCCGTCACCTAACCCCTGAACCCCTCATCTCAAGAATCTTTGGTTTCGTAATCAATAAAAAAAGGCTATTTTCTTAGGTTTTCTCGCGTTCCTCTAAAACGTGGGTGGCGACTCTTAAAATCAATTAGACATCCTAGGTAATTCACCGCTCTAGCCAAGCCGTGATTCCCCGGGGTATCTACAATGGTGAGGGGAAAGAAGAAGTGGGAAGGGGTGCTGGGAAGGTAGAGGGGGGTGCTAATAAACGGTGAGAAGGGGTGGCGGGGAGATGGTGGGAGGAGTGGCGGCTGAAGGTGGAAAGATGAGAGAAAACAAGAGAAAGAGAGTTGCTGGGTTAGATTAGGGTTTGAGAAGAAATGAGGGTGGGGGATATTTTTTAGGTTTATCTGGTTGAGTGATAGTGGGTTTGGGTTTTTAGAGTGGGCCAGCCCATTAAGAGTTGTTAATTAGGATAAGTTAATGGGATTAGTTTTAAATAAAAATGATTAAGGTAAATTGGGTGGGGTTGGCCAAATATAAAAGTAATACTCCCTCCATCCCGAAATGATCTTCTCATTTGTCAGTTTTCATTATCTCAAAAAGTTCTCATTTTTTACAATTTAGGCTTAAATGTTCATAAACACAACATGGCTAGTGAGAAGCAAGTGTTCGTATCATTAAAAAGTTTGAGTAGTCAAATGTGAAAATCAGTTTGGGACGGATGGAGTATATCCTTTCCATTTTGGGATGTCCTAATTCGGGTGGGACACCCAAAATGAAAATTTGTCCTAATTCGGACGGGACGGAGGGAGTGTTTTTCGTCCCGGTAGAAGCTTCACCTTTTTGAGAGTGCACAAGAATTAAGAAAAGTGATGAGTGGGAAATGGGTTGTGAGAGGGAAGAAGTGATTGAGTATGACAAGTGGGACCCATAGTTTAAATGTGTGAGGGGGAAAAGTTAGTGGGTATGACAAGTGGGAACCACAATTTATGTATGTGAGAGGAAAAAGTGAGTGGGGATGACAAGTAGGGCTTAAATTTATAACCAATTTAGGAAATGTGAAGCAATCAACGAGACATCCATTTGGGTAATAAGTGAAGCTTCAAATGAGACGGGGGAGTATATATCATTGAGCACATTTGAAAAACATGTGTTCTTAAGTGACCAAATTATGGGTTTTGCCAAAAGATTTAATATTGAATCTACACATTGGACAATTTAAGAAAAAAGAAAAACATTAAAGGAAATGAAATTAACAGTACTACGTAGAGGATAGGACCAAATAAATTAGGAAAGAAATGAAACGAGAATATTTAGAAGACGCCTATATAAATGTAACGCTGTTTTCCTGCCACTCCAAACCCTACTACATTGAAATCATCGCCACCATTGGTGTGACGGCGCAGCAGCCAAGTCCCCTATATAAACATAACGTTTTCTCCCCCTCTATCTCCAAAGTCCAAACCTACTACTATTACCCTACTACTATTAGTATACACTAGGGATGACCAACACGGTTCCGGTTACGGTTCCGGTTCGGAACCGCCGGTTCCGGTTCGGGTTTTTATGTGAACCTTAACCGGCCCTTGGTTACACGGTTCCGGTTCCGGTTGTCACAATCCGGTTCCGGTTCGATTCCGGTTCGGTTCCAACGGTTCATTTTTTTTTGGTTTTTTTAACGGTTAATTCTGATGAAACTGTTAGAAATCAGTCAAAACACATTTTTTATTATTTTCATTCACTGATTTTGGTAAAAAAATCAGTCAAAAACACAACTTTTCTTGTCAACCTTCCATTAGTAACGGTTTAATTCTGATGAAACTGTTCGAATTCTAATGATTTTGATGGTTTTTTAACGGTTTTACTGACGGTTCAAACGGTTCCGGTTCGCGGTTTGGTTGGGCGGTTCGGAACCGCCGGTTCACGGTTTTTTTGGGGGGTTGAACCTTAACCGGCCCTTATTCAAAACGGTTCCAGTTCCCACGGTTCCGGTTTTCGTGACGGTTCATGGCGGTTACGGTTTTTTCGGTTCCGGTTCCGGGCCGGTTCGACGGTTCCGGTCCGGTTTGGCCATCCCTAGTATACACCTTCGCCACCATTTGTGAGGCCGCAGCAGCTAGCCTCCCTTCTTATCATGCAAAGTCTTGCACAAGTAAATCCGCACGCACTCCATCTCTTTTCTTTCTACATAAACTTCTCGACTGATTTTAATTCTGCAAAAACATTTGTTCCTGCATTACTTTGTTTATTTATTAATTAGCCTTTGTGAATTTCACCTATCAATTTATAATAATAAATGTTCACAAATACTCATCGTATGCTGAATAGATCAGCTATATTTGGGGTGCACTACCTATCTTCTAATATACATTTTCACTTGTATTTTCGAACGAAACTGCTCCTAGATGCTTTATGACTATCAAACTTTATTTTCTCTTCTATTATAGAGGACAAGTTTTATCGACATGAAACATCAAGGAAGCAGTTCCGATAAAAAATAGAAGTGAAAATGTACATAAGATGATTGGTTATCCAAAAGGAGTGGCGAACAAAATGAAGAATTAGCTATGTTAATTTGTGCATGCATTCCTCATATTTGATAAACAAACACATTATGTTTTCTTTTTGAAGTCCTTCACATATGCTAAAATGTAAAGATTGTTTGTATTTTAAGTTGTAGGACATTCTGTGTGTAGGGCAAAGTTGTTGTTCGTGACATATCTTAATTACCATATACAGTATTCTGTTGTGTAATATGCACTTGAGATTAAATTAAAGATAATGTAATCTTTCTCAATCCCATTTTTATTTTATTTTTTTGTGGCCATTTTTTCCACTCCGTCTTTATGATACTAAAAAAATGACTTTTAGAGACCCTATATATTGAGACAAACATTTAAAGTGTCTCAATTTGACACTATTTTAGACAGCAAAAGTTGTGGGAGTTCAATTAAAGACACTAGTTTGAGACGGGAACTAAAGTAGCTCAAAAAATTTCACAACCAAGTACATTTTTGCAAAATAGAGGACTAAATTAACCGTCCTAAAAGTATTTGTGACACCAACTTAATGAGACCCTTATTGTCTCAAATACAATTAGGGACGGTTTCATATGCAAATTAAAGGCAACTTAATGAGACACTTAGCTGTCCTAAAAACTAAAAAGAGAGTTTTTTTTTTTAGTGGAAGGGATGTGTACATGGCACGGACAGGAGCTGGTTTGTAAATGTTAAAATGAAACAGGAGAAAATAAAGATACACACACATCGACTCTCAAAATATATTTCATCAAGTTTAATGACAATGTGATATACTACTCTATACACACTTTATACTCGCACTTAAAACTCAAAAAAGGGAACCTTTGAGCAGAACATAGCTGGTATATCTACGTGAACGAACTTAATCAGTTGCTTGAAAGCTAGGCAACATGCGAAACGAAAAGCCTTAGACACTGGAATGGTCGTAATCATGGAAATGAAAGTTTTTATAGATGAAATGAGAGAGCCACCTTGAACCCGTGAAGCATGCTACTGCCACGACAACTAGACTATTCCTCATCAAAGCCGACATTGTCCCCTGCTTACTCGCTGCAACTATTGCAATCGAAGCTACTGACAAGACTTGAAGAGAAACCTCCAGTGCATTAAGACCCTTATACGCACCACTACAACTAGTGCAATTCACCACATGTGACCAGTATCTGAAAAAAAAAATAATAATAAACAAAAAAGAAAAGAAATAAAATCATGGAGTCTGTTCAATTGTTAAAAAAAAAAAAAAAAAAAAAAAAAAAAAACTCCCTCCGTCCAAAATAATTATCCAAAATTAATTGCTCTTGGGTGAAGAGCAATTTCGGATAATTATTTTGGGACAGAGGTAGTAACATTCTATTTTTTTAGTTTTTTGTTTGTTCACCTGTCTAATAACTGCTCTCGAGGAGGGATGGGAGGAAGAGTTCCATTGCCCCAATCAATTTGACCGTATGCATACTTCCTTAACCATCTTCTATAAGCTACCACAAGGCCATCTGACTTGGTTGGCACGTAACAAGCTTTTTGCCAATTGGAAGGCCCGATATCCATTATTTTCCGCTCCTATAATGGAAATAAATTAAATAACAAATAAGGAGAGTGTTATTCAATATGGTACATGTTTCAACTGAATCTTAATCGGCTACGTTTTGTAGCATATGAAACATCTTACATGTTGTTTGCATTACCTCTAGATGAAGAAGAACCAAATCTGAATCGAGTACCAAGTTTTGTAGCATATGAAACATCCAACGTGGTTGAACACGTTCCCACCAAGAAGCATGGTTTTTTGGAAAGGCATAAATCAATCTGCTTTTACACGGACCAACAGGAATGCAAACAAAAACCAAAACAGTTCTCCGTACCTGACCCTGATCCAACAAAATCACAACAATAATGTTTCATATCACAAAAATAACGCAAATGCTTCAAGAAATAGTGATTGAGCTATAAAATGTTTCTTGTGAACTTTTGGTCAAAATATAGAGAGTTATCACCTCTTTGTTTGGTTTTCCACCAAATGCAACAGAAGCATAAAACACACAAGGAGGAACAAATACATAACTTCCTCCAAAATCATTCCTTGCCGTAAAACCATTTCTATCCAGCTTTTGTACTGTAATATTAAATGGTCTGCCGCCCTCTCGATCACTCTGAAGAGTGAAATAAATTGTAACACCCCGATTTCGGAGTAATATAATATAATATCCTTTAATAAAACCCGCCCCAAACGCGGGAACACACGGTCTTAACAATAATCCAAACATCAACGGCTAGTATCTCTAACCACTATTCAAAATAAATAACGGAAGCGAATAATTGTCTTTAAAACTCCTACGACTAATTCTAAACCATCATTAAAATAACAACATAAATAGTTCTTTCTAACTACTACTAAAAGACTTCCTTCAAATCCAGTCGAAGGTCTTCATTATCACCTTAACAACTCCTCTTTTGTCCATCGAGACCTCTCCTATTTATATCCTGGAGAACAAATATTATGGAAGGGGTGAGCGACAATGCTCAGTAAGTCATACGGGATCTCGCCGGGTTCTAAGGAGAGATGACCGGAAGAACGAAACAATAATAATATTTTCAAAGATAGGTTTTCATAAATAATAAGTTAACCTTTAAGATTCAAAAGCAGTTAACTAATAAACTTTTCAAAAATGAATGTGGCATTTACTTTCAAGTCCGTCAATTCCAAAATAACGTCACCATTTCAGGTGCAATGCCTGATCAGGGCATTTAAGTAAGATTTATCATGATAATCAACTATCTTTAAGCAGTACCAAAGTCTAGTTCTTTTCATTCAACTAGATTAACCTACTTAGTCCTCTATACCAACATTGAGATACAGCGAAGTAAGCGAATGTCTATACCACATTAAGAATAGCAAAGTAAGCGAATGTCTTATACCACATTAAGATATAGCAAAGTAAGCGAATGTCTATACCACATTAAGATATAGCAAGGTTTCAACTTAGTGTTCAAGGTACGAGAACACCCTACAATTTCAAAGATATGTTTGGTACCCATTGATTTAAAACATGTCAAGGGGTAGGAACATTAAAAAGGCGTTCACAACTTTTAAGAATTCAAATGTTACCGCCACTAGGTAACTACTCATGAAAGAATATATAAGAATCCTACATTAAAGGATAGAGACATCAAGAACTAAGGATCGTATCCCTTACCTTAGCCTTGCAGTCTTCTTCGCTTAGCAAATTCACGTGCAAAATCTACAAACACACAACACGACTTTCTTAGGAACACGATTACTTTAATTCTCCGTCCCCATTAGGCTTTATTTTACTTCCTTAACTTCACGAGTTCATCATCTTAAACTCTTTGTTAGGTTTCGTTCTACCCGTTATTGGTATCCCAAAATAACCCCTTTCGGATTACTAAAATACCTTAGGGTTATATTAATTCAATTCCCAAAAAATAAGTTTTAGGTTTGCATTAATCCTAATTAAAACACTATTCCCAGCTTATGAAATTACTATTCACAGACACTATTCACAGCGCGTAAAATCACTGTTCACAGCACGTAAAATCACTATTCACAGCTTAATCACTATTCACTGATTAAATCACTATTCACGTTACTGTTCACGCACTAATTTCACCTTGGAAAAACACACACAAAACCCTAATACACACAACACACACACTCGACACACACAGGACACATACACACGCTGCACACCTCACTGCACACATTCAGCACACACTACACACACACATGCACACACGTACACATTCACACACACGCACACCTATATGTTTACACACCATTAACATAACCATAATCCTCATAATCATCCTTTTAAATTCCCAAACCCTAATTTTATCTTCTTAGAGTTAGGGTTCCAACTTTGAAATCAATACTAGACAAGACTAGACGGAGGAATTAGATTTAGGGAATTAGGTTTACCTTGGTTCGATCCCCTTTTCTTCCTCTCTTCTTCTTCTTCTCCGATCCTTCTCCCTCTCGCCTCCTCTCTGACGTCGCTCTCTCACTCTTTCCCGACTCTCTCTTTTTTCTTTCTTTTGTGATAAATAATGAGGGAAGGGTTTTTAATATGTTATATATATAATATGGTAGGGTTTTCCATTCTAAAAAAATTTAACTAACCTTATTGGTTTTTTTATTTATTGGGCCAACATTAAACCTTCCATAACTTAATTTATAATAGCCCAACAAAACAAAAAAATAAAAAGGGCCGGTTGTTACATTCTTACCTCCTTAAAGGGTTTGGTCCTCCAACCAAACTTGTCATTCTGAAAATAAGTCGGGATACGTTTCTCGGCATCTCGCTCTCGAGCTCCCATGTAGCTTCTCTTGTCTGTATGGTTGCTCCATTGCACTTTTACATAAGGAATCACTCTTTTCCTTAAATCTGATCCTTGCGGTCGACAACCTTTACGGGCCTTTCATCATAGCTTAAATCAGCTCGAACTCTAAGCTGCTTATATTCGATCACATGGCTTGGGTCGGAAATGTACTTCCTTAACATCGATACATGGAACACATTATGCACTCCCTAGTACGGCGGTAAGGGCTAATTTATAAGCCACCGCTCCATTCTTTCCAAAATTTCGAACGGTCCCACGTACCTCGGGCTTAGCTTCCCGCGAATACCGAATCTCATAACTCCTTTAGTTGGCGAGATTTTCAAAAACACTCTATCCCCTATTTGAAATTCTAAATCACGCCTCCTACGATCGGCTAAGATTTCTGTCTACTCTGAGCAGTCAACAACCAATTCCTTATCTGTTGCCCTTTCCGCCGTTACACTTGGACGATTTCAGGTCCAGTCAACTTCCTTTCACCTACTTCGTCCCAACAAGTCTGTGATCTACACTTTCGCCCATACAGTGCCTCGTACGGTGCCATTCCAATACTAGCATGGAAACTGTTATTATACGCGAAACTCTACTAATGGCAATGTTCATCCCAAGTCCCTTGCCAATCCAACGATGTAGCCCTTAGCATATCCTCCAACGTTTGGATAGTTCTTTTCTGACTGTCCATCGGTCTGCGGGTGAAAAGCTGTACTCATTGTCAACTCTGTCCCCAAAGCTTGTTGCAAACTTTTCCAAAATTTTGACGTGAATGGTGCATCTCTATCAGACACTATTGACACCGGTATCCCATGCACCTTACAATCTCATCAATATACAACTTAGCCATCTTTTCTAGCGAATCTGTCACCTTGATTGCCAGAAAATGGGCCGATTTAGTGAGCCTATCTCTATCACCAAAGTGCGTTTATACCCTTTCAACGTCTTCGGTAATCCAACCACCAGATCCATAGCTATGTGTTCCCACTTCCATTCAGGGATAGGTAACGACTGTAATAGTCCTGCAGGCCTTTGATGCTCACTTTTTACTTGTTGACAAACTAAACATCTTGACACGAATTCTGCCACATCTCCCTTCATATGGTTCCACCATAAGATTCCCTCAGATCTCTATACATTTTTGTGCTTCCGGATGGCACAGAAAACCTCGAACAATGAGCATCTCTTTAAAATCCCTCTTTTGATGTCTTCGTTGCTTGGCACCCAAATCCTTGATTGGTACCTCTTACAATCCCGTCTTCTCCCATACGAAGTCCTTCCATTTTCCTTCACTAAGTTTTCACGTACTTTGCTTACTTCTTCCATCAGTTACTTGTGCTATTTGATTCTATCCAACAGCGTAGGCTGTACACTCAAATGTGCCATATAGCCTTGAACTCTTACCTTCACGCTAACATCTCAATACGACTCCACGTACTTACCTCCTTAGGCTTTAACGTCGCTAGGGTTCCATGATTCTTCCTACTTAGCGCATCCGCCACCTTATTGGCTTTCCCAGGATGATATAAGATTTCACAATCATAGTCTTTTAATAATTCGAGCCATCGCCTTTGCCTCATGTTAAGTTCTTTCTGAGTAAAGATGTACTTAAGACTCTTATGATCCGTATAAATTGGCATGTCGTCCCATATAAGTAATGTCTCCAAATCTTCAATGCAATTACTACCGCGGCTAAATTCTAAATCATGAGTCGGTAGTTCTTTTCATGGACCTTCAATTGTCTCGATGCATATGCTACAACCTTGTCACTCTGCATTTAACACGCAGCCCAATCCCTTAATCGACGCATCGCTATAAATTACAAACCCGTCTGATCCAGAGGGTAATGTAAGAACGGGTGCAGACCCAATCGTCGCTTCAACTCTTGAAAACTCTTCTCACACTCCTCTGACCAAACGTATTTTACTCCTTTTTGAGTCAGTCTTTGTCAATGGCACAGATAATTAGAGAAACCTTCAACGAATCTCCTATAGTAACCAGCCAAACCCAAAAAGCTCCTTATTTCACTAACAGTAGTAGGCCTCTCCAGTTCACGATAGCCTCTATCTTTGTCGGGTCCACTTCTACCCCCTCCTTAGATATAACATGGCCCAAGAACGCTACTTTTTTCCAACCAGAATTCGCACTTCTTGAACTTAGCATACAATTGTTTTTCCCTTAAGATTTTGTAACACTAACCTCAAATGCTCCTCGTGCTCCTCTTTAGTCCTTGAGTAGACTAGAATATCATCAATGAATACTATGACACATTTGTCCAGAAGTTCCTGAAATACCCTATTCATCAACTCCATAAACGCGGCAGCGCATTAGTCAAACCCAAAAGGCATCACCAAAACTCGTAGTGACCATACCTCGTCCTAAAGGCCGTCTTCGCAATGTCTTCCTTTTTCACACCTTAACTGATGATAACCAGATCTCAAATCTATCTTCGAAAAGTAACACGCTCCCCGAAGTTTGGTCAAATAAGTCATCTATCCTTGTAATGGGTACTGATTCCTCCCGTCACGCGGTTCAGTTCTCTATAGTCGATACACATTCTCATTGACCCATCCTCTTCTTCACGAATAATACAGGTGCACCCCATGGCGATACACTTGGTCTATCAAACCCTTATCCAACAGTTCTTGTAGTTGCTCTTTTTAGCTCTTTCAATTCTGCCGGAGCCATTCTGTAAGGTGCCTTTGATATTGCCGCGTTTCTGGTGCCAAATCGATGAGAACTCCACTTTCCTCTCTGGTGGTATTGTAACACCCCGAATTTCGGAGTAATATAATATAATATCCTTAATAAAATCCGTCCCCAAACGCGGAAAAAACGGTCTTAAACCATAATTCAACATCAAACGGCTAGTATCTCTAACCACTATTCGAAATAAATAACGGGCGAATTAATTGTCTTTCAAACTCCAACGGCTAATTATAACCATCATTTAATAAACATTCATAAATAGTTCTTTCTAACTACTACTAAAAGACTTCCTTCAAATCTTCATCGTCAAGGGTCTTCATTATCACCTTAACAACTCCTCTTTTGTCCCTCGAGACCTCCTCCTATTTATATCCCTGGAGAACAAATATTATGGAAGGGGTGAGCGAACAATGCTCAGTAAGTTCATACGGGATCTCTCCGGGTTCTAAGGAGAGATGACCGGAAGCACGAACATCAATAATATGTTCAAAGATAAGCTTTCGTTGAATATCAAGTTAACCGTTAAGATAAAATAAAATAAAAAAACAGTTAACCAAAACTTTTAATTACGAAATGTGGCATTTACTT
>JAOWBW010002076.1:0-131240 GCA_026119855.1 Campanula takesimana
ATACTTCAAGATATTGGATGCAAATGCTTCATACTCTACAACGGTAAAGACCATCGAGGTAAATTTTGCTCCTAAGCTGATGAAGGTATATTTATTGGGTATGCTAAACACTCAAAAGCTTTTCGTGTATTTAATAAAACCCTCTTAAGATAGTTGAATCGTCCATGTTACTTTTGACGAACATTCTCTCCTTGAGCCACATATGGCTCCAAATGTTGCTGATGATTTTGTTGGATAAAATGAACAGGTACAACTCAACCACAAAATCAATCAACTCAAGGAAACCCATCTACCTCAACTGCACTCCATCTACCTCATATGAAGCACCAGAAGCTGCCTCATCTGCTGCTACCTCAAATGGAGTTGAAGTTGAGACACCCATAAATGTTGAAGAACCTATCCCTCAAATCACTTATGACTGGATGACTCAATGATGTACTACTAGAAGATTTACAACCACCATCCACTCAACCAGACATACCTCAAGAAGTTCGTGAGGTCAGAGATCACCCAATTCAGAATATCATGGTGATTTGCATTCTGGCGTTAGAACAAAAGATCAAACTATGATGCACTTCCGCATTCAAATCTCAAGCTGAACCTAAGAAAGTTGATGAAGCACTCCAGGACTCAAGTTGGTTGTTGCCATGCAGAAAGCTCAACCAATTTAAAAGATGTAATTTGGATCTTGGTTCCAAGGCCACAAGATCAAGGAGTGATTGGTACAAAGTGGGTGTTTCTGAAACAAGATGGATGAGAATGGAAGCATCACAAGAACAAAGCTAGGTTGGTTGCACAAGGATATAGACAAGAGAAGGCATTGATTATGATGAAACTTTTGCCCCCGTTGCAAGACTCGAAGCTATAAGATATTCTAGCTTATGCCTCTTACAAAAGATTCAAGTTATATCAAATGGATGTGAAGAGTGCATTTCTCAATGGAGAACTTCAAGAACCGTCTTTGTTGCTTCACCGCCCGGATTTGAAGATCCCAAATTTCCAAATCATGTCTACAAACTCCGTAAAGCCTTGTATGGACTCAAACAAGCTCCACGAGCATGGTATGATACTCTATCTAAGTTTCTCCTTGAAAAGGGATTCAAGCGTGGTAAGATCGACACAACTTTATTTCATTGCTAAATATAATGATCATACTTTACTTGTTCAAATATAAATAGATGATATTATTTTTGTTCTACTAATGAATTATTGTGTAAGCGTTTTGAGAAACTCATGAAAAGCAAATTTGAGATGAGCATGATGGGAGAATTGACATTCTTCCTTGGACTTCAAATTAAACAATGTGCTGAAGGCATCTTCCTCAACCAAGCTAAGTACACAGAGATCTCATCAAGAAATTTGGTCTTGAAAATGCAAAGGCATACGACACTCCTATGGCTACTGGTAACAAGCTAGATAAATACTTGCAAGTAAGAGGTGATCAAACCTTATATCGAGGTATGATTGGCTCTCTCCTATACTTAACTGCTAGTAGCCCAATATCATGTTTAGTGTTTGCGTTTGTGCTCGTTATCAAGCTGATCCTAGAGAAGCACATCTTATTGCTGTTTAAACGTATTATTCGATATCTATCTGGGACTACTAACCTTGGACTTTGGTACTCCAAAGATTCAACTTTTGATTTTATAGTTACTCAGATGCAGATTACGCAGCATGTACCATTGACAGGAAAAGCACAAGTGGAACTTGTCATTTCCTTGGAAATCGACTAGTTTCATGGCAAGCAAGAAACAAGCCTCAGTCTCTGTATCTACCACAGAAGCTGAATATATAGCTGCTGGAAGCTGCTGCTGCCAGGTGCTGTGGATGAAGCAACAATTGGTTGACTACGGAATCAAAGAGAAAATTGTCCAATCTTTTGCGACAACACATCTACCCATTGCTGTCTCCAACAACCCCGTCATGCATTCCAGACCAAACACATTGATATAAAATACCACTTTCTCAAGGATCGTGTGGAAAAAGGTAATATCCATCTAGAGTTGTGAGTACTGATGATCAAATCGCAGATATTCTCACCAAGGCTCTTGATTCCAAAGATTTTAGGTATATAAGAGGAGAAATGGGTATGCTTGAACTCTAACTCAAACTTGTCCATAAGATTTCTTGTACTAATGTTTGTCCAGTTCAAAGGAAGGTACACGGCAGGCATATCACGGTCAAGCAAACAATTGATCTCTCTCACTTGACCGCACTTCCTAGTTGCCGCATCATTCAAATGCAAAACACAAAAATCATGCTGCCGCTAAGTCTGTCACCTCAGTAATGATCTATCTCAAAAAACTAAATCAAGCAAGGTAGACCTTACCGCCCGCACATGTCACGGTCAACATCTCAAGCTACCGCACTCAGGCCCAGGTAAGTCTTCTAACTTAGTAATATTTTGAGATATTTTGACGATATCTACCTCAGGGCACAAAGGTAACTTTCTATTTTCCCTCGCTTGTATTTAATTCAAATCTTTTAAGGCATTAAATTTTTGTATTTATCTTTATTCTTAAAATATCCGAGCCGTCATTGGCTAGTCCGATGTGACCTCCTGCTATTTCGCATTTAATAAAAAGTGCCTCCTAGGTCATGTCAGTCACCTTTTTCAGAATTAACCTCCATCTTCCATACACCCTGACACACTGCAAACTCTCTCTCTCCACCTAAACCGCTCCACCTTCTTATACTCACCACTCTCTGCATTTTACTTTTTCAAAAATCACCTCTCTCTAAAATCTCTCTAAAACCGTCATTCATCTCTCTCTCTTTGAAATTCTCTATAAATGACTTCTAACACCAATCTAAGAAATCCTCTAAATCAGTTGAATCAAGAGACGAACCTCAATTCAATCTACTCCTCCAGTCGTGGTTATGGTATGAATCTCTTGAACTCGTCGACCATTATTGCTCTTAGTGAAAATTTCGAAAAACCCTTTCATATTCCTTGAAGTTTTCATCGATTTCTTGCGTATTGGTATGCAAATTGTGTATTTATTGTTTCTTCTTTAATCTAGTTCGTTTATTTCTGGAGTTCATTAGTTTCATTGAATTCGATTCACTCAAATGAGTCTATCATTTTTTTTGGGTTTCCCATTAGCTTTCCCCTTTCAATATCTGAGTTAATGTTGATTAGTTCATGAATTGATGTGTTTTTTATTGCTCTATAGCATTTCCGATTCTTCCCAGGTTATTTTCCTTCGTTTTGATCATTTTTCTGGGAATCTGGGAACTGTGCTATGGTGTTTTCTTCATTTCGTCAAAATGTTCTTCGTGTTCTTGACATACTTCATATTTTTGATCCCTCTTAATTTACCCTCTTTTGTCATTTAGTGTTTATGAAATGTTCACGTTTTGATTCATTTTTTTGCAACACTTGTGTTGTTTGCGGTTAACCATGATATCTCCATATTCTCCTTACCACATTTCTTCCCTACCGTGCCTCACTTGACCGGGCCTTCATTGCCTTACACTTGTCAAGTGACCGCACAACCTACCTCATATCTAAACTTTGTTTTTTGTGTTATGTTTCAGGATCTAAATCATTTTATACCTGGCATAGTTTTAGATCATGAGGACCTCAGAAAGGATGCCATTGGCCGCAATATTTTGGGTCGCATGAACAGTCTGAAATTCCCCCTCTCTTTACCTTGATCAAGACTTTCATCTACCCGCTTTTGTTGACGAATCTTCAGTTCGGCTGTTTGAAATGGAAAGTCCAGAAGAGCCTGCCGCCACACCCTAAATTCTTTCAAGCCACTGTTATGGGAATCAATTGGCTTTGATGCTAGTGACATTGCCCTTCATGCCGTGGGAATCAAGAAAAGCAAGGACTTTGATGCGATTTCACGGCAGGAGACCCTTAGTCCTGGCTAAGAAACTAGCAGGCACGGCAGACATTCTCAAATACAGCGTAAGGACGTTGGTGAAATAATGTACCATATTGGCCATCTGGTGTCATGCCCTATTATGCAAGACTGGCAATCATGCCAACTTTAATCACACTCAATGGATGATCTCTGCTGCTATTTATCTTGGCAAGCGATTAGATTGGGGTCAAATCATGTATGATATCCTGCGAGCCAATATTCTCTCATATAAGATGTGCGGCTGATGAAGGCGAGACCAAGTACCGCACAAACAGTAGGTTGATTTCCTACTTGATGAGTCACACAATCAAAATTAGGGAATTGTATGAGCAGAACAAGAATTATAAGGTTCCAATTCCTACCTCAAAAGACTTCTGCCGCAAATCTATGAAGACCAATTACCGTGGTAATTTTGGGGATGAAATGTACCATTCTTACCTTCTCCGAGATCCCATCGAAGAGTACATTCCCCCAAATACTCTAAAAGAGGTCAAGCCAACCTTGGTGAAAGGATGGTGAGTGATGTGGAGGCTGCCGCATTGAGCTCGACCGCAAGAATGCTGCGCAATGAAGGCTCGTGAAAAGGGTAAGAATGTTGAACTCCCCTCTCTCCAACTTCTGTTAAGGCAAAGAGAAGGTTGGGGAACCGACAAGAAGTCAAGACCAGTTTCTCAGGGCGTCAAGATTGTACCTACTGCACCTGTTTCGTCCTGCCGCGCCAAAACCTCCAAAATCTAAGGTCATTCCTACTGCACCTCCAATGTCTCCTTCCCCATCCCCTGAACCTCAACCAAATCAAAGTCTCTAAATCCTCTCTTCAAAACCTGCCGCACCAAAACACCCTATGTTGTCCCTCAATCTACCGTGCCTTCCCTCAAATCCAACCTTCTATATCCCTCAAACAGCACCAAGTCAGGGGGAGTTGTTTGACAAGAAAAGATCTCACACCCCTAGCCCAGTCAAAGTCTCCAAAAGTCTAAGGTGGCTAATAAACCTTCACCTGAGGTAATATCCCAACCCTTTCATCTGACGAGGAAATAGTGGTTGCCCCTCCCAAAATTCAAAGAATTTTGTTCTGGATGCCCAAGAGGCTGATATGGAAGAAGTGAGTGGCTCTGAGAATGAGGATGATGCTGCCGCAGAAGAGATGAGCGTCAGTCTGAAGATGACACTGAAAGTGAAACAGAGGACAGGATGTTGAGAAGCCTATTGATAAGGGATGGTTGATGAGAGTTCTGAGGAAGAACATGGAGATTTTGCAGCAAGTAACAAGTCTGCCGCAGAAAAAGATATGGATGTTGAGCATGTTGAAGACGACATTTCCCTGAAAAGGTAGATACTTTTTTGATATTGAGGATGGTGATGATGATGACACCCTATCACCAAAAGCTAATGTTTCTGAGCAAAACATTGAGGTTCCTCCTACCGTGACTCCTGTCCTTACCGCACCAGCTCCATCGACCGCACCTCCTGCTCTGAGTCAAATCAATCAATTCCTGAACTGCTTGCCGCAGTCAAGCTTCTTACTCAGATGCAGGCAGACACTCAATCCCAGGTTGAATCTTTAGTGTCTAGTATGGTGGCGCTTCGAGAGGAGGTATTGAGCTGAAGACTGATCAAGCCGCATTGAAGCGAGATGTTGCCGCACTTCCCTCCGAAATGATTTTGACCATTAAGGGGGAGAGTGTTGTGATAACAAAGGCTGTTAAGGACATCGTGCAGGAACAACTAGCAGCTCTACCGTACCTCCTGCCGTAGATCCTGCCTCTCACTTATGCCGCACTCAGAGAACCCTCATAAGCAAACTAATTACATCAGTACCAGTGTTTGTCAATGGTGTTGAAGGTGCGAGCAAAGAATTATCAAGGCTATGAATGCTGATAAACTTGAAGTCAAGGATGAGCTGGGCCAGGAGCTGAAGAAGTTGAAATCTTCTCTAAAGGAGGAAATTATGGTTCAAAAAATACCGCACTTCTTACGTTGCAGAAAAGTTTTACTCCCAAGATTGCTGCAATGACCGAAGCCATGAAGTTCAAACCAACCGCATTGAGGTCAACAACGTCGAATTGAAGAACAATCTACCAAGATTGACCTCCTATCCAACCGCATCAATACGTAATGAACAGGCTTAATCGACAAGGCGTGATTCAAGCCGTGCAGGAAGCTTTTCAACCTCCTAAGCAGGTCACGGCAATGTTCAAGCTCACGGTGAAGAGGAAGAAGAAGATGGAGTCACTGCTCCAGTCATGATTCCAGGATTGAATTTCCCAGCTTACCGCTTCCCTCTTGCGCAAAATTCATTGAAGACCTCATCGATATAGACCGCATTTGATATGACCGTATGTGGTCATTTGAAACATTTTATGTTTATGTTTAAAACAATTACTTTCTGTTTTTTATTTTGGGTCTGTAACTTGACAAATATTTCTCTTTTGTGACCTTACTCCTTTGCCTCATGATTATCATTTGGAGTATGTTTATTGTGTTTGATGCTCTCTTATCCTTCTTTAATTACTTATCTTGAAATGCTTTAAATAATATTTCTATCTCTAGGATTAGTAATTTGTTTTCTTTTTAGGATGATAGAAATCTTGACATTGGCTTAGAGTGTGCATTGACTTGGGACATGATATTTAATAAATATTTGTTCTTGAAAACATGTTTTTACCAAGTACAATGAATTAGCCTTTGTTATAGTAGGTAATGGTCTCAATCAAATAGGGGGAGATTGTTGGGTATGCTTATTTATAAACCCTCCTATTACCTAGATTTGATTGATCCCATAACCTTATTTTACTCTTTGTGGACTTTAAGATATATTGTAAGAAGTACTTGTACTTCATTTAGAATAGTCCACCTTCTAGTTTGATAGGCTTAGCAGATTAGGACCCTCAATTTTTTCTAAGTCTGGAGAAATGAGGTAGGTCATATGTCTGCCGCATGTAACCTACCGCATGACCAAGGTGCCGCATTCTCTATGCTGGCCGCAGATAACCTTGCCGCATGGTTCCATCCTACCGCAAGTTAACTCTACCGCATGGAACCATGGTTGAAGAAACTCAAGTTTGTTCAAAACTTAACCATGGTCACACCTGTGTCCTTACCTTGTTAGTTTAGAACGTTGCAATTCAAATTTCAAATTTGAATACAACTGTCATTTTAGTACAGTTGGACCACCATGACTCTGCAACAAAAGGACAACTAGACTGAGCTCCAATTAGAAATCAACAGCTCATTGTCCTCCAAACTTGCCCTCCAAGAATTCAAACGGCTAGTTTCTCCATCAAGGCTATAATAGACCTTGAATTCTTCATTGAAGATAAGCTGAGATTCTAAGAGAGAAATTGCTGTTGAAATTCTTGGTGATTGAAGATCATACTCAAGATTTCCAGAATCCTTCGAATCTTCAAGCACTCAACCTTCAAGTCTTCAACAATCTCCAGCAACCTTCAAGATCAAATCTCAAGCCTCTCACACAAGATTCATTACGCTCTAAAATCATATAGATTCAAAGAGCTCTTGATTCTTAACACACACACTCACCCCGATTGATCAATCACATAGATCGAATCTTTAGGGATACACTGGTCTAAGTCTAGGATTGTACTTCATAGAAATAGGTGTTGATTCAATACTTCATCTCTGTAATCTGTACTCAAGTATCAATATATACCTCATTCAAAATCCAAGACTGACCATCTTGGTAAAGGAAGTAGATCTTTTAACAGATCGAACCTTTCCAAATCCTTGTGTTACTTACTTACTGCACTTTACCTTTCTGCAAATTTACTTATTGTTCATCTTGTTCTTATTGTTCTTCATTGGTTCATATTAATCTTGTTTGTCGTTTAGTGTTTTGATCCTTTCAGATTTATGAACTATTGTGAATTGTGTTTGTTTGTCTACCCCATTGCCTAAGTTAAAATCTGACTAACTTATCATTTGCCAAAAACCTCTGAGACACAAGTTTTCAATCTCTCAACCTACCTCACCCTTATCTACCGCAGATTTTCCTACCGCAAACTCACCTACCGCATTCTCTGCCTACCGCATTATACTTATCTAAAATCAACTCAACTTGTTTTTAATGAAAATTTCCGCTGTGCATTTTATACTTGACCGCGTGGTTTTCATCTACCGCAAAATTCAAGTATAAGCATAAAGGTTAAATTTTTTAAAAATGGTTGAAATTTTAAGGTTTATTCACCCCCCCCCTCTAGCCTCTTTTCATACCCTTGTTGTGTCTCTGGGACCAACAACTATAAAACCAAATTTTTAACCAATGACCTCTTGGTCTAGTGGTATCATGGCCTTCCTCTGGGGGGGAGGTCTCAGGTTCTACTCCCGCTGGGAGCAGGTTCTATAGTATATAAACGGTTTATATACTAAAGGCACTATAAAACCAAATTTTTTACCAATGACCTCTTGGTCTAGTGGTATAATGGCCTTCCCCTGGGGGGGAGGTCTCAGGTTCTACTCCCGCTGGGAGCAGGTTCTATAGTATAAAAACGTTTATATACTAAAAGGCACTATAAAGCCAATTTTTTACCAATGACCTCTTGGTCTAGTGGTATCATGGCCTTCTCCTGGAGGGGAGGTCTCAGGTTCTACTCCCGCTGGGAGCAGGATCTATAGTATATACAGGTTTAAATACTAAAGGCACTATAAAGACAAATTTTTACCATGACCTCTTGGTCTAGTGGTATCATGGCCTTTCCCTGGGGGGGGTCTCAGGTTCTACTCCCGCTGGGAAAGGTTCTATAGTATATAAACGGTTTATATACTAAAAGGCACTATAAAGCCAATTTTTTTACAAATGACCTCTTGGTCTAGTGGTATCATGGCCTTCTCCTGGGGGGGAGGTCTCAGGTTCTACTCCCGCTGGGAGCAGGTTCTATAGTATATACAGGTTTAAATACTAAAGGCACTATAAAGCCAATTTTTACCAATGACCTCTTGGTCTAGTGGTATCATGGCCTTTCCCTGGGGGGGAGGTCTCAGGTTCTACTCCCGCTGGGAGAAGGTTCTATAGTATATAAACGGTTTATATACTAAAAGGCACTATAAAGCCAATTTTTTACCAGTGACCTCTTGGTCTAGTGGTATCATGGCCTTCCGTGGGGGGGAGGTCTCAGGTTCTACTCCCGCTGGGAGCAGGTTCTATAGTATATAAACGGTTTATATACTAAAGGCACTATAAAACCAAATTTACCAATGACCTCTTGGTCTAGTGGTATCCACTTGGTATTAGAGGCTTCCCCTGGTGGGAGGTCTCAGGTTCTACTTCCGCTGGGAGCAGGTTATATTGATATATAAACGGTTTATATATTAAAGGCACTATAAAGCCAAATTTTTACCAATGACCTCTAGGTCTAGTGGTATCATGGCCTTCCCCTGGGGGGGAGGTCTCAGGTTCTACTCCCGCTGGGAGCAGGTTCTATAGTATATAAACGGTTTTATATACTAAAGGCATTATAAAGCCAAAAATTTTTAACCAAAGACCTCTTGGTCTAGTGGTATCATGGCCTTTCCCTGGGGGAGAGGTCTCAGGTTCTACTTCCACTGGGAGCAGGTTCTAAAGTATATAAACGGTTTATATTCTAAAGGCACTATAAAAGCCAAATTTTACCAATGACCTCTTGGTCTAGTGGTATCATGGCCTTCCTTTGGGGGGAAGTCTCAGGTTCTACTCCCGCTGGGAGCAGGTTCTATATAGTATATAAACGGTTTATATACTAAGGCACTATAAAACCAAATTTTTAACCAATGACCTCTTGGTCTAGTGGTATCATGGCCTTCCTCTGGGGGGAGGTCTCAGGTTCTACTCCCGCTGGGAGCAGGTTCTATTGTATATAAACGGTTTTATATACTAAAGGCACTATAAAACCAAATTTTTTACCAATGACCTCTTGGTCTAGTGGTATCATGGCCTTCCCCTGGGGGGAGGTCTCAGGTTCTACTCCCGCTGGGAGCAGGTTCTATAGTATATAAACGGTTTATGTACTAAAAGGCACTATAAAGCCAATTTTTTTAACAATGAACTCTTGGTCTAGTGGTATCATGGCCTTCTCCTGGGGGGGGAGGTCTCAGGTTCTACTCCCGCTGGGAGCAGGTTCTATAGTATATACAGGTTTAAATACTAAAGGCACTATAAAGACAAATTTTTACCAATGACCTCTTGGTCTAGTGGTATCATGGCCTTTCCCTGGGGGGGAGGTCTCAGGTTCTACTCCCGCTGGGAGCAGGTTCTATAGTATATAAACGGTTTTATATAGTAAAAGGCACTATAAGCCAATTTTTTACCAATGACCTCTTGGACTAGTGGTATCATGGCCTTCCTCTGGGGGGAGGTCTAAGGTTCTACTCCCGCTTGGAGCAGGTTCTATAGTATATAAACGGTTTATATACTAAAGGCACTATAAAGCCAATTTTACCAATGACCTCTTGGTCTAGTGGTATCCACTTGGTATTAGAGGTTTCCCCTGGTGGGAGGTCTCAGGTTCTACTCTCGCTGGGAGCAGGTTCTATTGATATATAAACGGTTTATATATTAAAGGCACTATAAAGCCAAATTTTTACCAATGACCTCTTGGTCTAGTGGTATCATGGCCTTCCCTGGGGGGGAGGTCTCAGGTTCTACTCCCGCTGGGAGCAGGTTCTATAGTATATAAACGGTTTATATACTAAAGGCACTATAAAGCCAAAAAAATTTAACCAAAGACCTCTTGGTCTAGTGGTATCATGGCCTTTCCCTGGGGAAGAGGTCTCAGGTTCTACTCCCGCTGGGAGCAGGTTCTATAGTATATCAACGGTTTATATACTAAAGGCACTACAAAAGCCAAATTTTACCAATGACCTCTTGGTCTAGTGGTAACATGGCCTTCCTCTGGGGGGGAGTCTCAGGTTCTTCTCCCGCTGGGAGCAGGTTCTATTGTATATAAACGGTTTATATACTAAAGGCACTATAAAACCAAATTTTTAACCAATGACCTCTTGGTCTAGTGGTATCATGGCCTTCCTCTGGGGGGAGGTCTCAGGTTCTACTCCCGCTGGAGCAGGTTCTATAGTATATAAATGGTTTATATACTAAAGTCACTATAAAACCAAATTTTTTACCAATGACCTCTTGGTCTAGTGGTATCATGGCCTTCCCCTGGGAGATAGGTCTCAGGTTCTACTCCGCTGGGAGGAGGTTCTATAGTATATAAACGGTGTATATACTAAAGGCACTATAAAGCCAATTTTTTTACCAATGACCTCTTGGTCTAGTGGTATCATGGCCTTCTCCTGGGGGGGAGGTCTCAGATTCTACTCCCGCTGGAAGCAGGTTCTATAGTATATACAGGTTTAAATACTAAAGGCACTATAAAGCCAAATTTTTACCAATGACCTCTTGGTCTAGTGGTATCATGGCCTTTCCCTGGGAGGGAGGTCTTAGGTTCTACTCCCGCTGGGAGCAGGTTCTATAGTATATAAATGGTTTATATACTAAAGGCACTATAAAACCAAATTTTTTACCTATGACCTCTTGGTATAGTGGTATCATGGCCTTCCCCTGGGGGGAGGTCTCAGGTTCTACTCCCGTTGGGAGTAGGTTCTATAGTATATAAACGGTTTATATACAAAAGGCACTATAATGCCAATTTTTTTACCAATGACCTCTTGGTCTAGTGGTATCATGGCCTTCCTCTGGGGGGAGGTCTCAGGTTCTACTCCCGCTGGGAGCAGGTTCTATAATATATAAACGGTTTATATACTAAAGGCACAATAAAACCAAATTTTGACCAATGACCTCTTGGTCTAGTGGTATCATGGCCTTCCCTGGGGGGGAGGTCTCAGGTTCTACTCCCGCTTGGAGCAGGTTCTATAGTATATAAACGGTTTATATACTAAAGGCACTATAAAGCCAATTTTTTTACCAATGACCTCTTGGTTTAGTGGTATCATGGCCTTTCCCTGGGGGAGGTCTCAGGTTCTACTCCCGCTGGGAGCAGGTTCTATAGTATATAAACGGTTTATATACTAAAGGCACTATAAAGCCAATTTTTTTGCCAATGACCTCTTGGTCTAGTGGTATCATGGCTTTCTCCTGGGGGGGGGTCTCAGGTTCTACTCCCGCTGGGAGCAGGTTCTATAGTATATACAGGTTTAAATACTAAAGGCACTATAAAGCCAAATTTTTACCAATGACCTCTTGGTCTAGTGGTATCATGGCCTTTCCCTGGGGGGAGGTCTCAGGTTCTACTCCCGCTGGGAGCAGGTTCTATAGTATATAAACGGTTTATATACTAAAGGAACTATAAAGCCAATTTTTTACCAATGACCTCTTGGTCTAGTGGTATCATGGCCTTCCTCTGGGGAGGGAGGTCTCAGGTTCTACTCCCGCTGGGAGCAGTTGTATAGTATATAAACGGTTTATATACTAAAGGCACTATAAACCAAATTTTTACCAATGACCTCTTGGTCTAGTGGTATCCACTTGGTATTAGAGGCTTCCCCTGGTGGGAGGTCTCAGGTTCTACTCCCGCTGGGAGCAGGTTCTATTGATATATAAACGGTTTATATATTAAAGGCACTACAAAGCCAATTTTTTACCAATGACCTCTTGGTCTAGTGGTATCATGGCCTTCCCCTGGGGGGGAGGTCTCAGGTTCTACTCCCGCTGGGAGCAAGTTCTATAGTATATAAACGGTTTATATACTAAAGGCACTATAAAGCCAAAAAATTTTAACCAAAGACCTCTTGGTCTAGTGGTATCATGGCCTTTCCCTGGGGGAGAGGTCTCAGGTTCTACTCCCGCTGGGAGCAGGTTCTATAGTATATAAATGGTTTATATACTAAAGGCACTATAAAACCAAATTTTTAACCATGACCTCTTGGTCTAGTGGTATCATGGCCTTCCTCTGGGGGGGTCTCAGATTCTACTCCCGCTGGGAGCAGGTTCTATAGTATATAAACGGTTTATTTACTAAAGGCACAATAAAACCAAATTTTTTACCAATGACCTCTTGGTCTAGTGGTATCATGGCCTTCCCTGGGGGGAGGTCTCAGGTTCTACTCCCGCTGGTAGCAGGTTCTATAGTATATAAACGGTTTATATACTAAAGGCACTATAAAAGCCAAATTTTACCAATGACCTCTTGGTCTAGTGGTATCATGGCCTTCCTCTGGGGGGGAGGTCTCAGGTTCTACTCCCGTTGGGAGCAGGTTCTATAGTATATAAACGGTTTATATACAAAAGGCACTATGAAAACCAAATTTTTACCAATGACCTCTTGGTCTAGTGGTATCATGGCCTTCCTCTGGGGGGAGGTCTCAGGTTCTACTCCCGCTGGGAGCAGGTTCTATAGTATATAAACGGTTTATATACTAAAGGCACTATAAAACCAAATTTTACCAATGACCTCTTGGTCTAGTGGTATCATGGCCTTCCTCTGGGGGGGAGGTCTCAGGTTCTACTCCCGCTGGGAGCAGGTTCTATAGTATATAAACGGTTTATATACTAAAGGCACTATAAAACCAAATTTTTAACCAATGACCTCTTGGTCTACTCCCGCTGGGAGCAGGTTCTATAGTATATAAACGGTTTATATACTAAAGTCACTATAAAAGCCAAATTTTTTTACCAATGACCTCTTGGTCTAGTGGTATCATGGCCTTCCCCTGGGGGGGAGGTCTCAGGTTCTACTCCCGCTGGGAGCAGGTTCTATAGTATATAAACGGTGTATATACTAAAGGCACTATAAAGCCAATTTTTTTACCAATGACCTCTTGTCTAGTGGTATCATGTCCTTCCCTTGGGGGGGAGGTCTCAGGTTCTACTCCCGCTGGGAGCAGGTTCTATAGTATATAAACGGTTTATATACTAAAGGCACTATAAAGCCAAATTTTACCAATGAACCCTTAGTCTAGTAGTATCATGGCCTTCCTCTGGGGGGAGGTCTCAGGTTCTACTCCCGCTGGGAGCAGGTTCTATAGTATATAAACGGTTTATATACTAAAGGCACTATAAAACCAAATTTTACCAATGACCTCTTGGTCTAGTGGTATCATGACCTTCTCCTGGGGGGAAGTCTCAGGTTCTACTCCCGCTGGGAGCAGGTTCTATAGTATATAAACGGTTTATATACTAAAGGCACTATAAAGCCAATTTTTTAACCAATGACCTCTTGGTCTAGTGGTATCCACTTTGGTATTAGAGGCTTCCCTTGGGGGGAGGTCTCAGGTTCTACTCCCGCTGAGAGCAGGTTCTATTAATATATAAATGGTTTATATATTACAGGCACTATAAAGCCAAATTTACCAATGACCTCTTGGTCTAGTGGTATCATGGCCTTCCCCTGGGGGGGGAGGTCTCAGGTTCTACTCCCGCTGGGAGCAGGTTCTATAGTATATAAACGGTTTATATACTAAAGGCACTATAAAGCCAAATTTTTTACCAATGACCTCTTGGTCTAGTGGTACCCACTTGGTATTAGAGGCTTCCCCTGGGGGGGGGTCTCAGGTTCTACTCCCGCTGGGAGCAGGTTCTATTAATATATAAACGGTTTATATATTAAAGGAACTATAAAGCCAAAAAAAAAACCAATGACCTCTTGGTCTAGTGGTATCCACTTGGTATTAGAGGCTTCCCCTGGTGAGAGGTCTCAGGTTCTACTCCCACTGGAAGCAAGTTCTATTGATATATAAACGGTTTATATATTAAAGGCACTATAAAGCCAAATTTCTCAATATAATATTATTTTTCAGGTTCTACTCCCGCTGGGAGCAGGTTCTATAGTATATAAACGGTTGATATAACCAATGACCTCTTGGTCTAGTGGTATCATGGCCTTCTCCTGGGGGGGAGGTCTCAGGTTCTACTCCCACTGGGAGCAGGTTCTATAGTATATACAGCCACCTCGTAGGGAGGATCGCATTATCTTGGAGAGTTTGGGACTTAAGGTGGCGGCGCATAAGGTCAAGCGAACCAATGACCTCTTGGTCTAGTGGTATCCACTTTGGTATTAGAGGCTTCCTTTGGGGGGAGGTCTCAAGTTCTACTTCCGCTGGGAGCAGGTTCTATTAATAAATAAACGGTTTATATATTACAGGCACTATAAAGCCAAATTTTTACCAATGACCTCTTGGTCTAGTGGTATCATGGCCTTCTCCTGGGGGGGAGGTCTCAGGTTCTACTCCCGCTGGGAGCAGGTTATATAGTATATACAGGTTTAAATACTAAAGGCACTATAAAGCCAAATTTTGCAATGACCTCTTAGTCTAGTGGTATCCACTTGGTATTAGAGGCTTCCCCTGGGGGGAGGTCTCAGGTTCTACTCCCGCTGGGAGAAGGTTCTATTAATATATATACGGTTTATATATTAAAGGCACTATAAAGCCAATTTTTACTAATGACCTCTTGGTCTAGTGGTATCCACTTGGTATTATAGGCTTCCCCTGGTGGGAGGTCTCAGGTTCTACTCCCGCTGGGAGCAGGTTGTATTGATATATAAACGGTTTATATATTAAAGGCACTTTAAAGCCAAATTTTAACCAATGACCTCTTGGTCTAGTGGTATCATGGCCTTCCCTGAGGGGAGGTCTCAGGTTCTACTCCCGCTGGGAGCAGGTTCTATAGTATATAAACGGTTTATATACTAAAGGTATTATAAAGCCAAATTTTTTTACCAATGACCTCTTGGTCTAGTGGTATCCACTTGGTATTAGAGGCTTCCCCTGGTGGGAGGTCTCAGGTTCTACTCCCGCTGGGAGCAGGTTCTATTGATATATAAACGGTTTATATATTAAATGCACTATGAAGCCAAATTTTACCAATGACCTCTTGGTCTAGTGGTATCATGGCCTTCCTCTGGGGGGAGGTCTCAGGTTCTACTCCCGCTGGGAGCAGGTTCTATAGTATATACAGGTTTAAATACTAAAGGCACTATAAAGCCAATTTTTTTCGGTTTGAAGGCTTGCTGTTTGAGGACCTGCCGTTGGAGGGCCTGCTGTCACGACCCGAAATCTAGACTCTATTTTATTAGTAATTAAATGATTATTATTTAATTATTTGCTTATTTATTTATTTAAATTATTATTTATTTAAATAATTATGTGTACAATTTATGTGTTATAATAATTATGCCTAGCATTTTATGTCGCCCCCCGTACCCGTGGTCCTACATGGCCCCACGCTCGGGACGCGCACGGAAGACGTCATAAATCACATTTAACAAAAACTTTTCGAAACTATCATAAAGATAAACGAAATCCACTTTAGAGTACAAAACCTCCACTTTTCTTGTAAATAACTTTCACAACTACTACTTGGCACGAAGGCCTACATTAACTTATACAAAAGAATGAACACCAACATTATCCAAAATAGGTGTTACAAGATCGAGTCACTGATACACTACCCATTAAGGTTATACATTTACATAATGTAGCCTTTACAAACATACCCCAAAAGAATTTACCACCTCGACGCCTTCCTTGTGATAAGTGACCTATCCCGGATGCACGCCCTTATCTAAAACAGTAAACAAATAAGGGGTGAGATAAAATCTCAGTAAGCTACTAATATGCAACTACATTTCATGCCAACATGATAATCACAAAGGAACAATCAATAGGCATTCACATATGCATATAACATAAAAGATATAGCCCACTCATCACATAACACATAATGCGGAAATAAACACTCATAAGTGGATACTGAGCCAAGGTTCTATAAACGGAACACCATCCTTTGAGAAGAGTCCGTTGAGCAGCATGAACGAGCTGAAGCCAGTTCCGGAACCAAGTAACAACAACAACCAGAAGTGGGGGAAATAACACATAGTCATACCCCCAAGCGTGTAGCTAGAATACTCACCATAGGAGCTAGCTCATCCCAACCACGATCACGGGAAGGGGCATCCCACTCAAGGCCACTGAACATGGGGAAACTGGGTTACCAGTGAAGTACATTATACTGGACTCGGCTCGTGCCATTATAATATACTTCACTGCCCAAAACAAACACAACAATGCCAGCTGGACTCTATACAAGCACATAGTAATAAATACTCGCTTGAAACAACAACGGGGCATTGATTCCAAAGTAGGGAACCAAGCCAAATTCATCACAAAGGATGCAAACAAATTTTCGTGAAGAGATCAATCAACAACAACATCACACATGAGTTACCCAAAAGAGCACAATGGTTACACCCTTAACACATTATAAACATGATCACAAACGGACCCAAACCAACACTCCCAACCCATACTTAGACATCTCATTTAATAAACCTGCTCATCTCGAAGTACTCAAAAAGAGCTTTAAAACGATAGCTTACACACCTAAAACGGAGTCCGGGTGAAGAAGTTATGACTTACCGAAGATTGAACGAGAAACGAGCAATTACCAGAACAGGGGAAGGGAAGCGCGCGCCTCATACAAAGGGGGTGCGCACGCCTTATACAATCAGAAGGGAACATTAATCAAATGGGAAGCGAGGAAGCGCACGCCTCCCTAAAAGGGATGCGCACGCCTCCTTAGACCAGAAGGACATAGCCAAAAGGAGGATTGAGGGTGCGCGCGCCTCATTCCAGAGGAAGCGCACGCCTCCTCCGCCGCAGAGAGGAAATCTGCAGAAACTCCTGGGTTCTTCCCAAAATTCATATCCAAATCAAACCCAACTTTACACCCAACGAATTTAACCCTTCTATTTGCATACCCAAGCACTCAACATGACATAGGAGTCTATAAGAACTCAAACAACATCAACTAAGGACCCAAACCAAGGTTTAAAGCTCAACATTTCCCAAAATTCATAAAAGTTGATCAAAGGTACAATTCAACATTTAAATTCACAACTAAGCATTAAATCATCACCCAATGTTCACACAAAACATAAATGTCCAATTTTAAGCTAAAGGGGGGCTTAGTAACTTACCTCAAAGGAATCCAAACTCAACCAAATCAACTTCTATTGAGCTTCCCACGAACCTATCGACGATCTAGACATTTGGTATAACATGAACAATGAGAGGAAATGGGGGGAAGATGAATGAAATGAAGAGAGAAGGAAGAGGAAGATTTTACCTTTCATAACCCAAGGAGAGAGAGAGGAATGGCTGAGAATGAGGAGTGAGTGAGGGGGGGAGGTAAGGTGAGGTGAGGGAGAAGGTGAAATAATTCAAAAATTTGCACTTAGCCCCCTCCTCCATTACTTACCCAAAAACTAATACTTCCTACTAACAACTAAGACCCAATAATTCTATACTAGCACAAAATCAATTAAATGCTAAGCATAAAATATTATAACACACAAAATGCACACCTAAATTTTTATTTAACTAAATAATTAAATAAACAGTTAAGCAAGTAAATAAATAAATAATTATTTATTACTAAGAAAATAGGGACGGGGTTTCGGGTCGTGACAATCACTCCCCCTAAAAGAAAATTCTACCCGAATTTTAACACTTACCAAGAGGCTCGAATAACCACGGATACTTCCGTTCCATCTCATCCCGCAATTCCCAAGTCGACTCCTCAACGTCGTGATTCCTCCATACCACTCTAACTAGGGCAATGCTCTTGTTCCTCAACTCTTGTACCTTGGTATCAATTATTCGAATTGGTTTCTCCTTGTAAGACATATTCGGTTCAATATCTCCCGGTACTTCCGACAACACATGGGATGGATCATACACATACTTACGAAGCGCTGAAACATGAAACACATTATGCAATCGGCCTAAAGAAGGCGGTAACGCAAGACGATAAGCAAGATTCCCAACTCTATCTAATATCTCGAAAGGCCCAATAAACCGTGGAGCAAGCTTCCCCTTCTTACCAAACCTTCGGATTCCCACCTTCGGAGACACTTTCAAAAATACGAAGTCACCCGACTGAAACTCGAGATCTCGCCTTCGGTGGTCGGCATAGTTCTTATCTCTACTTTGGGCGGTGATTAGACGATTTCGAATAAGCTTTACCTTTTCAACCGAATCACTAACCAAATCGACACCCCAAATCTTAGCTTCCCCGACTTCGTCCCAATAAATAGGAGACCGACACTTTCTACCATACAAAGCTTCATAAGGAGCCATTTCGATACTCGATTGAAAACTGTTGTTATAAGCGAACTCCACTAAAGGTAAATGAGTATCCCAAGAATCCACGAAGTCGATCGAACAAGCCCGTAACATGTCTTCAAGAATCTGAATCGTTCTCTCCGATTGGCCATCGGTTTGTGGATGAAAAGCCGTGCTAAACCTCAATTCGGAACCCAAAGCCTTCTGAAACGCTTGCCAAAACCGAGAAGTAAATCTAGGATCCCGATCAGAAACAATACTAACTGGAACCCCATGCAATTTCACGATCTCGTTGATATACAAAGTCGCAAGCCTTTCCATTGAATAGCTGATCTCGATAGGTAGAAAATGAGAAGACTTTGTCAATCTATCTACAACCACCCAAACTGCATCATGCCTTCTCCTCGTACGCGGTAATCCGGACACAAAATCCATCGTCACATGTTCCCATTTCCATTCCGGTATCTCAAGAGGTTGAAGTAGCCCCGCGGGTCTTTGTTGTTCCGCTTTAACCTGTTGGCAAGTCAAACACTTCGATACATAATCCGCTATTTCTCGCTTCATGCCACTCCACCAGAAATGCTGTTTCAAATCCCGATACATTTTGGTACTCCCGGGGTGAATAGTATACTTCGACTTGTGGCCCTCATCCAGAACTTGGCGCTTTACACCTTCCACACTAGGTACACACAAACGACCTCTATAACTCAAAACCCCTTCAGAACTAAGAGAAAACTCTTCAAACTTTTTGTCTCCAATCTCACTCGAAATTTTCATCAACACGGGATCATCCTTCTGAGCATCCTTAATTTGTTGGATTAAGGCAGGTAATACCCTAATGTTCGCAAAGATAGCCCCATGCTTGGACTCATAAGGATCCCAATCTCGAACATCTTCCAACATTTTCCATTCACGCACCATCAATGAAGCTACATAGGATTTCCGACTAATGGCATCAGCGACCACATTTGCTTTACCCGGATGATAAGAAATGGTGCAATCAAAATCCTTCAACAATTCCATCCATCTGCGCTGTCTATTGTTCAACTCCTTTTGCGAGAAAAGATACTTCAGACTTTGGTGATCGGTAAAAATCTCAAACTTTGTCCCATATAAATAATGCTTCCACTTGTGCAACGCAAAGACAATAGCCGCAAGTTCCATGTCATGGGTAGGATAATTCTGCTCACTCGGAGTCAACTTTCTTGAGGCATACGCAATCACTTTCCCATTTTGCATTAAAACGCACCCGAGGCCTTCTTTAGAAGCGTCACTATAAATAACCAATTCATCTTTCCCATTTGGTAACAAAAGTATAGGAGCGGTGGTCAACCTCCTTTTCAATTCATCAAAACTCATTTGGCATTTTTCTTCCCACACAAACGGCACGTTCTTTCTGGTCAACTGAGTCAACGGGTAGCAATTTTGGAAAATCCCTCAATAAATCTTCTATAGTACCCGGCTAAGCCCAAGAAACTCCGAATCTCCGTAACTGATTCCGGCCTTTTCCAATCCACAATAGCTTCAATTTTTGAAGGATCTACGGATATCCCTCCATTAGAAACCACGTGCCCCAGAAAAGAAACTTCCTCGAGCCAAAAAGCACACTTACTGAATTTCGCAAACAATTGTTTCTCCCGAAGAATAGATAAGACCATTCGCAAATGTTGTTCGTGCTCCTCTCGAGACTTCGAATAAACCAGAATGTCATCGATAAACACCACCACGAAAGTATCAAGATACGGTTTAAAAACCCGATTCATCATATCCATAAATACCGCAGGAGCATTCGTTAACCCGAAAGGCATAACAAGGAATTCATAGTGCCCATACCTACTACGGAAGGCGGTCTTGGAAATGTCCTCAGAACGAATCTTTAACTGGTGATAACCACTCCTAAAATCAAGCTTCGAAAAGACTACCGACCCCTGAAGCTGATCAAACAAGTCATCAATATGGGGAAGAGGATATTTATTTTTGATAGTTACCTGATTTAGCTTCCTGTAATCGATACACAGCCTCAAAGATCCATCTCTCTTCTTGACAAACAATACCGGAGCTCCCCACGGTGACACACTAGGGCGGATAAACCCACGATCAAGTAACTCTTGCAACTGCTCCTTCAATTCTTTCAATTCGGCTGGGGCCATTCTATAAGGTGCCGCCGACATAGGAGTTGTACCTGGAAGCAAGTCTATACAAAATTCGATCTCTCTATCAGGAGGCATAGAGTACTCCGTAGAAAACACATCCGTAAACTCCCTAACAATATTTACCTCTTCCACACTAGAAACCTTTTTCGTAGTATCCAGAACACTGGCCAGAAACCCAACACAACCACGGTTCAGCAACTTTCTAGCCTTCATATACGAAATAACATGAACCTTTTTACTCAAAGGAGTCGCCTCATAAGAAAATTCAGGGGCATTAGGGGCAGAAAAAGTAACCACCTTTTTAAAACAATCAACAGTAGCATGGTATCGACTCAACCAATCCATACCCAAAATGATGTCAAAATCTTGCAATGGCAATATAATCAAATCAGCAAGTAAAACATGCTCACGTATATGCACATCACAATCACGTAATACCTTATCAGTCACCAAACTCTTACCCATAGGGGTAGACACTTCTAACACAAAAGGTAGGGACTCAGGCAACGAAGACAACTGAGATGCAAAATGCACAGACACATAAGAATGCGAAGAACCGGGGTCTATTAGTGCACGTGCCCTCCTATTAGACATAGAAATAATACCTCCAATCACGTCAGAAGCATTCGAAGCCTGTTGTTGGTTGATGGCGAAGACACGACCTTGCACCTTGGGCTTGCCAGAAGCATCCCTTTTCTGACCCGAAGACGACCCGGTACCACTACCAACTGACTGATTCTTCGGTTTAGGACAATTAAACTGGAAGTGACCCAACTGGCCACAATTCAAACACTTACCTTGCTTTTTCCAACATTTCTCTTCAGAGTGCCCTCCCTTTTGACAATAGTTGCAAACCCGATTATTCTGACCCCCGAGGTGTTACCTTGATTCCTATTGCCCTGTTGTCCTTGAGAAGTTCCCCTGAAAAGTGAATACATGTTCTGTGCTCCTCTAGAGTCACCACGATGAGGTTGTGGCTTCCCTTGACCTCCTTGTTTCGCTACACTTGTTGATTCCGTCCTCTTCTTATGCTCTACAATGTCCTGCTCCACCTGGTAGGCACGATCAATGGCATCTTGTAGGTCTTGGAATTTGTGGGAAGTGAGTTGGGTTCTGATCACGGTCTTCAACCCTTTGACAAACCTCGAGGTCTTCCTTTCTTCAGTCGAAACCATGTAATTGTAATAGCGAGCCAATTCCGTGAATTTGGCAACATACTCGGCCACCGTCAACAAGTTTTGTTCCAAGCTAAGAAACTCGGATTCCTTCCTATCTTGGTCCACCTTAGGAATGAAATGCTCTTTGAACTTTCTCTTGAACGTCTCCCAAACATGGGGTACCCGTGCCTCCTCCCAACTAGCTTTCAACGATTTCCACCAATACTCTGCGCCTCCAACTAGCTTGTAGGTTGCAAATCTTACCCTATCCTCATCGGAGCTTTGTAAGACCTCAAAGATCTTTTCCATAGACTCAACCCACCTTTCTGCTGTAGCCACATCTGATCCTCCATCAAATTCTGTCGGTTTCATCCTCAGAAATTGTTCCAGTCCAGTCCTCGGAGCCAATGGTGCCTCTCTACGATTGTTATCATTCATGGTTTTCAATGCCGCCTCGAATATCCCTTGAAACATTGCTAGGGCTTCTTCCCTTGCATTTCCCTGTTCGGCAGGTCCACCCTGTTCATTATCAGACCCGACCATGATTACTGAGTACCTGTATAAGACACTCATCGTTACTCACTCCATACTCGATTACCCTCCTAGGTCATTTAGTCACTCTAGACTATCTACAACCTAGCTCTGATACCAACTGTCGCCCCCCGTACCCGTGGTCCTACATGGCCCCACGCTCGGGACGCGCACGAAAGACGTCATAAATCACATTTAACAAAAACTTTTCGAAACTATCATAAAGATAAACGAAATCCACTTTAGAGTACAAAACCTCCACTTTTCTTGTAAATAACTTTCACAACTACTACTTGGCACGAAGGCCTACATTAACTTATACAAAAGAATGAACACCAACATTATCCAAAATAGGTGTTACAAGATCTAGTCACGGATACACTACCCATTAAGGTTATACATTTACATAATGTAGCCTTTACAAACATACCCCAAAAGAATGTACCACCTCGACGCCTTCCTTGTGATAAGTGACCTATCCCGAATGCACGCCCTTATCTAAAACAGTAAACAAATAAGGGGTGAGATAAAATCTCAGTAAGCTACTAATATGCAACTACATTTCATGCCAACATGATAATCACAAAGGAACAATCAATAGGCATTCACATATGCATATAACATAAAAGATATAGCCCACTCATCACATAACACATAATGCGGAAATAAACACTCATAAGTGGATACTGAGCCAAGGTTCTATAAACGGAACACCATCCTTTGAGAAGAGTCCGTTGAGCAGCATGAACGAGCTGAAGCCGGTTCCGGAACCAAGTAACAACAACAACCAGAAGTGGGGGAAATAACACATAGTCATACCCCCAAGCGTGTAGCTAGAATACTCACCATAGGAGCTAGCTCATCCCAACCACGATCACGGGAAGGGGCATCCCACTCAAGGCCACTGAACATAGGGAAACTGGGTTACCAGTGAAGTACATTTTACTGGACTCGGCTCGTGCCATTATAATATACATCACTGCCCAAAACAAACACAACAATGCCAGCTGGACTCTATACAAGCACATAGTAATAAATACTCGCTTGAAACAACAACGGGGCATTGATTCCAAAGTAGGGAACCAAGCCAAATTCATCACAAAGGATGCAAACAAATTTTCGTGAAGAGATCAATCAACAACAACATCACACATGAGTTACCCAAAAGAGCACAATGGTTACACCCTTAACACATTATAAACATGATCACAAACGGAACCAAACCAACACTCCCAACCCAGACTTAGACATCTCATTTAATAAACCCGCTCATCTCGAAGTACTCAAAAAGAGCTTTAAAACGATATCTTACACACCTAAAACGGAGTCCGGGTGGAGAAGTTATGACTTACCGAAGATTGAACGAGAAACGAGCAATTACCAGAACAGGGGAGGGGAAGCGTGCACCTCATACAAAGGGGGTGCGCACGCCTCCTCCAATCAGAAGGGAACATTAATCAAATGGGAAGCGAGGAAGCGCACGCCTCCCTAAAAGGGATGCGCACGCCTCCTTAGACCAGAAGGACATAGCCAAAAGGAGGATTGAGGGTGCGCGCGCCTCATTCCAGAGGAAGCGCACGCCTCCTCCGCCGCAGAGAGGAAATCTGCAGAAACTCCTGGGTTCTTCCCAAAATTCATATCCAAATCAAACCCAACTTTACACCCAACGAATTTAACCCTTCTATTTGCATACCCAAGCACTCAACATGACATAGGAGTCTATAAGAACTCAAACAACATCAACTAAGGACCCAAACCAAGGTTTAAAGCTCAACATTTCCCAAAATTCATAAAAGTTGATCAAAGGTACAATTCAACATTTAAATTCACAACTAAGCATTAAATCATCACCCAATGTTCACACAAAACATAAATGACCAATTTTAAGCTAAAGGGGGGCTTAGTAACTTACCTCAAAGGAATCCAAACTCAACCAAATCAACTTCTATTGAGCTTCCCACGAACCTATCGACGATCTAGACATTTGGTATAACATGAACAATGAGAGGAAATGGGGGGAAGATGAATGAAATGAAGAGAGAAGGAAGAGGAAGATTTTACCTTTCATAACCCAAGGAGAAAGAGAGGAATGGCTGAGAATGAGGAGTGAGTGAGGGAGGGAGGTAAGGTGAGGTGAGGGAGAAGGTGAAATAATTCAAAAATTTGCACTTAGCCCCCTCCTCCATTACTTACCCAAAAACTAATACTTCCTACTAACAACTAAGACCCAATAATTCTATACTAGCACAAAATCAATTAAATGCTAAGCATAAAATATTATAACACACAAAATGCACACCTAAATTTTTATTTAACTAAATAATTAAATAAACAGTTAAGCAAGTAAATAAATAAAATAATTATTTATTACTAAGAAAATAGGGACGGGGTTTCGGGTCGTGACATTTTATTTGGGTCATTTGTGCTAGTGTAGTATTGTTGGGTCTTAATTGTTAGTAGGGAGTGTAGAAATTGTGTTAGTAGTTGGGGAGGGGGTCTAGTTGTAACTTTTTAAAATAATTTCCCTACTCCCCTCTCCTCCCTCACCTTCTCCCTCACTCTCCCCTCTCCTTCCCAGCACAACTCTCTCTCTCTCTCCCCCATTGGTGTAGGTAAGTTTCTCTTTCCTTCTCTCTTCATTTTCTTCCTCTTCCTCTCATAATCTCTCATTTCTTAAAACGTGAACCTTGTTTAGATCGTCGATAGGATCGCGTAGAACCAAAAAGAATTGAATTCCGTCAACTTTGAGATTTATCAAGTAAGTTACTTTTCCCCCATTTTTATGCTAAAATTTTCATATCATGCTTAGATAATGCTTGATGTGTTATATTTGAAGTTTGGTTGAGTTTAGAATTTATTTGGAATTTATTTGAGTTTTGGTCAAAAATGGTGTTCTTGGGAATGTTGGGGTTTGAATCTTGTTGTGGGTAGCTAGATGTTGTTATTTAGGCCCATTTCAAGTTCTCAAGTTGTTTTGGTGCATTATTATGCTTATTGGAAGTCTTGATTTTGAGTATTAGAGAAATGGTGAAGTTTTGGGTAAAATTTGGTTACCTGGGTTCTTCTGCGTTTTGTCTGAATTTAGGAGGTGCTCGGCCGAGCACGTCCCTTGACTCGGCCGAGCGGAGCAGACCAGAGAGTCATAGTTTTGGAGCCGAGGTTGCTCGGCCGAGTCATATAGAACTGCTCGGCCGAGCACCCCTGTTTTAGGCATAAATGGTTATAACTTAAAAGTAATCACCCGGAACAATAAGAAGTCAACCGTAAGCCTATGTAAACCGTGTAAGGAGTGTGTTAGAGTTATAAAAGTAGGAAATGAGTATGAGGTGGTTTATTCGGTTGGGATAATTGTTTGTGTGGGTTGCGAATAACTCTAGTGTTTAAAACGGTTCCTTTGTGAACAAATATGTGTGGAGTTTGACCAAGTATCGTTTTGTATTTGTTTGGACATCTTTTGATGTGTTGTTGGATTGGTGCACCTTTTCGGTAATTTATTTGGATTGGTTCCCTACTTTGGAACCTTAAGTTGTTTATTTAAGCTAGTATTTATTACTTAGCATTTATTTGAAAGTCCAGCTGGTATTTTGTGTGTGTTTGGGCGATGCGAAACATTATGATGGCACGGCCAAGTCCATTGTGATGTTGACCATTGTTTTGCCCCATTATTACCCTCCTCCAGATTGGCCTTGGATGTGAGAAGAGCTAGCTCCTTTGTGTGCATTTTAGCTTTACTTGGAGCATGACTTTGTGGCATGTCTCCCGTCCCTTGTGACACTTCATTGGTTATTGGTTCCGGTACCGGGGTTTTCTCTTCGGCTTTCATGCTATTATGAAGATGATGATTTGTTGATTATTGAAGCTGCGCAGCGATCCTTTATTTGGATGTTCCGGTTTGGAAAACCTTGGCTATATCCTTTGTTATGTGTTTATTTCCGCTGCTATCTGTTAAGTGATAAATGCTATGTGCTATGTGATATTTATTATTGCTTATCGCTTCGTGCATCATAGCGTGTCATGTAGTTGCATTAGTAACTTATTGAGATTTATCTCACCCCTTTCCTTTTATCTTTGTTTTTCCTTAACCCCCCCCAGGTGCTAAGGATTAGTCTCGCTGATCACGAGAAAGAGGACGCCGAGTGTGGATCCATTCTTTTTGGGGAAGGTTGTTATAGGTTGGTTTACATTATGTAAATGTGTAACCATTTTGGGATAGTTGTACCAAACATTGACGTCATTAAGAATTGTATATTCGTATTTTGTTGGGCATAAACTTGTGGAAGTTTATGATAGTTGTAATTGTTTTTTTTTTATCAAACTTGGTTTTGTAAAACTTTGGATCATCACCTTTTGGTATCAAATGGAATTTTTAACTTCGGTATTTCACAGTTTTGGTTTTAGAGTCGACGTCCAGATCGCGGTCTCGGGCCCGCGGGGTTCGGGGTCGCGACACCTGCGGTTTGAGGGCTTGAGTTTTGAGGACATGCGGTTTAAGGGCTTCCGGTTTGAGAACCTGCGGTTGGAGGGTCTGCGTTTTGAGGACCGGCGGCTTGAGGGCCTGAGGTTTAAGGACATCCGGTTCCTGGGGGAAAGGTCTCAGGTTCTACTCCCGCTTGGAGCAGGTTCTATAGTATATAGACGAAAATATTCTTATGGGGGGAGGTCTCAGGTTCTACTCCCGCTGGGAGCAGGTTCTATAGTATATAAACGGTTTATATACTAAAGGCACTATAAAACCAAATTTTACCAATGACCTCTTGGTCTAGTGGTATCCACTTGGTATTAGAGGCTTCCCCTGGTGGGAGGTCTCAGGTTCTACTCCCGTTGGGAGCAGGTTCTATTGATATATAAACGGTTTATATATTAAAGGCACTATAAAGCCAAATTTTTTACTTCTCCTGGGGGGAGGTCTCAGGTTCTACTCCCGCTGGGAGCAGGTTCTATAGTATATACAGGTTTAAATACTAAAGGCACTAGAAAGCCAAAAAAAATTTACCAATGACCTCTTGGTCTAGTGGTATCATGGCCTTTCCCTGGGGGAAAGGTCTCAGGTTCTACTCCCGCTGGGAGCAGGTTCTATAGTATATAAACGGTTTATATACTAAAAAGGCACTATAAAGCCAATTTTAAATAGCGCGAAAATTGTGGATGGGGTCAAGAATTCTCTTAATGAGATGTGTTCATTCCTAGTCCCAAAAGGGCCACCTCGTAGGGAGGATCGCATTATCTTGGAGAGTTTGGGACTTAAGGTGGCGGCGCATAAGGTCAGGCGACCGAAACTGTTGAGATGGGAGCCTTCGCGTAATGCAGCATTCACTTTGAACACTGACGGTTCTGCAGTTAATGGTCATTGCACAGGTGGTGGTATTATAAGGGATGGAAGAGGAGCTTTTGTCTTCGCTTTCTCACATTATTATGGGATTGGAACTAATATGATGGCGGAGATTCGAGCGTTAAGGGATGGTTTACGTTTATGCCGATACTTGGGTTTGACTTCGGTTCAGGTAAACTCGGACTCGTTGGTTGCAGTCAATATTCTTAAAGGGAGTAATAGATGTCCGTGGCAGTATACTTATGAATTGAGGGAATGTGAAAGCTTGATTGCCGGGTATGTCTTATGTCATGTTCTTCGTCAAGCAAATGGGGCTGCTGACAGATTGGCTTTTGAATCTCATATTCATCATACTCTTGTGGTGTATGGATCATCGAGGGAGCTTCCAAGGAGTGTTAGGGATGCGTTACGATTTGATGATAATGGATATTATGTCGAAAGAAGGTAAGAGCTGCTATATCATTATCCTTAGGTTGTTTGTTTGTTTGTTCGGCCGAGCGGTTCCTTTGATTCGGCCGAGTGGATCGGCTGGGCATGGTTTTGGGAGCGGCCGAGCACTTTTCCTTGACACGGCCGAAAGGAAAGAGTCTGAAGATTTGGGGATGCGGTTTGAGGACTGGCGGTTTGAAGGCTTGCTGTTTGAGGACCTGCCGTTGGAGGGCCTGCGGTTTGAGGGCTTGAGGTTTGAGGACATGCGGTTTGAGGGCTTCCGGTTTGAGAACCTGCGGTTGGAGGGTTTGCGGTTTGAGGACCGGCGGCTTGAGGGCCTGAGGTTTAAGGACATCCGGTTTGAGGGCCTCCGGTTTGAGGGCCTGCGATTGGAAGGGGGGCTGCGGTTTGAGGGCCTGCGGTTCGAGGACGTGAGGTTGAGGATTCTTTTATGGTTTAAATTTTTTAGGACTTTATTAATTAGATGGTTTTACCTTTTGAGGATTTGTTTTCTATTTTGGTTATTGAGGTTCGGCTCCATATCCGGCAATAAGTCGGGTGGTTGTCCCCCTCTTGTAATTTCATTTTATTATTTTATTAATAAAATCCTCCCAGTTGCCGCCCTGGTTTCTTAAAAAAAAAAAAAAAAAAAAAAAAAAAAAACCTAACCCTAACCCCTAACCCCTAACCCCTAACCCTAAACCCCTAAACCCCTAAACCCTAAAAACCCTAAACCCTGAACCCTGACTCACCCACTCATTCTCTCTTTTCATTTTTCACCACACAATTTTTTCAACCAACCTACTATTAATCCCACTCATTCTCTCTCTTTATTTTCTACCACACATTTTCTTTATTTTATTATTTTTTACTTAATTATTGTGTCTACCTCTCAGGTATCAAGTGAGGTGGCACGGGAGGAGTAATTGGTAACAAAATAAATATATTATGATTAAATAAAGTAATGAACATTTTTTTTAAAAAAAAGTATATAAATTTAAAAGTACCCCGTGCGGAGCACAGGATTCATCCTAGTGTATTAATAAAACTAAACAAATAAAACAATACAGTATTATTTTAAAACTAATGGACTTTAAAGCACACGTATCATCAGGGTGTGAATATTTACAAGGCTCCTTACATACAAGGCATGAGTAATTGACTAAAATACCCTTGTATATATACCTAAAAAACCTAATTCCATTCATTTTAAAAAAAACTTTCGTCCATCCATCTCTCTCGCACACGACGCCGACGATGTCGACGACCACTCCTCCGCCATTACAAACGACGACAACCACAAACAATGAAGAATAAGCTCCCCACCGTCGGTGGCAAGTCCGTTGCCGCCTCCTCTACCGCCGCTACACAGGTAACCTCAATTTATAACCCTAAATTTTAATTTCAAAAACTTGACTTTTATGCCAAAAATTCGCTCCTATAATGCTTAATTGTTGTTTAAATTTGATCCTACATTATTGTAATTGTGTTATATTACTTTATTTGTTGTTTATTGTTCGAATTGGGTACGAATTGGTGGTTTTTAAAATCTGGAATTGTCGGGCTAGGTTTCGTGTGGTTTTACACGAGTTGGTTTTGTGTGTTTCGGGTTTAGGGTTTAGGGTTTAAGGTTTAGGGTTTAGGGTTTGGGGTTTGGGGTTTAAGGGGTTTAGGGTTTAGGGTTTAGGGTTTAGGGTTTAGGGTTTAGGGTTTATTATATGCTGATGATATGGTCTTATTCTGCAATGGGAGAAAAAAGTCTATTGAAGGTCTTAGACAAATCATGAGTTCTTATGAGACTGCTTCTGGTCAGTTAATCAATTATGAGAAAAGTGGCTTTTACACTGCTAATCATGTGTCTGGAAGAGATAGAGGACAAATAGCTAAGTGGTCAGGGTGTAAAAAAGGGGTTTTTCCTTTAAAATATCTGGGAGTTCCCCTTTTCAAAGGAAGAATGAAGATGGAATATGTGGTCCACTTGGATAATGCTCTGCTCAAGAAAATTGGGGGTTGGAAATCTAAATTACTCAGTATGGGGGGAAAACTGACTTTGTTAAATTCAGTCTTGACTAGCATACCCATTTACACTATGGGGGTCATTAAGCTCCCTAAAGGTGTCCTTCAGCATCTGAATAGTTTATGTTCCTCTTTTCTGTGGAATAATGGCTCTGAAACTAGAGCTCACTGGGTGTCCTGGAGCAAAGTTTGCAGGTCCAAAGAGGAAGGGGGTTTTGGTATACGAAGCTTGGAGGAAGTTAATCATGCCATGATGACCAAGCTGGCTTGGTCTGCTTTAAAAGGTCAGTCTCTTGGGCTATGTTTATGCAAAGTAAATTTAAGGGACAACCTTCTACTGTTTCTTCCCATATTTGGAACACTGTGGTCAAAATTATTCCTATCTTGGCTACTGAATGTATTTGGAAAATTGGGAAAGGAGATGTGAATTTTTGGAGGGACAATTGGACAGGAAATATCCTCAATGAAAATTCTGGTGATAATCTGACTGTGAGAGATGGTTTAAATCAATTGGGGATAATTTTGCCTTTCATCCCTAGCCAGTTTCATGAAAGTATTCTGAGGGTCACTCTAAATTCAAATCAACCTGATGTGCTGCTGTTCAAACCTTCTAAATCTGGTCTCTTTCAAACCAAAGTTTGGTGGAATCAAATTCGTGAGAGGCATGCTGCTATGTTTTGGGGTTCAAAGATTTGGCATAAAAATGTGCCAACTAAAGTTAGTTGTTTTTGGTGGAGACTTTTCCGGAATGGGTTACCTGTTGATGAGAAACTTCAGATTAGAGGAATCCCTCTAGCCTCTAAATGTGGTTGCTGCTTTGAGAACCACCAATCTGAATCCATTGAGCATTTGTTCCTATACTCTGATATAGCTAGAAGACAGTGGCAATACTTTGCGGATTTATTTGGGTGTAGATGGCACTATGATTCTTTGGAGCAGCTTTGGCAAACTTGGATGCATCACTCCTCTTCCAGATCACAGATGGGGATGGTCAAAAGAGGGATCCTTCTTTTTAGCTGTTGGGAAATCTGGAAGGCTAGGTGTAAAAACAGATTTGAGAATTCCCCTTACAATTTCTTTGAAATTTTGAGTAAAATAAGGAAACACTTGCAAGATATGTGCTTCTCTTTTTTACCCAAATCTGAGCATAAATCCTCTGATCATATTATATTGGGTCTTTTGAATGTTCCTCTGAAAAAGCCTAGAGAAAGAGTTCCAAAAAGACTCAGATGGATTCCCCCTGACTTGGACTTCATTAAGCTTAATACTGATGGGTCATCCAAACAAGGTGTTTGCACTGGTGGTGGAGTTTTGAGAAATTCTAGATGTACTGTTCTGGGAGCTTTTTCTAATTTCTATGGTAATGGGACAAACATGAAAGGAGAGATCTTGGCTCTTCGGGATGGTCTGCGGTTATGTCATCAGCAACATCTATCAAAAATCATGGTTGAATCTGATTCTTTGGTGGCTGTTTCTGTGTTGAAGGGAGCTTATCAAGGTCCTTGGAGCATGTATTACGAACTGGAGGAGTGTAAAAAGCTGTGTCAAAGTTGGAATATTGAGCATGTTTATAGAGAGTGCAATGGTGTAGCTGATAGATTAGCTAACCATGCACATTCTCATGGTTCTAAGGTGGTGTTTGCTTATGGTCAATTTTTGCCTAAGGAAGTTAGGGAGGCTGTGCAAAAAGGTGTTCTTGGGGAGTACCAATTCAGGTGAGCATACTTTTTTTGGATTCTTCCTGGCTGAATTTATTCAGTGCAGGCTCTTCTCGTTATAGCAATTCTTCAGGTTGATTGGTTGCTTCTAACTACTGGTGGCTTTTGGACCTAGTGTATGGTGGTCCTCATTGTTTTAATTGGGGTTTAGTGGTTGGTGATGGCCTATCTCCCCTTGCTCATAGGTTCAGTCGGATCAAGTTTATTGCGAAGTGGGCCTATTTGGTTTACTGTGTTGGGTCTCAATGTGGCCAGGTGGTTGGGCCTCTTTTTTGAGCTAGATAGATTGATGTGGATTAGTATATGGTTTTAGTTTAGTGCTTTGGGGGATAAACATAGGTTATTTTTTGAGCTAGCTTTTGGGCTTTGAGGTTTAGGCTCCAATCTTTTGATTGGTTGTCCCCCTCTTGTAAAGTTTTATATAATTTCTGGTTATTAATAAAATGCCCTTGAGGCGCCCTTTCAAAAAAAAAAAAAAAAAAACCCTAAACCCTAAACCCTAATCCCTAAAACCCTAAAACCCTAAAACCCTAAAACCCTAAAACCCTAAAACCCTAACCCTCAACCCTCAACCCTCAACCCTCAACCCTGAACCCTAAACCCTGATCCCTGAACCCTGAACCCTGTCTCACCCACTCATTCTCTCTTTTCATTTTTCACCACACAATTTTTTCAACCAACCTACTATTAATCCCACTCATTCTCTCTCTTTATTTTCTACCACACATTTTCTTTATTTTATTATTTTTTACTTAATTATTGTGTCTACCTATCAGGTATCAAGTGAGGTGGGACGGGAGGAGTAATTGGTAACAAAATAAATATATTATGATAAAATAAAGTAATGAACATTTTTTAAAAAAAAAGTATATAAATTTAAAAGTACCCCGTGCGGAGCACAGGATTCATCCTAGTGTATTAATAAAACTAAACAAATAAAACAATACAGTATTATTTTAAAACTAATGGACTTTAAAGCAAACGTATCATCAGGGTGTGAATATTTACAAGGCTCCTTACATACAAGGCATGAGTAATTGACTAAAATAACCTTGTATATATACCTAAAAAACCCAATTCCATTCATTTAAAAAAAAAAAACTTTCGTCCATCCATCTCTCTCGCACACGACGCCGACGACCACTCCTCTGCCATTACAAACGACGACAACCACAAACAATGAAGAAGAAGCTCCCCACCGTCGGTGGCAAGTCCGTTGCCGCCTCCTCTACCGCCGCTACACAGGTAACCTCAATTTATAACCCTAAATTTTAATTTCAAAAACTTGACTTTTATGCCAAAAATTCGCTCCTATAATGCTTAATTGTTGTTTAAATTTGATCCTATATTATTGTAATTGTGTTATATTGCTTTACTTGTTGTTTATTGTTCGAATTGGGTACGAATTGGTGGTTTTTAAAATCTGGAATTGTCAGGCTAGGTTTCGTGTGGTTTTACACGAGTTGGTTTTGTGTGTTTCGTATGAACTGTACACGAGTTGGTTGTGTACATTTCGTGTGTAGTCATACGAAATGGTTCTCAACATTTCGAACCATTTCGTATGACTACACACGAAATGTAAGCTCTCACTGAAGATTGTTGTAGCACTGTTTGTTTGTTGAATTGTCCAAATTTACTGTTGTTAACTATTCCAAATAGAATTGTCGCTTATTTATTGTCTCTTATTTAAATTTTTTGTAGGGACATGAACGTTCGAATGCTTCTAATAGAAAGAGGAATGCCAAGCATGCAGCTTTGCGCACCAAAAACAAACATGACAAGAATGTCTTGCTTGATGAGACTGAGGATGTACAACAGGAGGAGCGTACAGGTGATGCCTCTTATGTTCCCGAGGCAGATGCGGAGTCGTCGTCTTCTAATTCTGATGAGACGGCATCAGACGCACCCGAGGGAGATGCGGAGGCACGAACATCTGATGATGGTGATGAGGAGGAGGAGGAGGAGGCACCTTTGAGGCCTCTCAGGAGGCATAGAGGGGAGGCACAGGCCGCAGGGGGAAAGAAACCATGGGAGATTGAGAGCGACCAGGTGGCGGCCCAGAGGTATGTGAGCTGTTATACGGGTTCGGTCATAACCGAGCCCGAGAGATTTGGGGCAACCCCACTTGTCAGTTAGTGGTGAAGTTCCATACCAGACAGCAGCATTTGGATAGGTAAGCTATTTGTTTATAAATAGTTTTATTATTTGTTTTTAGTGTGTTACTCCCTCCGTTCAAGAAAAAAAAAATCCCATTTTGACTTTTTGTTCACCACAAAAAATCAAAACGGGACTGTTTTTCTGGAACGGAGGGAGTATTAATTATAATGTTTTGTTTGGAATCAACAGGATCTCGCGTGCTGGTGTGGCGGAGGATGATAAAGCTTGGTTGACTGGAGTTGATGCATCGGGTATCCAGCACCTTCATGATACCACCATTCGCCGGACTAGCTCGGCGCTGCTGACGCCATTTGTGGAACGGTGGTCTCCTGAGACTAACACGTTCCATATGCCGTGGGGGGAGATGACGATCACGATGCATGATGTCACTCATATTCTAGGTATATTGTTGTTGTTTACTTTTATCAATTTCATAAATTTTATTAATTTTTTCATTTTCAATTTATAGGTATCAGCTGTATAGGTTTTCCTGTTAGGAAGGCAGATCCAGAGCCTGACCTAGCCGAGATCCGGAGACACCTCATAGGCTGTCTGAGGGGCACGGCCTACACTTTACATGAGCTCCGGCTTTCCTTTCAGGCCCCTTCAGCCATGACAGATGAGCAGCGTGCTTCTACTTATCTCCTGTTCCTCTTGGGTTGCACGTTGTTCGTGGACAAGAGTCAGGATAAGATGCCTACAGCCTATATCTCACTGTGCATGGATCTTCCGAGAGTGGGGGGTCTCGCCTGGGGATCAGCTGCTTTGGCGTACTTGTACCGGGAGTTAGGGAAGGCGTCCAGAGCCGGATGCGCTCAAATGGGTGGTTGTGCGACTCTGCTAGAGGTAATATTTAATATTTCTTTAATACTCCCTCTGTCCCAACATTTAATTTAATTTGTAGTTGAAATTTTATAGGGGTGATTGAGTCTTTTAAAAGTAATAATTACATTTGTTAATAATTTATTTACATACATTTCAGGGCTGGATATACGAGTACTTCCCGGACTTCCTGCGACTTTTGGACCCGCGATGGCAGGAGGGGCAGCCGAGAGCCATTAGATGGGCACGTAGTGATATAGCTGGGAGGGAGATGGAGCATCTTGTGAACTATCATCGCACCCTAGACACGATGCCTGTTGAGAGGGTGAGTTATTTATATTTAAATTGTTACAAATTGTTATATTTGTTGACGTTGCCTAACAAAGTGAGTTATAGGTTTGTTGGAATCCTTATGGTACCGGAGTAGACGCGCTTATGCCGGTAACATACTTCAAAGGTATTATACGCTTCTTAGACATCACTGAGGCGTATATGCATGACCATGACCAGGTTACCAGGAAGTTCGCGATCCAGCAGAGGATCCCCAGACAGCAGCCATTGCCTTACGTGTACTCCATACTCTCCGAATATTCTGTCCATGCACACGGATAAGTTACTACACTTCGGAACCCACACCACAAACAGGTCTGAGAGTGAGCATAGCAGGTTGAAGAAGGCCTTGGGAAGTACTTCTTCTACTTTTGACACAATCTTCAAAAAGGCTCATGAGATCATGGAAATCCAACTAACTAAAATCAAAGATAGTATGGAGAAATCAAAGAGCAGAATTCCAAATGATATGAAGACATGTAATCTCTATCAAGACATATTGGGGCGAGTGTCAAAGGTAGCCTTAAACATCATCAAAGAAGAGCGGACTCGTAGTGGGGATAATGTCATGGATCCCTCAGACTGTGGGTGTTACTTCAGGTGAACACATGGACTTCCATGTAGTCACGAGATTGCATGCATACAAAACTCTGGGGGACGGATTGAGTTGTCCTTGATTCATGCTTTTTGGAAGAAGTTGGACATTAAACTAAACAGCTATCCAACTGAGCCTTCAATAAATAACAATTCTTTTGAAGCTATATGGAATGAACTACAGAACGCGCCTGAACTAGTAAAGAGAAAGTTATTCCAAATGATAAATGAAGGGCTACATCCACAAACCAAAGATGCTTCTGAGCCAGATCATATTTCAAAGGCAAATAAACCCCAGCCCACCAGTTCCAGAATACTGTCAGATTGGGAGCATACTGACATATATTTTGGAGTCCCCACTACACCACCATCCACTAACAGCATGTCTAGATCTTCATTCATTGCATCAACCCAATCGTGGGAGTCAAACTCTTTGAAGTCCACGCCCAATCTGAAATCAGCTCCAAACAGTACACTATCTACCCCTACTACTCCTACATCTCTTCCACTACTAGATGCTTCAAGTCGTGGGAGAGGACGAGGTCGAGGACGGGGACGGGGTCGTGGAAAAGGAAATGGACAACTCAAAGTCACTAATCTGCATACTTCTGGCTATACTTTGTCGTTTATGCCTTTCATTGTCCCACAATCGCTCAAAGAAATCAAACCTTTATTTCGGTTATTGAAGGCATCACAGATGTGAGTGGTGATGGACATTGTGGCTATAGAGCCGTAGCAGCGTAGATATACGGAAATGAGGACATGTGGCATCAAGTGCGGTCAGATTGTTGCATTGAGCTGCATAGTCGCCGCGCGCTTTATCAGAGAGTTATACCTTAGAGACCTGTAGATGAGCTCTACAATCACATTGCTTGTTATACCTCCCCGGCTCCTGAATATAATTATATGATACTCCCAGAGCTAGGGCACATCATTTCCACGAGGTATAATGTGGTGTTCGTCTCGTACACGCAAACCCGTGGCTTCACATGCCTTCCAGTGACTGTACCACAAGGAACAGGACCACCCACAGACTTGTGTTGGGACATGTGGGAAACCATTTTATATTGGTATGATAATTTAATTCGTTATATTTAACTATCTTATTTAAATTCGTTATATTTAACTATCTTATTTAAATTCGTTATATTGAACTATTTTATTACTTTTGCAGCTGCACATGTCAGATAATGATTACCCAATACCATCACCAGTGATATATTGGGAGAATCAACGTGAACCAAGCGCAAGTAACCTAGTCATGCCATACAGAGCTCGGATAGACACATTCAATCGACTCTCAAATGCGGCGAACGAAGCAAGAATTGCAAGAAATAGGCCATAGTATGTGTGTATCATGTATTGGTTTTTGAATCATCCAATTTATATGACATTTGTTTGTTTGGATGTTTGGATGTATGAATTATGCATCAGCCTTGTTAAAAATTGCTTATTTCGTGTCTATTTATGTGAAATACATGCTATTATTTCGTGTAAAAGTTGGTTAAATGCACTATTATATTTTGTGTACAATTGGGTGAAACTCAACGCATGATTTCGTGTATAAACAGGCGAAACAAACAACTTCAACCTTTTCCATATTTCGTGTAAACCTGTGCGAAAAAATCGAATTATTTCGTAAGCGAGTACACGAAACACGCGTATCCGGGTAAGGGCATTTTTGGCATTACTGTGCCTTGTATACAATGGTGCCTTGTATTTAGAATTCACCATATCATTAAAAAAAAAAAAAAAAAAAAAAAAAACGAAACAGCCTCCTTCTGCATTCTCATTCAGCATCGAGCGATTCTCTCTACGCAACCGCACCGTCGTCACCCCCACCCTCTCGCCCAGCCACTGCCCACAACGCCACCGTCTTCTGCCCCGCCACACCCCTACTCCTCCCCAGTCACTTCCCTCTTTACTCAAAGCCCTCCCTCTTCCCCGACGTCGTCCTCCACTCTGTCATCCCCACCTAACTCAACCCAAACCCCAGTTCACCGACACCATCGCCTCTTCCTCTTCCCACTATCATCTCCGACGAAGTCTTACATCCCTTTCTCTTATTCGCAGGCCCCTCTCCTCGCATCGGAACCATTTACAGATCCAAATATCTCACTCTCTACGCCCAGATCCAATATCATCGCCGGCGAAGTCTCACATCCCCTTTGCTCTTTTTTTGGGGGGTAAATTCGCAAATCAGTCTAAATTTCATTTCTTTATCACATGAACCGGCTACCTGCTGTTTTTTTTTTCCTATCAGATCTGGGTTTAGTGTGTGTGACTGTGTGTGTAGGCATAATGGGATAATTTAAACTGTAAGAGATAATTTAAACTGTAAGGGTGATCACTGCAATTTTGAAAGAAGCTCGTTATGTTTTTCATCCTTTTTCGTTAGTTTTTTAATGAGCCATCCAAAATTACACCTGATTGCAACGAGAAGACATATTCAGTAATAAAATTGTAACAAACACAAATTGGATAATCAATTAAAACATCGTGACAAACTCAGGTAACTAAATTAGAGCAGCAATTTTAGATTAAAATTTTTAAATTTAGGGCTTCAATATCTTTTCCAGATTTAGGACTTGATTGTTTGCATACTTAGGGCCTCTTAGTCTGTAAACAACAAAGCCCAGCCCCAATTCTGGGAAAAATTGAAACCATAAATATGAAATTTCTAATATGAAATAGAAGCCCTTAGTTTGAATTTGGGAAAAAACATGAATTTTGTGGAAATCGATGATTATGTTGTTATTTAGTTTTGAATTTGGAGAAAAACGTTGATTTTTGAACTTAGACTTAACTGCGCTGCTACTTCAATTACATGACCATACTTGTTGATATTACTGAATGGTTACATATGTCGTTGATTTCATTATGTTTATTAAATGGTCTTTTTTTTTGAATATTTACATAGGATTGGTGGTGTTATTTATTGATTATTGAGTTAGTAGAGGTTCTTCAAAACAAAATGTTCAAGCATAGTTGTCAAAGGCGAAAGGCGAGAGGCGGGCGAAATGTACTTAGGAAAGGCGAAAAGCGCGGCGAGAGGCGGGCGGCATAAAGCCGAGCAAGGAGGAAAATAAAACTAAAAAATAGTAACTCGTGCTCTACACGTGCTTTGCACGGTTTTATATATATTTTTTTATTATTATTTTGCTCTTTTAATATTTTTTATTCAATAAAGTAGCATAACATTTATTTGTAATATAAATATATTATATCTAAAGAATAATTTCCTAATTATAGTTAACTAAAATAGTAACTATCATCTTAACTAATATTATTAATAGTAATAATTAATCTATATTATAACTATCGTAATTAACTAATACTGTTAATAATATTTATTAATATCTATAGTAACTATTATAATTAGTTAATTTTATTAATAACAATGATAACCTAATATAGTAACTATTATGATTAACTAATACTATTAATAGTAAAAATTAACATATATTGTAATTGTCATGATTAACTAATAATATTAATAGTAATAATTAACTATAGAGTAACTATTATACTTAACTAATACTATTAATAGTAATAGTTAAATTATATACTAGTAACTATTATTGTTAACTAATAATATTAATAATAATAATTAACTAATATTGTTAACAAATACTATTAACTAGTTTAACACCCGTGCAATGCACGATTGTTTTAGTATATAGTTACAAAATTTTAGTCATTAAAAATAATAAAACCTTGATTAAAAAATTATTTCAGGGCTTAAATAGTAAAGGATAAGTTATTCACGAATATGATGATTTGGTTATTTATTTTTTACAAAACTATCTATATCCTTGGATATTTATACATATTTATGTCATACTTTGCCTTTCATAAAGGTTTACATAAGATTTTTTTAAAAAATTACATAAGTTTATTAGAAGAAGCGAAATGTTAGGGGCATAAAAGGATTTCACACAATTGAAGGATACAAAATGAGAAGGCGATATTTTATTGGTTGTATCGATAGTGGACCCGTTACACTCTAATTAAAAAAACGAATAAAATTATGACACATTATTTTTGTAAGCCAAATTGTGTGGCACTTAAGAAACATGTATTTGCATCCCTACTTAATTTAATTAGAGATCACATGTTATTCCCATATTGTTTCACATTTTTTTCTTCATATGCATGTTAATTAGACCTTCTTTAATTTTCTTTCCAAGGCATAATACGATTAATTAGAGACTTATCATTTTCTTTTAACAAAAAAAAGTATGTCCACCAAATTGCGAAAATTATATAATTAATCCGTCGATATTAAATATTTCATTTAACTTGTCAATTAATTAGAAGAAAATGCTTCAGTTGTTATTTATACCATAGTAGAATTGTATTAAAGTTGTTTCCTAATTTAAAATACAATAATTGTCTTGGAATAGCATAGAAAAATACAAACTTTATCGTGCAAGGCAGGGAGTATATTTTAAAGTGAAATTGCAGAAAAAATATTTTGTTAAATATAAATTAATAAAATACTAACTATAGCTATTATTTTACTAATTTTTATTTGCATTCCTTGAAATATTTCAGATACGTAATAAAGCTATAAAAAATAACTTTGATATACATATATCCAATACCCAACGACATCCAAATTAATTTATTTCAAAAAAGAAAATCTCTCCTTTCTAAAAGTATAAGGTTGAGAAGTTAGCTAATCTTATTTATTATTACATTTTTTGTTCATTAAAGATTGTTTCATTTGATTTTTAATAGTCAAAACAAATAAATTTGATTAAAAATTAATGACAAATCAATCATCCTAGTAAAATTTCAAAATTATTATTAATATATTATTAAAAGATTTATTAATAACAATATTAAAATTTTTATGAAAATGATTAAATGGATAGTAAGCTCCTTTGGGTACATCAAACCACATTAAGGAAGTTAAGCACGTGTATATTGGACTTTGGAAATTTTTAATATTGTTATGCTGTCAATTTCTTTGAGAATTGCCTTTCAACATCCTTAAATGTGAACAGTAAAAGCAACGAAATAACAGCGTACACAAAATTGAGGTACTTGAGAGGTTTGTTGATCTCTAGCAAACTCATCTATAAAAGTTGATTACCAAAATACTCTTTTTTAACAAAAATAAAAATGATAACAATTCCTTTGATAAGTATCTTAATTTTTAAAAATGGCGTTTTACTTTTACAATCTTGAAACATCACTAATATATTGCATTTTTCTTCTTAAATTATACTACCCATCTTATAGAGAAAACCAAAAATGGCAAGATAGATTTAATATTTCTAAGACTGAAAGACTGATATTCATGAGTTTATAATACTTTTATCTTAAAATAAATATCAACATTTAATATTAAAGTTGTACATTTATGGTTACATCTATTACAATAGAAAATTGTACATGTATTTTGGGACGAATTAAACATTATTTTGTTTTAATTCTCTAAAACGGAATTAACATCTACTATTATTTAACGGATCTTATATGTTGCCAAAAGTTGCTTTATCAATATAAACACTAAACTTTGTGCCAAATAGAACAAATGTTTGGAGCTGAACTTTTGATGCATATGCAAGCATGACATGTCGCGACCCCAAACCTGGGCCCCGCGAATGACGTCGACTTAAGAAATAAAATACCGAAATAATGAAGATAAAAACTTCCTTTTATAAAACCAAATGAAACATACTGTTTTGAAAACAACTCACACACAGTAATTATACAAATAGTACAAGCTCCACAAGCTTAATACAAACATAATACAACTTAATGACGTCACTGTCTGGTAATTGTAACGCCCCGAATTCTTAGATTTGATATGAACCATGGAATTCGACACGTCACTACTACTTAAAGACGGGTAAAATTTAAAACTAATATACAACTTCACTCCTTTAACGGATTAGGAGTTACACTACTGAGGATGGTCCAACACTTGACCACCTCAAACCGCTTCACATAAATAAAAAAAAAAACTAACTTCTACACTTCTATTACTCGGCCTACAAGCCGGTAAACATAAGAAGACAACTTTAATTACATATATACAAATGTACCCCAAAAATTCTGAGTTTAACATACTCAGTCTAACCAACGTCCTCACAAAATAAAAGTATAAAACCTACCCAAAAGATATCTCCCTTCTCACAAGAACGGTTACCACGATCCTTACCTCGAGCTATCGCTAGCCTTCTGCGGATCTAAGGAAAACAAAGAAACAATAAACGGGGTGAGATAAAATCTCAGTAAGTTACTACTATTATAGCATGATATGCATACATATATAAATGAAGCATGGAAGCAGTCATTAACAACATATATTTCAAGTAGCACATCTCATGAGTAGCTATTCCTACTCATTACAATACACATAAAGCTAAGCACATTACAAAGGATATTTCTTTCTTCCTTATTACCCCATACTCATTCATAACATTGGTGTCGATCTTCATGTTGAAGGCCGCTTCACTTTATCAAAGGAGACCCGTTACCCAGTATCTCAAACCAAGAACCAAGAATAAAAGAGCTATTCAATCATTGTGCTTATTGCTCCAATCATTGAGACAGCTAGACCCCTACTGTGATCAATAGTAGGAGCAAACGGCCACAGATGCTTAGACCCACGGTTATTACTCAACCCCAGCTCTCATAATAAACGTGAACCTATACACCTCCGAAACACATAAACCAGCTGGACTCACAACCAAGTACACAAGTAATATTTACTTGACATTATAAAACTAGTACTAGGCCCAAAGTAAGGGACTAGACCATCAACCAAGTACATCACTTAGGCATAATTGCATAAAATGATCAAATTCACTTGTAACACATTTATTATGTATCATTATCAAATCATCTTCTAGTAATCATGAAGAGTTTAAACAATAATTACTTAGAAGTATAAGCTCTCATAACAATCATCTAGGCATTCTAGGACATCGTCTAAGACCTAGCTCAATATTTAACGAAAAACAAACAAGTAGTTAAAACTCTGGCCGCTCGGCCGCTCCACACCCTTAACTCGGTCGAGTCTTCTATTTTGCTCGGCCGCTCACCAAGTTCTCAACATTCGACAATTGCAAATTCGGCCGCTCTAATACCTTGACTCGGCCGATCCGCTCGGTCGAGTCCTATAATCTGCTCGGTCGATCACCATGAACTAAACATTCGACAATTGAGCGCTCGGCCGCTCCGGTTTAGTGACTCGGCCGCTCCAGACTTAAAATGATCAGAGCCAGAAATTGCAACTGGGTTTACTTAACCCATAACTCTTACAACCTTTACACCATGAACACCAATACTAATTCACACTTCTACAACACCAATACTACCATTAGTACCTCAATAGGCAACTAATTCTTACTACTTTACCCAATCAATACCAATACTAACCACACTTCCATTCTTACTAATTTACACAAGAACACCCATACCAATTACACATTTACAACACTAATACTACTACTAATTTTCCCAGCTAGAACAAATTCTTACTACTCCCTTTGTCCCAAAATTACAAGTATAGTAAAAGTATATCAAAACGTTATTTTATATCACAATAGCATAGAAAAACATACATATGACCATTTTAGCATTTAAAAGGGGGTTTAGTAACTTACTTACTCCGGAGAACTATCAAGAAAAATATATTTGAATCGGTAGATATATTCTATTCAACTCCCTGAACATTAATATATAATTAGATTTGAAAATGGAGTAGTAAATTAAAATAGGAAAAATTAATAAGAACAATCCTTACCTTCTTTTCTTCCTATGTTCAACAATGGAGGAACATTTGTGTTTTGGGAAAGTGAGGATGAGGGAGTATGGAGCAGAGGAGAGGAAGAAGGTGTGAACCAAAAAGATCTTCCTCCTTTCTTACAATTAAATCACCTAAAACTCATTTCCTTTAATTAAATCACCCATGTTCCCAATCTCAACACTTAAGCCCCTTGACCACTACTTCCACAAAGGCCCTCACAATTCCACTAACACCACTTAACACCCAAATGACTTTACTACTAACATTTTAACTAACAATAATTCTAGCACATATATTCCAATAATATAAGCAAATCATAAAATATATTATCTAGTATATAAAATGCTCACATAAGTCACGTAATATATTTAAATTATATAATATGCAAAATATGAAAATAAAATTGGGTGAGGCATTACATCCTCCCCACCTTAAAAGAAAATTCGTCCGCGAATTTTACTTATCTAAATGATCACATTACTTACCAACGTTATCAAACAAACTCGGGTATTTTTCTCGCATTTCCCGCTCGGTTTCCCACGTAGCCTCTTCGATTTCATGATTTCTCCATAATACTTTCACAAGAGGAATTTTCTTAGTACGCAAGACTTGCTCCTTCCGGTCAAGAATCTCTACCGGTAACTCCTCATAGGATAAATCGGGCTGGAATTCAATAGGTTCATACTCGAGAACATGAGACTCATCCGCGATATACTTACGAAGAGTAGAGACATGGAACACATTATGGACTCCGGATAATGATGGCGGTAAAGCAAGTCTATAAGCCAATTTCCCAATCCTCTCAAGTATTTCAAACGGTCCTATATACCGAGGAGTCAACTTTCCTTTCTTCCCAAATCGTTTCACACCTTTCTGAAGCGACACTTTCAAGAACACGAAATCCCCGACTTGGAATTCAAGATCTCTTCTTCTGTAATCAGCATAACTCTTTTGACGACTTTGAGCTGTCCTCAATCTATCCCGAATCAATCTCACACTTTCAACCGACTGTTGAACCATTTCGGGTCCCAAAAGCCTTGCTTCCCCGACTTCATCCCAACATATGGGTGATCTACATTTACGACCATACAATGCTGTTGGTGTTGTATGCTCTAGGCACGTTTTGTAAAACGATTAATGTTATTTATATTAATGATATTGAATGTTTGATTATTATATCCTTTGCATGTTTATTATAATAATCCCCGTCCCTGATAATTATGATTAATTGTTAGTATAAGTTTAATGGATAATCATATGATGATTATGGTGTATGGGATACAATTAAACTTATGGGTATTTGTTGGAGACCAAATACTGGACTGACCCATATGAGATTTATGTCATGGTCACAATGTCATAATTAAGTCTCATATAGTTATATTACTGGAATCTTTAGACCTGAGATTATCACAGTCTTCCACTTGATGAACATTACGTTTGACATATTCAAACGTTACCCCTAATCGGGTAGCTATAAAGAATGTGATTGGCGTAATCAGATTCATGTAGGGAAAGGTAATAAATCAAGAAGGGATTTGTTCCTCGTAAGAGAGAGATGTCAAGCTTTGGCCACTCGAAGAATGGTGTTGATGAAATGCATGGCTGTGCTCAAATAAGATTTGTACTATCAATACATTCTGGATCGAGAAAGCATTGAACATTGTAAGTTGACCATTGACCATGGCTTACGTTCAATAGACATCGTGAAACAAAGAGATTGTAATATGTTCTATAAAGGATTCACGAACTTATACAAGTTATATTAATTGGGTAGTCATGATGGCTTGCTAGAGTCCGCTCATGATTTATGAGCACAAATGTGTTTGGGCTCATTGCCAACTTAATATAATCCTATGGGGTCACACACAAAACAACGAATTATATAAAAGGCTAAAATCAGGATTCTGGTGGTGCTCGGCCGAGCACCTCATAAGACTCGGCCGAGCATGTACATCAGAAGGTCAGATTGTTTTGGAGCAAGGTGCTCGGCCGAGCACCTCAAAGGACTCGGCCGAGCAGGCCCTGTTCGGGCCCAATAACTGATTTCATGTTGTGACGGGTTTTAACCTATTTATCCTAAAAGGTTTAGGACTAATAAGTATATAAACTCCTAACAACGACCTAATCAGTAGAGATTGATTCCATATCAATTAGAGAGCCTCCAAGAGAGAGAAAAATAAGTTCTTCTTCTTCCTCAAGAACAAGAACATTGAATTTTTATATAGCCTTCATAATAGAAATAGTTTCGATTGGGTCTAGCAATCCGTTCAAGAATCGTTCTTGAAATTCGTTCGCGTGTGGATAAACATAGAGGGCGTTGGCATCAACTCCTTCAAAGTTCGTGATCCAAGTTTTGCGGTCGTTCCTACGTTCGTGATCGAAGAAGCGCGAAGAACAAAGATTGAAGATCTCAGAATTTAAAGCTCTGTCACGGTTAGTGTTCTAAATTCATCCTCGTATTAATTTAATCATCGTGATCGGATCTAGGCTTTTGGGTTTCATTCCGCTGCGCATGTTTGCTCAAAACCCAACAAATGCTTCGTAGGGAGCCATCTCAATACTAGACTGGTAGCTGTTATTATAAGCAAATTCAACTAGCGGTAAATGAACAACCCAACTACCTTTGAAGTCAACAGCACATGCTCGTAACATATCCTCAAGAATTCGCACTAACCTTTCCGACTGCCCATCCGACTGTGGGTGAAATGCCGTGCTGAAATTCAACTTAGTACCCATTGCCCCTTGAAGAGCTTGCCATAATCGGGATGTAAACCGAGGATCTCTATCGGATACTATACTCACCGGAACCCCGTGAAGCCGGACTATCTCTTGAACATATAAAGAAGCCAACTGAGTCAAAGAATACCCCATAGAAATAGGTAAGAAATGAGCCGACTTGGTTAACCGGTCTACTATAACCAAGACTGCTTCATAACCCTTTCGCGTACGCGGTAAACCGGTTACAAAATCTATAGTGATGTGTTCCCACTTCCATTCAGGAATCTCTAAAGGTTGTAGCAAACCCGCAGGACGTTGATGTTCCGCTTTCACCTGTTGACATGTTAGGCATTTAGACACATAATCCGCAATCTCTCGTTTCATACCGTTCCACCAGAAATGCTTCTTCACATCTTGACACATTTTTGTACTTCCCGGATGTATGGTATACTTGGTTTTATGAGCCTCCTCTAATACTCGCAATTTAATTTCACTATCAGCTGGAATACAAACCCTACCACGAAAAGTAAGAATCCCATCATTATTAAAAGCAAAGTCAGGTTGTTTACCTTCTTTCATTCCATCCACAATCTTCTGTAATTCAGGATCAATCCTTTGAGCTTCTTTAATCTGTTGAAGGAGAACAGATGTAGCCTTCATATTCTCAAAACTCAAGCCATGACTCGACTCATAAGGATTCCAGTCTCGTAAATCTTCTAGCAATTTCCACTCTCGTGCCATCAAATGCACAACATAGGTGTTTTTACTCAAAGCATCTGCCACCACATTAGCTTTTCCCGGGTGATACAAAATTGTGCAATCATGATCCTTCAACTTTTCCATCCACCTACGTTGTCTCATGTTAAGTTCCTTCTGAGAAAATAAATACTTCAAGCTCTTATGATCTGTAAACACTTCAAATCGAACCCCATATAAATAATGCCTCCACTTGTGTAACGCAAATATAATCGCAGCCAACTCTAAGTCATGAGTAGGATAATTCACTTCATAAGGAGTTAATTTTCTCGAGGCATAAGCAATTACCTTACCATTTTGCATTAACACACATCCCAAACCTTCTTTGGAAGCATCCGTGTAAACCACAAAATTATCTGACCCATTAGGCAAAGTTAACACTGGAGCAACCGTCAATCTTCTTTTCAACTCCTGAAAACTCGCTTCACATTTATCATCCCATTCGAAAGCTATAAATTTTCGAGTCAAACTGGTCATTGGTGTAGCAATTTTGGAAAATCCTTCAATAAACCTCCGATAGTAGCTTGCCAATCCCAAGAAACTACGTACCCCGGTAACTGTAGTTGGTCTCTTCCATTTAACTATGGCTTCTATCTTCGAAGGATCAACTGAAATACCGGCTTCTGATACCACGTGTCCCAAGAAAGATACTTCTTCTAGCCAGAAGGCACACTTACTGAATTTGGCATGCAACTGCTTGTCCCGAAGAATACCCAATACCATCCTCAAATGTTGCTCTTGCTCAGCCTTTGATTTAGAATAAACCAAGATGTCATCTATAAAAACCACCACAAAACAATCTAGATAGGATTTGAAAACCCGGTTCATTAAGTCCATAAACACCGCAGGAGCATTCGTCAAACCAAACGGCATAACTACAAACTCATAATGTCCGTACCTGGTACGTAAGGCTGTCTTAGGTATATCCTCTTCTCGGACTTTCAATTGGTGATATCCACTTCGTAAATCAAGCTTCGAATAAACCACGGACCCCTGAAGTTGATCAAACAGGTCATCAATGTGAGGTAACGGATACTTGTTTTTAATGGTTACCTGATTAAGCTCTCGGTAGTCAATACATAACCGCAGAGTACCATCCTTCTTTTTCACAAATAATACCGGTGCACCCCAAGGAGACACACTAGGCCGGATAAACCCTTTCTCCAGTAACTCCTCGAGTTGCTTCTTCAATTCCCTTAACTCAGCGGGAGCCATTCTATATGGAGCTTTAGATATCGGTGCGGTACCTGGTAACAACTCAATACATAACTCAAGTTCCCGGTCAGGTGGCATACTATATTCAGTAAAAAACACATCCGAAAACTCAGACACCACGGAAATATCCTCCAGCTTTGCTTCAGGCATACTTTTATCAATAACACAAGCAAGATACCCGGTACAACCCCCAGACAACAACTTCCTAGCTCGTAAAGCAGATATAACATGAAAACTACACATAGGTCTATCACCTTCAAAAATAAATTCAGGCAAACCCGGCACAGAAAAAGTGACCACCTTTTGATGACAGTCAACAGAAGCATAATGCATATAAAGCCAGTCCATACCAAGTATCACATCAAAATCCCTTATGGGCAACACTACTAGATCAGCTCGAAGGATATGGTTACCCATAAGCACATCACAATTCTTATATACTTCTGTAGCTAATATGCAATCTCCCATTGGAGAGGATACTTCTAACACATAAGGCATAGCATCAGGAACAACAAGTAAATGAGACACAAAATGCGATGCCACATAAGAATGAGATGATCCTGGATCTATAAGAACTCGCGCTCGCGTACTAAAAAGAAAAATAATACCTCCTATCACTGCCGTCGACTCAGCCACCCTGTGCTGATCAATAGCAAACACTCGACCCTGAACTTTAGGCCGACCCCCACTATCACGCTTACTACCCGAAGCCTGCTGTCCAGAACCCTCTCGTGAAGTTCCTTTACTCCTAGGGCAATCCTTTTTGAAATGTCCACTATCACCACAATTTAGGCATTTTCCTTGCTTCAACCAACAATGGTCTTGAGTATGGCCCTCCTTGGAACAATACATGCAAGTCCACTTCAAACCCGAAACATTTGGCTTCGAACCCACTGAAACACTTCCCATACTTTCTGCTTGCCTCTGAGGTTGACCACCCCGCCTGTTAAATCCACCCCTTTTACTTCCTGTACTCTGAGCCCTCTCTGGAACACGTACTGATGGTTGACTCACCGTTGTTGTTCCCGGTTTAACTTTATGTTCATCAATGTCATTCTCAATTGCATAAGCCTTCTCAACTGCTTGACGGTAACTAGTGAGTTGCAAGGAGAGAAGTTGCTTCCTATATTCCGTCTTTAATCCCTTGACGAACCGTTGAGCCTTCTTTACTTCAGTTGGAACTAAATGGCTACAATACCTTGCTAGCTTGGTGAACTCAGAAGAGTATTGTCCCACCGTCATACTTCCTTGCACTAAATTTAAAAATTCCATCTCCCTTCGGTCTTGGACAACTGAGGGAATGAACTGTGAGTTAAACTTCTTGAGGAAATCCTCCCAAGTGTGTTGTACATCCTTCTCTTGCTCCCAGCTTTGACATAACACCTTCCACCAGTGCTCTGCATCTTTCTCAAGTTTAAAAGTTGCAAAGGTTACCCTTTCTTTGTCTTCACACTTCAAAGCAGTGAATATCTTCTCAATACTCTCAATCCATTCTTCAGCTTTTACTGCATCGGGTTCTCCATCAAAGCTACGAGGTTGCATTTTCAGAAACTTGGTAAGGCGGTTTGTATAACCCCTGTCTTCAGCTCCCGATTGAGCATGCCCAGGATTGTTCTGTCCCTGTTGATTGGAGACCATTTGAGCTAGTAACTGAAACATTTGTTTGTAATCCACATTTTGATCATTACCCACTTCCAAAGACGGAGTTTCAGATCCCTCATTTCCCTGAGTACTACTACCAATATTCTCTGAATGACTCATCTCCACCCTACACACAAACACTCGACGTTAATAAAACAACCCAAAAAACTAACCCACCTAGGCCATAGACCCTATCCAGGCTTAGAGCTAACCGTAGCTCTGATACCAACTGTAACGCCCCGAATTCTTAGATTTGATATGAACCATGGAATTCGACACGTCACTACTACTTAAAGACGGGTAAAATTTAAAACTAATATACAACTTCACTCCTTTAACGGATTAGGAGTTACACTACTGAGGATGGTCCAACACTTGACCACCTCAAACCGCTTTACATAAATAAAAAAAAAACTAACTTCTACACTTCTATTACTCGGCCTACAAGCCGGTAAACATAAGAAGACAACTTTAATTACATATATACAAATGTACCCCAAAAATTATGAGTTTAACATACTCAGTCTAACCAACGTCCTCACAAAATAAAAGTATAAAACCTACCCAAAAGATATCTCCCTTCTCACAAGAACGGTTACCACGATCCTCACCTCGAGCTATCGCTAGCCTTCTGCGGATCTAAGGAAAACAAAGAAACAATAAACGGGGTGAGATAAAATCTCAGTAAGTTACTACTATTATAGCATGATATGCATACATATATAAATGAAGCATGGAAGCAGTCATTAACAACATATATTTCAAGTAGCACATCTCATGAGTAGCTATTCCTACTCATTACAATACACATAAAGCTAAGCACATTACAAAGGATATTTCTTTCTTCCTTATTACCCCATACTCATTCATAACATTGGTGTCGATCTTCATGTTGAAGGCCGCTTCACTTTATCAAAGGAGACCCGTTACCCAGTATCTCAAACCAAGAACCAAGAACAAAAGAGCTATTCAATCATTGTGCTTATTGCTCCAATCATTGAGACAGCTAGACCCATACTGTGATCAATAGTAGGAGCAAACGGCCACAGATGCATAGACCCACAGTTATTACTCAGCCCCAACTCTCATAATAAACGTGAACCTATACACCTCCGAACCACATAAACCAGCTGGACTCACAACCAAGTACACAAGTAATATTTACTTGACATTATAAAACTAGTACTAGGCCCAATCAACCAAGTACATCACTTAGGCATAATTGCATAAAATGATCAAATTCACTTGTAACACATTTATTATGTATCATTATCAAATCATCTTCTAGTAATCATGAAGAGTTTAAACAATCATTACTTAGAAGTATAAGCTCTCATAACAATCATCTAGGCATTCTAGGACATCGTTTAAGACCTAGCTCAATATTTAACGAAAAACAAACAAGTAGTTAAAACTCTGGCCGCTCGGCCGCTCCACACCCTTAACTCGGTCGAGTCTTCTATTTTGCTCGGCCGCTCACCAAGTTCTCAACATTCGACAATTGCAAATTCGGCCGCTCTAATACCTTGACTCGGCCGATCCGCTCGGTCGAGTCCTATAATCTGCTCGGTCGATCACCATGAACTAAACATTCGACAATTGAGCGCTCGGCCACTCCGGTTTAGTGACTCGGCCGCTCCAGACTTAAAATGATCATAGCCAGAAATTGCAACTGGGTTTACTTAACCCATAACTCTTACAACCTTTACACCATGAACACCAATACTAATTCACACTTCTACAACACCAATACTACCATTAGTACCTCAATAGGCAACTAATTCTTACTACTTAACCCAATCAATACCAATACTAACCACACTTCCATTCTTACTAATTTACACAAGAACACCCATACCAATTACACATTTACAACACTAATACTACTACTAATTTTCCCAGCTAGAACAAATTCTTACTACTCCCTTTGTCCCAAAATTACAAGTATAGTAAAAGTATATCAAAACGTTATTTTATATCACAATAGCATAGAAAAACATACCTATGACCATTTTAGCATTTAAAAGGGGGTTTAGTAACTTACTTACTCCGGAGAACTATCAAGAAAAATATATTTGAATCGGTAGATATATTCTATTCAACTCTCTGAACATTAATATATAATTAGATTTGAAAATGGAGTAGTAAATTAAAATAGAGAAAATTAATAAGAACAATCCTTACCTTCTTTTCTTCCTAGGTTCAACAATGGAGGAACATTTGTGTTTTGGGAAAGTGAGGATGAGGGAGTATGGCGCAAAGGAGAGGAAGAAGGTGTGAACCAAAAAGATCTTCCTCCTTTCTTACAATTAAATCACCTAAAACTCATTTCCTTTAATTAAATCACCCATGTTCCCAATCTCAACACTTAAGCCCCTTGACCACTACTTCCACAAAGGCCCTCACAATTCCACTAACACCACTTAACACCCAAATGACTTTACTACTAACATTTTAACTAACAATAATTCTAGCACATATATTCCAATAATATAAGCAAATCATAAAATATATTATCTAGTATATAAAATTCTCACATAAGTCACGTAATATATTTAATTATATAATATGCAAAATATGAAAATAAAATTGGGTGAGGCATTACAGTAATACTACCCCCAAATGGTTATACATTAAAAACAATGTAACCCGAAAATAAACCTGCCCAACGTCCTTTCTCAACTCGACGTCCTTTCTCGTTCACTGTGTTCTATCAACCTGCTCTCCGGGAGCTAAACAAAACAAACAAGATGGAAATGGAAGACGTAAGATTTAAAAATCTCAGTAAGCTACTTACATGCAATGAGATGGCATGGCATTATGCAACAACCAAATATATATCTCAAATAACATTTAGCACATAGCATGTTATCAGATAGCAGTGGAAATAAACGATTACAATTATTACCCAGCCAAGGTTTAATCGATATAATATAACAGTCTGAGAATACCATCTGAGTAGCATATATAGCTGAAGCTGGGGCCCCCAAAAACCAAATCATATCCATAAGAATCAATCCTCGATAGCAGCATATAAAGCTGAAGAAAACCAATCAACCCGGTGCCGGAACCATAATAATGTAACATGTCACAATGGACAGGAGAAATGACACGAAGTCATACTCTGAATCAACTAGCTAGAATACTCACCAAAGGGAGCTAGCTCATCCCAACCAAGGCCAATCTGGAAGAGGAGAAATATAGGGACCAATGGACGACATTATATTGGACTTGGCTCGTGTGCCAATATAATATTATCCATTGCCCTGACGCACAACGATAAGCCAGCTGGACTTCCAAATAAAAGCTTGTGTAATAAATACTAGCTTGATAAATAACCAATAATTCAATAATAGGAAACCCTACCAAATACCATCATATAGATGAACCAAACAATTTACGCATCATAAAGATGTTTCAACGATCCCAAACAATACTTAATCAAATTCCCCATCATAACTCTTTTGTTCACAAAGGAACTATTTATAATCACTAAAGTGTTCCACGATACTCATTTAGGTCAATTAGAATAAGACTCAAAGCTTAGACCAAGACCACATCTTAATCCCATTCAAAACTAGAAAAGACAAGCAAGCTAATCAGGCACCAGGCAGGCGCATGCAGGGCACCACGCGAGAACGCGCGTAGGCGGCCGCGGGCAAGGATCAGGCGGGCGCGAGGACAAGCGTGCGCGGGGAAATACATGCGCGTGCGCAGACAGGCCGGCGTGGACATAACGCAGGCGGGCGCTCGGGTACCGGCGTGCGCGGACAAGAGGGCGCGGACATGCGGGCAAGCGGGCGCAAGGTGGGAGGTACGCGGGCGCTCGGGCAGGCGAGCGCACGGCCAGACCACGCGGGCGCCTGAAGGTCGACAGATTCATACCAGACTCCTGGGTTTCTGCTGAACTCATTCCATCCCAAAACAAAACCAAAACCAGCACTTCTAACTTACCAAATGAAGTCTAAAACTGACTTCTAAGCTTAGGAAAACCTCTAATAACAACAATAACCACTTTTTACCAAGATTTGGACCCAACAACATTTTATCATAAAATTACCCAAAATACCAATAAATTCCAAATAAATTCTAAACTTCCGCAAACCATCAAATAACAACCCCAAGCATCATATATCATCATTATGAACGTTAATATACAAAGAACGGGTAAGTAACTTACTTGGCCCGAAATCAAAGTTCTCCAAAATAGGATTTTCTTAGCTCAAAACAACCTACTCGACGATTTGAACATTTTTCATAAGATGGGTATCAAGAATAGAAGATGAATTGACGCAGCACGGAAGCGATAAGTTTCGTGTTTAGCGCACTAAACACAAGATTTCATCCAGCGATGAAACCTCAAACACAAATCCTTGGAATCCACCAAGAAATATCTGGAATCCACCAGAGAAAAGAGAATAAACTCTTGAATAAAATTCAATCAATGATAATTAACCCTAGTACAATGAAAACTAAAGTATTTAAACTACTAACAAAACCCTAATAGACTCCTAACAAAATAAAGTTTAACTAATACCCAAAATACCATAGCTAATAATAAATCAAGTAATAATAAATTGTTTTTAATAAAAACTGTAAATGATTCGGAACTCGACAAACTCGTCTGGCCAGAAATCGACACCGAGCGGGCGCCCGGCTTGGACCAAGCGGGCGCTTGAATCACGGCAGAAACTTCATCCAATCTGAACGAGGTAAGCGGGCGCTCGGTCTGTGGCGGGCGGGCGCTCGCTATGGCTTCTGGTCTGCGTCGCTGCTGGCTCTCCTACATCAGTCACTCCCTCTTCAAAAGAAATCGTCCCCGATTTCATCTCTGAAGCTTGGAAAGTTCCGTCCCACTTGAATAAATATTTTAAATAGATCTGCTCCTTAAGCACAATTGGACGTAGAATGAAATTTTCAAAAAAAAATCAAACCTTCAATATTCGATTCTCGAACTGTTGCCTTTGAAACGGGATCTTCAACCATGGATAGAAAATAATTACCACCCTTCTCTCCATTGAAACCGCCGTTTAATATATGTAGATCCTGATTCGCGGATTTGACTGTAACTAAGCCTCCTCCGTTTGAATCTGAATCTTTCTCCCCATCCTTCAAATCCTCCTTAGTATCGCAGATAACCCCCTCAACAACAGCTTCTTCCTTCTCCGTATCTGAATCTTCTATTTTCGGAACCAATAATTTCTGCAACTGCGCCTCTAATCGCCGAATTCGCTTTGAATAAAAATGGGCTTTGTAATAATAAACATTAGCTTTCGCCCAATATTCATTCTCATATGTCCGACTATCCTCGGCATCAAGTGGCCCGAGAATTTTGCGCATCTGTAGATCATGATAGTAGCCATTCTCCGAAAATTCTGCTTCCTTTGCGAAGAAATATTTTTCTTGTTGTCGAGCACGATCCAATCGAAGATTGATTTCCTGAATAACCTCATCATCGGATCTGCAACTAGAATCCCCATCATCCCGATTTTCTGTCCCTTGAGGACGTCGTATCGGATCAACCCTGTCTTTCTCACCATGACAGTTCTGATTAGCGTTTTGACCTTGTTGAGTGGCAACCAACGCTGCAGCCTGCGTTGTCAAGGAATTGATAGCAGTGGTTATGCCATCGGTATCAGCCTTTGTTGCCTGATCTCCCATAATGATTCAGTATGATGCAAAAGACATGATATGGCCTGCTCTGATGCCAACTGACGCAGCACGGAAGCGATAAGTTTCGTGTTTAGCGCACTAAACACAAGATTTCATCCAGCGATGAAACCTCAAACACAAATCCTTGGAATCCACCAAGAAATATCTGGAATCCACCAGAGAAAATAGAATAAACTCTTGAATAAAATTCAATCAATGATAATTAACCCTAGTACAATAAAAACTAAAGTATTTAAACTACTAACAAAACCCTAATAGACTCCTAACAAAATAAAGTTTAACTAATACCCAAAATACCATAGCTAATAATAAAGCAAGTAATAATAAATTGTTTTTAATAAAAACTGTAATTGATTCAGAACTCGACAAACTCGTCTGGCCAGAAATCGACACCGAGCGGGCGCCCGGCTTGGACCAAGCGGGCGCTTGAATCACGGCAAAAACTTCATCCAATCTGAACGAGGTAAGCGGGCGCTCGGTCTGTGGCGGGCGGGCGCTCGCTATGGCTTCTGGTCTGCATCGCTGCTGGCTTTCCTACATCATGACTTGAAGGTCAAAATGAAGAAATTAGGAAGAACTCTTACCTCTCTCTCTTGAATCGGAAATGGCAGAGAAATTTGGAAAAGTAGGGGAAAGTGATGTTGCTTGTTGTTTACTGGGAAAGGAGGGGATTAATTCCCTTATTAACCCAATTAACAAAATTTACCAAATGGTCACTCCTAGTTATCCTATTCCAAAAAAATCCCCAAACTTTCAAATAAGACTCAAAGAACCCCGAACTCGAATTCACACTAAGAATCTAAGTTCTAGCAATTAATAATAGCACAAATAAATCATAAAAATGATGGAATAAATAAATAAATAATGCCCGGGATCGGGTCACGACATGACATGTCGTTCAAATGCATTTAATTTAATTCATCATCTTTATTTACAAATACACCACCATTTAAATTAAATGCAGCATATCTAAAATTTTAAGAAAATAAAATGAACATGTCAAATAAAAAACCACAATTCATACAATACAATGAAAGGTATAAATGATATGGGGAAATAGATTGGAGAGAACAAACTTTGAGAAGGAATTTAAATCCTTCAAACTCTCTGATTGAATTCTCAAAACTTTTCCATACCTGCGCTTCATCAACTTGTTTTAGGCGGGAAAAAAAATGAAGGTTAGATTGCCAAGTGTCAAATGATGATGTAAGCGGTTTCTGATTTAGTATTATTTTATAGATAGATAGTAATATTTAACTAATATAGTAACTATTATAGTTAACTAATAATAACAATAGTAATAGTTAACTTGTACAGTACTCCATCTGTCCAAATTTAAAGTTCTTAGTTTGATTTTGCACGGAGATTAAGAAAAAATAAATGTTGTGAGTGTGAAAAGTAAAGAGTAAACGACACATTTGACATCCGTACTATATCAAGAATATCACTTTAACCTCCGTACTATCTAAACAACCAAAAGAACATGCGTACTATTGATTAATTAGCAAAACTAACCAAAATCGTTAAAAAATTTAATGAACGTTAATAGACGTTAAAAACTTAACAAGCTATTTTTCTGAAATACCGAAACTACCCCTGTAACCCTTGGTTGGAATCGAAACCGCAGGCAAGAAACGAGGGCTGGGAAGTTGCCGGAAAAGATGGGATTCATCGGAGATACAGTCGATTCCTTGAAATCTCTCCAGATCTGACAGACCTTGTCTCAGGGCGTCACTCTTGGTTGGTTCTCTTGACCTAGTCCCCACATTTGCGTGTTCCCTGTGATTTTATACATTTAACCATTTCATATCGTCCAATCACATTCATCATGATAACTTCATATTCTCAATTGTGAATTGTTTATTTATGGAGTTTAAATAAATCGGGATTGAATATCTGCTAATGAATTTGTTGTTGATTAATTAACATTTCAGAAACCCCTCATCTGCAATGCACCAGTTTGTGACCATTTTAGACACCAATCTTGATCTTCTATCCCTTAAAATTTATATGGCTGAAATATATTTGAAACTGAATTTGCCTTGGGGTCGATATTTAGGGGCGGTTTGGGTGTTGGGCACTGCTGAGAGAGAGAGAGAGAGAGAGAGAGAGAAGTGTTTGTGGGGTTTAACAACTTCACTGTTTAACAGCTTCGCCGGAGATGGGAGGAGGGGAGGCGGATCTGGCGATGGCTATGACGCCGCTCGACGCCGGCGTGATGGACAGATCTGGACATTAGGCGTGATGGCAAGGACGGATCTGGACAGTAGGCATGACGACAAGGAAGGAGGATGTAAGGAAGGGTCACCGGAGGGTTGGTCGGAAGGGAAGGTCGCCGGAGTATGGGGAAGGGCCATCGGAGTATAGGGAAGGTCGCCGGAGTATGTGGAGGGGGAGGTCACCGGTGAGTAACAGAGAGAAGAGAGTTTAGAGAGAGAAAAAGTTTGTGTGGATGGGTGTAGAATGAGAGGAGAAGGAGAGGGGATGGGTGTAGTTATAAATTTTGTTTTCTCAAATAAAACGTTAAAAAAAAAAGTCAAAAATGTAAATATTAAATTTGTGGTTAATTGTTTTAAAAAAAGTTTTCTAGTTAAGGGGGCAAATTAAAAATATTAATAGTCATATCCGTTAAATTTTTAACGCCCATTAACGTCCATTGACACCCATTAACGATTTTGGTTAGTTTTGCTAATTTATCAATAGTACGCATGTTGACTTTGTTGTTTCAGTAGTACAAGTGTTAAATTGAAAAAACAAGATAGTACGGATGTCAAATGTGTCGTTTACTCGAAAAGTAAAGTAGGAAAAAGAAAGTGGTAGGGAGTTTTTGTTGTGAGAATGATAAGTGGGTCCCATTGCCTATTTTAGGTAATAAAATAAGAACCTTAAATTAGGACATACCAAAAAAGAAAGTAAGAAACTTAAAGCTGAACAGAGGGAGTAACTATTATAGTTAACTAATACAACAATAGTAATAGTTAACTTGTATAGTACTCCCTCCGTCCCAATTTAAAGTTTTATTTGACTTTGTACGGAGATTAAGAAAAAATAAATGTTGTGAGTGTGAAAAGTAAAGTAGGAAAAAGAAAGTGGGTAGAGAGTTTTTGTTGTGAGAATGACAAGTGGGTTCCATTATCCATTTTAGGTAATAATGTAATGTAATGCCAAAAAAGAAAGTAAAAACCTTAAAGCTGGACAGAGGGAGTAACTATTATAATTATCTAATACTATTAATAGTAATGGTTAACTTGTATAGTAACTATTAAAGTTAACTACTCCCTCTGCCTCAAAATGAGTGCCCAATTTTCATTTTAAGGGACACTGAAAATCTCAACTTTATGAACAATTTGGTAACAACGATTCATATATAATCTTGCAATCTCATTTCCAAACCTTTAGTTTTGCACGTATAAAGAAACTGGTGATTTTTTTTTTTTGAAAAAAAACATTTAGGGAGAAAATTAAGTTAAAAAAAGACACTCATTTTGGGACAAGAATTTTGAGAATTTGGACACTCATTTTGGGATAGATGGAGTAATATTATTAGTAGTAATAGTTAAATTATATCATAACCCGGGCGGATCTTGCATGTAAATAGGGGTACACGTGCACCTAGTCAACCCAATTTTTTTTAACCTTTTTGTTTTACTAAGTGCACCCCAAAAAATAATAAATAGAGTGGTGATTTAACTAAAAGGGATGTGAACTTGTAGAAGGAAAATTTGACAACAACGCTGACATAAACGAAGCAGAGCCGCGCATTTGCGAAATCAGGAAAAAAAAAAAAAAAAACTTACCGACTGGTGTGGCGACTTTTGCTCCGTGGACGAGAGAAAGAAAGAGCGCAGATCCGCCTCGATATTCATCACCAAGCTTCTTAATCCTTTGCACAATTGCACTCTTCACTGTTGTAAGCATCCTCAAGTCTCTCATCTATTTTCTCTCTCCGAATTGAAGTAAATTTGACATCTAGGGTTTGAATATAAATTCAGGGCTTTGATATTTCTTTTCAAATTTCATGAGTGATTTCAATATAATTGTTGATTAAATGTTTGAATTTAAATATATATATATATATATGTGTGTGTGTGTGTTTGAATGGTTATTCCATTGATGTTTTTTTTTTTTTTTTTTTTAGGATTGTTGGTGTTTTTGGTTGATTATTGAATATGGACAAATTTCTTATCAAAAGGAAAAAAATTGGGGATGGTGAAACTAGTTTTGGGGTGGGTAATTCCTAGTCAACAATCAGTTCTTGTGATGGCTTCTGCTAGTAAAGAATTTGTTGATATGAGTACTCTTCCTTCGGATCCTGCATTTAGAAAAAGCATTTATGAAAACACGTAAGGGACAAATTTAATTTGTTAGTTGTGCTGTTTTCTTTTATGAGACAGTTATTTTGAACTTATGTACTTAATTATGTACTTGAATATAATTGCGTTTTGAAATTTTTTGGTATGAAGTTATTTAGTGTAAATTGTGCACCCGGTGTTTGGAAATCCTAGATCCGCCACTGATCATAATTATTATTATTAGCTAATAGTATTAGCTAATATTGGGAATATCATAGGTGACACATATTTAGGATGGTAATGATGTGGCTTCAAAACTAATAATTCTAAAAGAAAAGGCGCATGAATTAAAATTACGAAGTTCAAATTAACAAAATAAGTACTAGTTTAAGCAAGTGAAATAAACTTAAGCCCTTAAATATTATCAAGAAGAAAAATCAAGCTCTAAAGTCATGCAAAAGTAAATGTAAATTTGTAAAACATGGGAAAAAGAAAAGAAAAGAAGAGATAAAAAATGCAAAAGGGCGAGAGGCGGGCGGGTAAAAGGCGAGCAAGGCGAACGCCTTGTGAAAAAAGGCGTACATCCGCCTGCCTGGCTACAAAAAAGCGACCGACCCCCCAAGGCGCCAAAAAGGCGAGGCGGGCGGTCGCCTTTGACAACTATGTGTTCAAGGGAAAGTGAAATAAGTTTTGGGCTAGGTAATTCTTGTAGACATCTTCCAATTTAGATTACTCACTGGTAGGTTACTGTAAGGAATCTTCCAATTTCTTTGTACATTATGATATGGATCACACTGAATCACTGATAGATGCTTTAGATTACCTGGAGTTGGATTTACAAGGAAGCGATAGTCTTTTCTGTAGTACAAGTCCTTGATATACAGTCTCAGTGCAATGCGATACTTTGACATTCAATTGTCCGTTACTTATTATGGCTTCTTATCACTGAGTCAATTTCTTTATGTGGTTATATTTCCTGCACAGTTTGAGGTGGTGGAGCTTGTCAAAGGGTATGCCGGCCATGAAAAAGGTTGCACTCAAACTATTCCCTCGTATTTGATTATTTCTTACAGCTTATTGGTTCAATGCTTAGGGTTTACCTTTCTGTATAGATCTGTCCCAGCTACTTTCTACGATATATTTTTGTCCATTTCCGTTTGGATTTTTTTTTCAATTATGGTTAACATGGATGCTTTCCAGATATACTTTTTTTGTGATTAAAAATTTGCCCTATTTCTCAACTTTATGTGCTTATGTTTGGGTTTGTTATGTGATCAAGTATAGTAAACATGGAAATTTCATAATTACCTTATGAATGTAATTATCTTTTCAGTTTTCACTAAGCCATCCCTGCCCTGTATTGTATAACCTATACAATCTGGAAGGAACTTTTGATAGTTCAATCAAAGGCTCTCTTGTATTAGTTCTTGAAGGTCTTCATTCAGCTATAGAAGTTGGGACTTACTTGGTTGTGGATTGTGTATTGTTTTTTTTTTTTTGTAAGAGCCATCAATCATTCGTAGATCATGCGGAGGCATATCTCTGTCTCTTATGTGGTCTTAACACTTGCTCTTTTATTTGACAGAAACCTGAGCGCATTGGTGTTGGGAAAATATTTGACAAATTACTCCAGGAGATTGGAAACCAAGTCGAGTTTGAACTTCCAGACTGGTTTAATAAATTGAAGCCTGTACCTTATACCTATATAAAGCGCAGTATCCAAATACCACTTGACTGTTATTTCTCAGTTTATTGCCTTTATGCTTTCTTTTGTCAAACCCGTGCTAACTTAGATGTGTACGAAAATGCCTTAATTTGGTTGTTTCATTTCTAAATATATTTATTTGCATAAATATGTCTAAAATAAAAGGAGACCCTCAGGATCTATAAATCCTTATTTGTTATGTGGAAATTAACTATTTTAAGATATATATCTGACCAAGAAGGTTAAGAGACGTCTGGAGGATGATGGTATATTCTGTTCCTGCAACTCACCAGTGGACTTCCCAAGTGTGTGTAGTAGAGATTGCCATTGCGGGTAAGCACTTTTTTGACGTACTATATTTTCAGTTTTGCTGGTAAATATACGATTGACCTTGTTCTGTTTGTGTGTTTACCTCTTGAAGATGTATGATACCGTTATGGTGGAAAAATAAACCAGTTCCTCTTATCTACATCTTGAGCCTTACAAAAACTTACAGGACATTAAAGAGGTTACGGTTTTTTACGTGTTTGCGTTTGCGTTTATGTTTTATTTTTATTTGATAATCTTTTTAGGCAACATACCTGTTATATGCCAGATTGAGGTGCTTTGCAACGAACTGGCCTAGTTATAAGGTTGGACACGCCATCCCAGTAGCTTTCTTTTGCCTGTATTGTGTTATGGCACATTAATGGTACATTTTTGTCTAGAGTATGTTCCGTCCTTTTTTTTTTTGAAGAAAAAGAAATGTTATTGATTACATGAGGAGGATATACAAATAGATGGAGTAGCAGTCCATCAAACATCAAAGAAACAATTACTAACTAGAGAAAATAAAACCATAATCTAGGTGAAAACAGCATTCCAATCCATCTTAAAAGCAGCGATAGCAATTCCCCCAGAACACTCTATGCTTAGGGGGGGGGGGTTCAAGAGTAGTCCCACTGTTTTATCTTTTTTCAATCCTTGTAAAATCAAATGAATAAAATTATAGAATACTCATTTAGTCCCAAGATAAGAGTCGATTATTTCTTTATGGGGGGATATTCCAAAAAATTGCCCACTTGCAAAATTCTCCATTTTTAGCATAGAAAGTCTACACTTTAGTACTTCATAGTGGGCCGAAATATTTTGATAGTAGAGTCAAATGATTTAGCTATAATTGTGTGTCCGGTCAAAGGGAACTTTTATTTTGGATTTTTTTTTGGCCATCATTTTTAAGAATGAAAACTAGGGGATTCTAATTAGTTAATAAATTAATTTTGGGATTATAGTTATTGTTACTCCATCGATCTTAAGAATGAAATTTAGAGGACTCTAGATAGTTAAGTAATGAATTGCCTTGTTGACTAGAAAATAATGAAATCATGAAATGAGGAAAAAAAAAAATCCTTCGAGCTAAAATTTTATTTGATGAAGTGCTGTAAAATTATTTCTTAGTTTTAAGTATCGAATAAGGGTGACCTATCTTTTTCATTTGCAACTTTAGTTTCCTATATTCAGTTATTAAAAAATCTAAAATTCGTCACATATTTATTTTATTTTTTGGTCCAAATGCTCACACATCCTTGATGGGTGGCACTTATTTATTTTAAAATAATCACAATGACAAATTCGGCGCACATTTCGCTAAGTAATTGCAAATATTTAGTGAATAGAGAGAGATTGCAAGAGTTTTGAAGTGATTGTTTCTTATGTAAATTATTAATAAAAAATTATTTCTTTATCAATTATATTTTGATATTTAGTTTGTTGTTTCCCTTATACATTGAATACTATACACCACTACACAAATGACTGGTTTGAGTGATACCATTAGGGTTTTTTTGGGCACCCACCGGAAACAAAACAATTTCTGGACCACACTGTCCATAACATTCGCCCATAATGGAGCTAAGAAAATCAACCAAAGCAAGTGCTTCAAATGCATTTGCTTCTTAAAAATTTTGTGCTGATCCAAATCAGCCATATGACAGCAAACGCTCTGCACTCCCACAGTACACATTCATCTTTTTTTTTTAAATAAGAAAAGAAGAGTCATTTAGAAGAAGATCAAGTTACGAAAAGATTGACAAGTGGCCCATCAAAACGAAAAAACAAAGCAAAACTAAACATGGCAAGAAACTATATTAAACTAAAGTATCAATTCAATCTCTCTTTAAAGATAAACCTTGGAAGGCCCCATTCATCATAACCTGGACTTAACATTCATAAGAACCTTGAACAAACAATTCCGAAGACAGCAGGCCATATCACAATGAATGAAGAGATGAGCATGTTCCTTGTTTAATAGTGGCCAAGTATTACTCCCTATGTCCCGGAAAGTTAGTCCCTTTTTTTTTTCCATTGTTTGTTTGAATGAAATTTGAGCAAGAATTAGGTTACTTTTAATCATCCTAATGAAAATCTAAAAATTGATATTGATAATATTTATTATGGTTTATCAATAACAAGTTTTAGATTTTCATTAAGATAACTAAAAGTAACCTAAATTATTGCTCAAAGTACATTCAAGCTAACAACAAAAAAAGAGGGACTAACTTTCCGGGACAGAGCGACTATGTTTTAACTCATTGTCCCACATGTGGTCAAATTTAGTTCCAAGGTTAAGGAGTTTGTTTCATGCATGCTACATTATTCCAACTTGTCCCATTCCATTTGTCGGACTCCAAGGAGTTTCTTCTCCACAGGTGGGTGGGCAACATTCTGCTTAGTGATAAGTACTTCCATTTCAGGATTCTTTAGGCTCCGTTGTATTTTGCTCCTAGGTTGGAGATTTTACATATGAGTATAATGACATAGAATATTCACAGGTGTATTTATCTATGTGTTCAGACTCGCGGTTGTGGACTTTGGATGGTTATGATCATTAGCTGTTTGTTTTTATCCCATATGATTTAACTGCCAAATTCATCTGCTTATCGCTTGTTTTCTTCTATATGCAAAGCTCAAGTCTTTCAAGATTAAAACCTTCCTTTGGTCTATGTTTCTTAATAAGCTCAATACTTGTGACATTTGCAAAACTGGAGTCCCCAACAAGAGGATCACGTGCGTAGAATCTCATCATCATTTGTTTGTTTCCTTGGTGTGGTATTGCTCGTCTCGCTGGTATAACCTCTTTAGGTTTCAAGAGAGGCAATGGTTTAATCCTTGCTTCTATTGCTCCGCTTATTCATATGCAGGTTAGTGGCTTTATGGTTCCATTTTGTGGCACTGTGTGTGTGTGCTGGGGAGGGGGGAGGGGTTGCTACACGTTGGTGCGTGGCTCCAGCTTTTATGTCAAGTTCTTGTGGGGTAAATTATATTTCTGGCCACTCCATAGGTTTTAGAGAATGAAGCTTTTCAAGGAATCTACGTTTTATGCTTCATCCTTTGTTTTCTTTTCTTCTGATGGATTTATGGCCTATATATGTATACATATATATATATGTATGTATGTATGTATGTATGTATATGTATATTCTTCTGTTCTAATCTGATACTCCCTCAGTCCTGGAAAGTTAGCCCCTCTTTTTTCGTTGTTACTACGAATGAACTTTGAGCAATAATTTAGGCTACTTTCAGTTATCTTAATAAGAATCTAAAAGTTGGTATTGATAGTATTTATAATGGTATATAATAACAAGTTGAAAATTTTCATTAGGATAATTAAAAATAACCTAAATTATTGTTCAAAGTTCATTCGTAATAACAACGAAAAAAGAGGGACTATCTTTCTGGGACAGAGGGAGTATTATTATTTTCTGTTAAATGCTTTATTTATTGAATTAAGATAAGGTCTGAGTTACTTGTCGTTGTTCAGCTTCTTAACCACTTGTGATATTATACTTGTTGGATGAGTTATTTTTTACCAACATGTATGTTGGAAGCTTTAATTATCAAGTTTCTTTACAAGCAATGTTGGTTCCTCTGTGTGATGGGATATTTTCTCTTTCTCAGGATGCTACTGTCTAGCTGTTCCTCTGCATGTAAATGCAATAGTTCATGTCTTAATAAGCCATTCCATCAACGGCCGACAAAAAAGATGAAATTAGTGAAGGTAATATTTCATCCCCCAACATTGTACCGTGTTGTAATTTGTAAATAAATGATGTTTTTTGGTTGCAATAAGTTGGAGACTACTGCTTGCATGCAGTTGCTTACCATATACTCGCTGGCTGATTGGGTGCCTTAGTTACTAGCAGCGTCATATAATTCGGCACGCGGTCCGATTCGCGATACGAATTCGCATACGGAATTCGCTACCCTCGAGTGAATGCGATTCGCTTAGGTATTTTCGTTAAGAATTCGATTCATAATTCGCTTCATGTATTAGTAAGGTTAACTTTGATTTGAGATCAGTGGATGTATTCATAATAAATGGGACTAAATCATATAATTCAAAGAAAAAACACTATATTTATTAAACACAATATACATCCGTATTAAAAAAAAAAAAATGAACACAATATATATGCCTATATTGATTAATATAGTAGTAAGAATAGATAGCATCAAATCAGAAAATACAAAGTTGTAAGTTGATTGAAAGTAAAAGAAAAAAACAACAGATTTATCAACCAAAAAAAAAAAAAGGAGAAAAATAAGACGCTAAGAAACAGACTACAGAGACGAGAGCTTAAAAAAAAAGGGACAGAGGCGAGACAGACGCACCAGAATAACGCAGAAATTGAAGAGCCGATATCGAAATTGAAGAGACGATGTCGCAGAAATTGAAGACTTGGAGCCGATGTCGACAAAAATTGAAGAGCCGATGTCGAAATTGAAGAGCCGATGTCGCTGTTCGCACTTCGCCGCAGGCAGACAAGTCGCAATTCACAATTCGCAAATTGGTTTTCTCGTCGTCGACAATTTCACGGTATTTCCTTCTCGCTTTTTGTCAAGAAATTAGGTTTCCGGCCGTGTCCGACGGTAATACGGCGTCTCCGGCGAACTCAGTCACGAATTTGAGCGTTTCGATTCGGAATCGAATTCCAATTCGATTCGATCGAATGAATTCTAAATTCGACCCCGTTCTGGGCGAATTCTGTGACCCTGGTTACTAGTTATTGTTAATGCTTTGACCTGATTGTACAAGCTTTTAGCATTTGCCATAGCTCTCGTGCTATCTTGCAATTAAAGGTTCCCTTACACCTTTTCTAAAAAAAGGTTGATTTATAATATTTAGCCATAGTTATGTTCTTAGACTTCCTAACCAACTACTCAACAAGCCAAAACAAACCATTTCCCTTAAACTTTTAATACTTCCTTGGTCCGAAGTAAGGTTCATACATTGGTTTTGCACTCTATAAACAATAAAAAATGGGTAAACAATTCAAGTGGGTTGAAGACATAAATGTCCAAAACACTAATCATAATTTAAGTGAGTAAAGATGGATTATTATTATTATTTTTTTTTTTTTTTTTTTTGGGTAGTTATATAAGCGTTAAAAAGACAAAGTTGTCCTGAACAGTGTTCATAAGTTGCCATTATGGGAGTAGAAATCGTACTTTGAAACAGAGGGAGTATTATTTAATTCTTGAATCTTAAATCGAACCAACTTATATGCAATGGGGATTTGGGCTGCATCAAGCTGTCATTGCTTACATGAAGTAAGGTTCATGCAGATTGCTTACATGAAGTAAGGTTCATGCAGAGGATCTAGCGGCAATGAGGTCGGGGTAAGTGAGAAACCCGTCCCATCCCCATCCTATCTCTAATAGTTGGTTTATTTTTTTTTTGTACAAAAGTATCATTTTATAATATTATTTTCAAATAAAATTTTGCTAAGATATAATGTATAATTAAGTAAAACAACATTAAAAATTTGTAAAATCTTTAGGGCAAATTGCAACTTGGTTACCCATGTTTTTCCAATAGTTGTAATATGGTTTCCAACAGTGTAACAGTTGCACCCCCCTAGCTATATTTGTTATTTTGTTGCAATTTGATATAAATTTCATTAAAAACGTGACTTTCATTAAAAACTTAAGACATGTGTCACACAAATGAATTTAAAGGGGTAAAATGGACATTTGACTTTGGCAAGTGACTTGCACGCTTGTCCTCTTCCCCTTTAATACCGAAGAGGCGAAGACCCACTTCAAATTGACTTCGGTGAACCATTTCCACCGGCGGGTTCCGGCATCAACAGTCGAAAGCAGAACTCATTACCTCTTTGAAATACAAATTGCTGGTATTTCAATGGATTGAATCTTAAGCAAAGATTTCGATAACACGATGGAGCTTGAGCTAGGGGCTCCTTGACCTCCTCCCCCTGTCGAAGTGAGTGACACATTAGCCCAAAATTATGGCTTGAAGGTTGGTGTTTTCCAGATTAATCACCAAAGACCCACTGGCCTTATTCAACTGCTGCCATGAATGAACAATAAATTGGGGGTGAAACTCTCTCAATAAATTCGTTGAAATCCAAATGTGTATTGCATTCTTTAGACCAGGAATCATTATTCCCAATCAATCCTTTCAAAAACTTAAACTTAGAATGTCCTCCAACTTCTCTCTCTATCAGCCTTTCTTCTCCATTTTCCTTTCTCTTCCTATTCTTCAATTTTTAATTAGTTTAATCTTAATTTTTTTCATTTTGTCAATCTTTCAACAACTCAATTGTTTATAATTTCAATATTGAAATTATAAACAATTGTGTTGTTGTTTTTCTATATAATATAATGTATAATAAAATTCTCTCCTAAGTGAGAGCCGTTGTATTCTCTCCTAAGTGAGAGCCGTTGTATTCTCTCCTTGTGAGAGCCGTAGTATTCTCTCCTTGTGAGAGCCTATGTTTATCTTCATGTTTGTTTGTTGTTGTTTTATTTGTTTTGTAATTGTGACGACTCTTGCATTCTTGCACAATGAAGAGGTTGCCATTTTTCTTGCTACAAAGGGATGTTTCACAGATTTTGGGATGTTTGGCGGACGTTTCTTCGTCAACCCGGATTCTCAAATTTATCTAGTGCTCAACGCAATATATTATCAATGGTGGGATTTTTTGAATGCCAAAGTAAGGTAGTGTCCAAGTTTTTCTTGGAGTGGAATCCGTACATTTCAAAATTTAGTTTGGAAAGATCATTGTTGTATGTTAAGAGATGGTATTATCATTGATATTTGGGTGAGCCTCCAACATCTGTGGAGTGTCATCATTTTTTCATTATGAATGCAAGTGATTTACTCGTTTAAAAAAAAAAAACAAAAAAAAAACTTAAACTTTGAATTGCTTGTTCGAAACCCACCAGGAGAATCTGAAGTTGGGGTTGGATTAGAACACAGGCACAATCGTTCGCCACCAACACCAGATGCCACCGTCAAGCATCGTCAGAGAAGGCCGATTGCTCCGATCTTTCCCCCGGATGCACTCATTGCCACCATTATCGCCGTCACCACCATCGTTATCATCAACGCTCGGCCGGTCCTTGACGGATGACATAAAAATTAACTAGGGAAAATTGGGGGGATAAATTAACCAGCGAAATTGTGGAAGAACAGAAAAAAAAAAAAAAAAGGACCACACCCGCATGGATTATTGATTGAGAGTGTCAGAAATGAAAGGATGAGTTTCTAAAAAAAAATAAAAAAAAAATGAAAGGATGAGTTGAAAGAGAGAACGGAAACTATTTGAAATCTCAATACGAATAAGATGGAGATAGGAAAATGTCCATTTTGCCCCTTTAAATTCTTGTGCGAGTCAAATGTCTTAAGTTTTTAACGGAAGTTACGTTTTTAATGGAATTTATATCAAATTGCAACAAAATGACAAACATGGCTAGAAGGGTGCAACTTTTACACGGTTGGGAATCATATTACAACTATTGGAAAAACATGGGTAACCAAGTTGCAATTTGCCCAAATCTTTATAAATGAAGTCATCTTACTCCTTTTTTTTCTTTCAATTTTTCTTGTCGTATCCAATTGAAAAAGCAGGTGTCAGGGTGTCGTGTGGGACACGAGTACTTCAACATATTTGAAGAGTCCGAGTAACATAGCATGTATATAGTCCTACTTACCTGGGTTTCTTTATCCCATTAAATTAGTTTCATAATGTCAATCCCAAACAAGTTTTGTTTCCATCAGGTTTCATTGCTCTTGACAATTATATTCCCTCAAGTTTTATGCCAACTTTTTATATGTAGACGGAAAAATGTGGATCGGGAATTGTAGCTGATGAAGATATTAAGCATGGAGAGTTTATAATTGAATATGTTGGAGAAGGTGCTGTTTTTCGCTAACATTTTCCGTTATCTTATTCAAAGTGTTCTCCTTTGCCAAAATTGTGAGCTTGCGTCTTCTTTTCCTCCAAATGCAGTTATTGATGATAAAACATGCGAGGAAAGGTTATGGAAAATGAAGCATCAGGGAGAAACAAACTTTTACTTGTGTGAAATCAACCGAGACATGGTGATTGATGCCACATACAAGGGAAACAAATCAAGATATATAAATCATAGCTGTAGTCCCAACACAGAGATGCAAAAATGGTACTGAGCTTCCTTATTGCTCAATTATCATTATTCAGTTTCTAGGTTTTTATCTATTTATTTATGTTTCTTAAAATCTTTTCTATAGGAGGATAGAAGGTGAAACAAGAATTGGCATATTTGCTACTCGTGACATAAGAAGGGGCGAGCATCTTACCTACGATTATCAGTATGAGCAATGCACTACTCATCTCTTTCTTAACTGCTTGGATTATGGATGTTCTACCTGGTTAACCGGTAGGAAATATGTGGATAATGGGTCGGTGTCTCCTCAAAGATTTTAAGTTAGCTTTCACCGTAGTTAAACTCTATTTGGCCTGGAGCATTTCCGTAGCTTTGTTTTCTGCTATACTCCCTCAATTCCAATCAGAGTCTCACATTTGATTAGTCTAGTAATTATGAGATATGATTGTATTCGAGTAAACCACAAAATGGACCCGCGTACTATTGCCCCAACATCACTTTGACCTGCGTACTATCAACTCAGTAAATGTACCTTGCGCACTATAGTTTTATTGTCAATTACCCTAAGATTTGTAACGCCGGTTAAAAAGTAAACGAGGGTTGTTAACAACTTAACGAAAAATCAGATTCGTATTTTTAAAAATTGACCCTAAATTTTAAAATGACTTCTCTTATCATCTGAACCCCCTTATCATCTTTTCCTCCCTCTTCACGAACCCAAAAATCAGAAACCCATTTATCTCCAATGAACTCCAGCAAAGCAAAAATCAATACCTCAAATCTGAACCCAAACTCGAAACATCTAATCTCGCATCCCACCTTCGCCTACTCCTTGTTCTCCTCGTCAATTAATCTCAAAAATTTAGAAACCCTAATTTCAAAAACCCTAATTTCTTCACACTTCGATTGAAAACAGGAAATTAGACATGAGTCGGATTATTTCAGAATTCGAATCAAAACTTAGACCTAAACAATCGTCAGCCATCAAGTCTGACGTGTCTATTTAGTGGTTTTTTGGGACAAAATCGGAATAGGATTTTGGCTTAGCGCATGGCAGCTTCGAATCAAATTCCAAACCAATTTCGACTGTACTGTCCTTAGCGCTATACACAATTTCAAGCGAGAGAACGGAAATCTGCAGCAATGGAGGTAGAACAGAAAAAGATGTTAAGTGATCTCGAGACTCTAAAACAATCCGTTTCAGATCCATCTCATCTTGCTTCCCTCGAACAAGTAAGGATGTTGGTCTATGCAGCAATGGAGCTAGAACGGAAATCTGCTATTGTTATATTTTTTCGTTTGAAATCCCTAAAGTTTTGTTGGATTTTGGTTTCAATTTAAGTCGCTTTTTTGTGATGTTGGTGTATTGAGCCATAGGCGTTGGTGGTGTCCGTCACCGGTGTTGACGTTTGGTGGCGGTGAGGGTGTGGGCTATGAAGAAGAAAGGGATGAAAAAGATGATGATAAAAGGGGTCATTTTAAAATTTAGGGTCAATTTTAGAAATATAAATCTAACTTTTTGTTAAGTTATTAACAGCATGTTTAATTTTTAACTGACGTTACAAATGTTGGGGAAACAAATAATAAAACTATAGTACGGAAGGTACATTTACTGAGTTGATAGAATGCATGTCAAAGTGATGTTGGGGCAATAGTACACATGTCCATTTTGTGGTTTACTCGATTGTATTCTTGGAGTTGGTCTTCATTGCAATTAAAGAGTCCGCGTTTGATTAGTCTAACAATTATGAGATATGGTTGTATTCTTGGAGTTTGTCCTCATTGCAATCAAAGAGTCCACGTTTGATTAGTCTAATAATGATGAGATATGATTGTATTATTTTAGTTGGTCCTCATTGCAAAAATGTTTGAGCGTATTTGAGATGCATCACATGTGGAGGATAAAGCTGAAGGGTTAAGGAGATTATAGGCTTAACCTTTGAATGTAGACTATTTAGGAGGAAATTTCAAAATAGAATAGTGAATTCTTTGATTGGAATGAGGATGTATATTGCATGAGTTTTTATGAGGAAAGGCAAAAGCTAGGGCGTCAACTAATGGGTCCCTTCTCTTATCCTCTCTTCCAACCTCCAACTGCTAAGCCATAATAATTTTGATTTCCTTGTTATTTAAGTAACATAAATGCTAGGATATTTATAGATCGTTACTTAGCGAAGCATCTTTTGTGGGAAAAAGTGATGTCGTTAGCCTCTATTTGGGCGTATGCTAATGGTGCTTTCAAAGGTTGATCGTTGAATGAATTGAATGGCGGGGTCCTACGAGGAAGCAATAGGCCCAAGCTGTGGAAGGTGGGAGGGACTGGGTTGCCGCAATTTTCTAGGATAGTTTTCATGTATTTTTTCTTTTTCCATTATAGATGGACACCTTGTCCATCCTATTGTACTTCGAGTTTCTTTTAATACAATCTCTTTTTTTATAATAAAAAAAAGTAACTTTAAAGATTGTCTAATAAATTCAGCAGGTTTGTTCAATTTGGTGCAGATCAAGATTGCCATTGTGGTGCTGTAGGTTGTAGGCAAAAGCTGGGGGTTAACTCTAACAAGTCAAAAACGGCTTCTTCAGATGCTGCATTAAAGATTGTTGCATATCAGGTGGCTGTAACCTCTCCAAAAGTAAAAGCAATTTTATTCAGGAAACATGTATGTGTTGTTATATGATGCCTCATACTTTCTCAATTACTCACATATTGCTTGAAAAATTTCCTCCATATCTATAATGTATAGTTGCAGAAAGTATAGGGTTTTGTACATATGCTGCTTGTAGAAATAGGCAATTTTCAAGCATGAATTTTCCTAAACAGAGGTAAGAAGTCCAAATGCATTTCTTGTTGATTTTCTAATTAGTCTAGTAGACATTGCGTTTTGTCTGTTTAGTTGGCCAGGATAGATGTAATATGGTCATGCAGTCATGCTCTTGTTGGTTATAGTCATCTCTCTTTTGGAATTCCAAATTTTAAAAATCCGATGCACTATCTATAGCTATGCTAATTATACATAGTAGAAAGAAAGAAAAATTGAAGGTCATATTTCTCTTAAAATACTGTATTGATGGGTTATGAATTATGATCAATATTTCGTGGAAGACAGAAAACAGATTATTTAGGTTCTAGGTACAGTGCTACACTTACTAGGACGAGAAAATTGGGTCTATCTTTATGTTGAATGTCTAAATATACAAGTACCGCCCCTGAAGAAAAGGTGAATAATTGCTTTGTCAAATTTGTACTCAATGAGCTCCGAAGTGAGTGTCACTCTTTCCTTTGGCCTGTCCTAAACTGAATTTCATTGAGGTGGGGTATTGAATAAAGCCTAAACTTTGATTACACCTTTAACGAGTGAAGGATTCAACGCACTTTTCTCCTTGAAATTACAGTATTTGGTCTAGGGCGTTAGTCAAGAACACATCTAAACACATCTGAATCTGGTAAGTATTTGGTAATATGGTCAGTATTAGTAATCTAGTTGTTCTAGTGATCTAGAAATTGTACACAATCTGACTTCTGTAATTTGTATTCTGCCTTCTGGTATAATAAGATATGTTTTCCTTGTATTAGTGATCTAGAAATCTTGTACTCAAATGAGCGGAATCCAGGACCTCCTAACCGGAGCTTTGATACATGTTTAATATAGTCAAAAGGGAAATGAGTGCACATTGTTATGGGACGGAGGGAATATAGTTTGTGTGCGTATTTCTTTTGGATGATTTATTATTGTGAACTGTGCAACTGACATGAGGCTTTGTTATTTTGAAGGTTTATCAGAATGAAGCTCTACATACAGGTATGGTTACTATTTGTATCAAGAACAAGTAGATAAAAGATTAAGTGCATTTCTCCTTATGCAAATAATGCTTATTTTCCAACTGTCCTTTTTAGGATGTTTGGGGCATGATATTAATCAACCAAAAAGACCCCCTCATAACTGCATTGGTGAAGTTATCAGAATGGTCCACTCCATTGATAGAAGGTATGGCTGATATATTAGTCACACCTTCAAGATATTCTTTGTGAATGCTTGTAGAATTGTTTTAAGTTCCAGTTGCTTTTGCAAACAAGGCCTAGGATTCAGTTTTCAGTTCCGAATGAATTTAATTTTTCTGGCATAAGAAATGTGAAACATCATTATAAAAAAAAAGAGAGAGGAGAAAATGGAAAGAACCGCATAAGAAATGTGGAACATCATTATAAGAAAGAAAAAGCGGAGAAAATGGAAGCGCTACATATTTTTATTACTTCAGATGCACTTACTATTTGATCGAAATTGGGATCTCGTCAATAATTTTTTTTCACACATTCATATTATATTTTTATTCTTGATAAGGTTTAAATAGACTTTTTATCCATGTACTTTTCTTACATTTTTCAGTCTTTTTTAGGCATATCTGATTGGTGATAATATCTCTTGCATGCTCAACATCATTTTCAAATTTCCAGTGAGTTGCTATGATTTATTTTCAAAGCTACAGTCAAGGCTTCCCTTTTCTCTCCGAGCAATGCTAGGGGCACAAAATAAGGTCACAAAATCTTGCTCACACAATGAGGTGTCAATATTTTATTGGTTGCATCGATAGGGGACCAGCCACACTCTAATTGAAAGCACCAATAAAATCACTACACCTAGGATTTTGTGAGCAAGATTTTGTGACTTTTTTGTGCCCCTAGTATTATTCTCTCCGTAATAGGAATATAAAGGAAAGAGGAACCGACTAATACGGAGTGGGGATATAAAACAAAAAGCAGAAAACAGGTTTTCTTATTCTTAGTGCAGCATTGTTGTTCAGCATTAAATTACGTCAAAAAATCATTCCAAGTCTTTTTTTTTATATATATAACAATAATATATATAAAAAATTCCTAGTCTTTGTTGTAATAATAATATATACTATACATATAAGTATTTTCTTAATTATGACAAAGATAACAATATACACAGTTTTTTGTTTTCTTTCTCTTTTTCTTTTTTCATCTTGTTATTTGCCAGGTTGGTGAACATGTCTTTCGTGCTCAAAAGTATTTTCAATATTGACCACAAACTCTCCACTATGATTCCTATTTTTTATTAATACGACAGTGAGGATCTCTCACCCCATATTTTGTTGTAACATAAAAGAACAAAAAAAAAAAAAAAAAAAAACCGGACAGATTTAACAAAAGAACAATATGCAAAGCATTAATGAAAAATAAGTGCAATTTGTCCATTCTTTTGGTGCACTATTATTCAGAGCAACCTTAAATCGCAGTAACAAACCATTCTTATACACATGTTTTTGTGTTTGTCAAGCCGGAGACGGTTTTTCACATAAATTTTGGCTGTCGTTTATTGTTCTTTGTTTTTGTCTTTATATATTGGGTTACCAAATCTCATCTCAATCATGCTTGACTTATTTCAGATCTTTTGGAATTGTAAAACGGTTTGATAATACTACCAGAAAACACTTGGTAAGTCTAACATCTCTGTCCAATTGATGTGGAGTTGGTAATTAGTTGGTCCAGTAAGAGCTATATTTGTGTCATTACAGATCATGTTCGAGGATGGTGATTTTGAGTTTATTGATATGTCCAAAGAAGATTGGGAGATTTGTAACTATTAGTTATGCGGGGGTAAGTCATGATTATTCTCAAATAATATGTGCTGTCAATTTTTTCCCCAATACCTAATTAGTGCCTGCTTGAGCTTAATTGTTCTCTATTGACATGGGATAAGGAATTTCAGACTTGTAATTAGCATGTATGTTTTTTTTTTCCTCGAGAGTACTCTCATCTCTTTTGGAACTAAGGCTTGTTGCTGTTGAGAGTATTCTCATCGCTACACAACCTAAGACTTTCCGTCCCGTATTGCTACCTGGATGAGAGAAGGAAGTATGCGAAGGAGTGCTACTGTGGGTTTGATGAATTATTGAACCGGCATGCAGTAAACCCATACGAAAGTTTGTGTTGTGGGCAGTTTAGTACAGGGGTTGCTTGCAATTATGTAAGTCTCCTGAAATGCCATTCCTAATATATTGTTGCTTTTATCTCAAGAGTCGATCTAATCATTAGTAAGAAATTGAAAAAGAGACTGTTTAGTAAGTACTTGTATGAGTTAATTAGATTAGCAGCACCTATCACAAAAAAAAAAAAGAAAAAAAAAAGAAAGAAAGATTAGTAGCTGCCAATGGGCCTTGACTCAGATAACATCGGCTTTTGCTATCCCTTGGGAGGGTCAATAGTTCGATCCGACTTCCCTAAAGATTAAAGTTCTGTTTTACCACTGTAATGGGAATATTGGAGTACAGAAAGAGTCAAGTCTTATGAAAAACTTATTTTACACTAAGAGATGTGTAAAACCTGTTTTATATGAAGAGACTCTATTTTACATTAAGGAATGAAAACAGGTATTACACTTAAACAAGTGTAAAACAAGTTTTTCTCGAGATTTTCACGTACATAAAAGGTTGGATCATTTATGATATACTCCCTTTGTCCCATAATAAGGAGCATAGAACTGGAAGTGCATGGGAATTAAGGAGAGAGTCTATATATTAAAAAATACAGGTAGTGGAGCTCGTGTTGTGAGTGTGAAAAGTGAGGTAAGAGAAAGTGGGTTAGGGATTAAAGAGTGGATAGTTGCTATGAGTATAACAAGTGGGTCCCATTGAATAAAAAAGTACTATAAAGTTTCTATTTTGGGTAATGTGACTTATCAACGGGACACCCATAAAGGAAAGTTGTGCCCCTTACTATGTGACGGAGGGAGTAGTGGATATTGATAGGTTTGGGGAATTTTGGAGCTTTTGGATGATCATTCTCAGGGAGAGCAGTTAAGGGATGAGTTCGATGATGTCAATATAATAGAAGAATAAAGCTATTGAAATTGAAAGGCAAGAGGTGGGTAATAGGTACATTTTGGAGGCGAAAGGCTTCATGTAAGGGCGAGACACGACAGCAAAAAGATAAGTGAAGAATAAGATTCAAATTTTACCCCAAATCAAGCATTTTTCTTCAAAACTCCAAAAATGATTTGTAAAAAACTACAGGCCTTGCAACTAAGCAAAAACCCGAAACACAACAACACTGAAACAAACTACTCCCTCCGTCCCAAACTTTTAGTTACTTTTGGTCAGACCCACTTGAACTTTGATTTAACATTTTATGCTGAACTATTGATCTCCATAAATATTTAAAAATGGTTATTGATAATGTTTCTATTGTTGATTTAATAAACATTTATAATTTTTTATGGAGATTAATAGTTTAGCATAAAATGTTAGTCAATGTTCAAGTGGGTTTGACCAATAGTAACCAAAAGTTTGGGACGGAAGGAGTATTTTGGAACTTTCAAAATCTGATACTGACCTAAGGACTAAGCTGTAAAGTCCCCGGTGACCAAGTCTGTGTTGGTTCGGTCAAAGTTTTTACGCTGGTGACTTTCCCTGTAACTTTGAGCAACGATGAAGCTTATGATAGGGTTGCTTATAATGGCTAGCACGATTGTACCCTTGGATCAGGTAGATATTGCTGATCAACCCTTTAAGGCTTTGTCTCCAGATATGTGCTTAATTGGTGATATTCTGTGTGGTGGTGCTCTGAAGTTCTTCCAAGAGAAGTTTCATAATAAGGACATGGGTGATTTGAGATACTTGTTGGGGAATGAAGGTGCATGGTGTAAGCGAGTTTTTTTTTTTTTTTTATCCAGTGCTGAGTCAGTATTTAAGGGTATTGCTCATGGTAAATGCGAGCTTATGCTGATTCATTAGTTACAAAGTGATGTTGACATTGATTATTTTACACCTATGCAATTATGGCGAGATAATCGGGCAACGATTCCATTGTTTCAAACCCGAGCAAAGTGAGGTTGATAGTCATTTTGTTTGTGCAAAGCTTCAGGAGTGTATAATAGCCACTAGCATTAGAAGTACCAGGACCAATCGTTTGATGTGTTTACTTAGCTAATGAAAGGAAATAAAGTGGTTTATACTTGTAGGAAGCTGGGTGTACATGATAATTTTGCTCCAGCCTAAGGGGGAGTGTTAGAGTCTGTTGTGATTAGGGCTCATTTCAATTTGGGGGTGACCGTTGGAATTGAGTTGTTATAACGGAAGGGAAAGCACGGCGTCGTATCATCTTGGTAGAGCGAAGACATTTTAATAAATTTAGCTAGTAGGAAGCGTCACTCTATAGTGTGCACTTTTTCTCTAATTTTTAGTTATAAACGATGTCGTTTTATGTAACGAACTATCACGCCATTTTGGCTGGTAGAGTACCCATGTGCTGAGTTATATATTGGCCATAGAAGAGGGAATAATCAATTAAGAAAGATTTCTCAAATATTCTTCTCTCTTTTGCTCACGTCTTCCTCACGTATTCTCCCTATCTTCTTTTCTTCCTCTCTAAACCCTAATTCTCATTTCTGTCCAGTAATTGTAATTGTTTGATTTTAATTCCCTTAATTCCTATTTTGCCTAACTTAGCCCAGTTCATAACAACTGGTATCAGAGCTTTCTCGATCCTGGGAAAGCTCGATAACCATGGTGGATACTCGCTATCAGGCTTTGGAGGCAAGTTATCAAGCTTGCGAGGAGAAAATCACTGGTGTGATTAGTGTGCAGGAACGTATGAGGCTACCTTGCAAGTTACAAAGAATGAATTGGAGGAGAAGATGAACAACTTAAGCTAGGAGATGACCAACATGAGGGACGGAATGGAGGAGGTCCGTAATTTCATAGCTGAAATGAGGGGTACAAGAGCTGGGAAAGCAAAAATGGATGAAGGGGAGAAGTCCACTCATGCTTCAAATCAGGAGGACTCAATCCTTGGACCACCCCCACCCCATTTGAGACCTGCTGGAGGACAGAAGAATTTGCACCAAAGGACTATCGTCGTGGATGACAATACAGAGGATGAATTCCAAGGGAGGTATGCCGATAAGCTTAGATCTGATAAAAGTGTGAATGAAATTTATAAGAAGAACCTTAAGTTGGATTTCCCTAAGTTTAATGGTTCTGATCATAGGAGTTGGTTTAAAAAGTGTGATAAATTTTTCAAGTATAAGTCAGTACCCCTGTTTGATAGAGTAGAACTTGCTACCATGCATTTTGAGGGAGCAGCTGAGTTTTGGTACCAGAACTACCATGATGAGATTGATGATTTGGCTTGGGAGGAGTTCAAGCAAATTGTGGCTAGGAGATTTGGCTTACAGGCTTATGAAAACATTGAAGGGGACTTTTCTGAGTTAAAACAAGGGGGTACAGTCCTGGAGTATCAAGAGAAATTTGAGGAGCTAAGATCCCATATGAAGGCTGAGAACCCAATGTTAACAGAAAAATTCTACATCAATAAGTTCATTCCTGGGCTCAAAGAAGAGATTAGGTACCGAGTTCAAACTTAGTTCCCTAAGACTTTTAACTTGGCTGTTAGCATTGCCAGGCTTGAAGAATCCCACATGGAGGTCCTCAATAAGAAACAGAGATATACTGGTTACAAGGCCACTACCAATCCATCCCCAACCTACAAAAATTCCACCACCAACAGCTATAGTAAGCCTACAAGTGGAAGTATAGCCTCAGTCAATCAGAATTCTAAAGTTGATTCTGCCATACCAAACCTAGTTTTCCCTTCAAACAGTTAACCCAGGCAAGGAGGGACAAGGGCCTCTGCTATAACTGTGATGAAGTGTTTAAGTTTGGGCATAAGTGTAAGAGTAGACAGATCTACATGCTAGAGCTGGAGGACAAGGAAGGGGAAGAAGTATGGCATGACACTAAGGCAGAGTTGGAAGAGAAGGATCCACAAGAAGAGGAAAAGTCAGAGGCATTTAGCATTTCTCTGCAAGCTCTTTCTGGTAGCTTGGGTTTGCAAACTATGAAGCTGATAGGACATGTGCAAGGCAAACCATTCACAATCCTGGTGGATAGTGGCAGTACTCAGAATTTTTTGGATGAGCAGGCTGCCAACAGACTGGGGAGCATAATAGAATCTACTCACAAAGTTCCTGTAACTGTAGCTGATGGGAGCCAAATTTCAAGTAATGGCAGGTGTAAAGGGTTTGTTTGGGAAGTACAGGGAAATCAATTCATCTCTGATATGAAGGTTATAAAGTTGGGAGGTTGTGATGCTGTATTTGGAATACAATGGTTGAAATCATTGAGTCCAGTCACATTTGATTTCAATTCATTGTGCATGGAATTTACTAAGAATGGGAAACCCTGTAAATTGATAGGGGTGGAGGAAGGACTGACATTGAAGCTCATGAAAGCTGTCACTGCAAGAAAGGAATTGAACTCATTGCCATGTGGAGCTGTGATTCAACTTTATTCCCTATCTGCTAGTTCTGCTAATGATAAGGTACACCCTAAAATTAAAGCAGTCCTTAAGAATTACACTGACGTGTTTGATGACCTAAGACTTTACCCCCACAGAGAGAATTTGATCATGCTATTCCACTTAAAGAAGGTAGCCAACCTGTGAACAAAAGACCCTATAGGTGTCCCTATTTTCAAAAAGTTGAGATTGATAAGATTGTAACTGAGATGTTGAATTCTGGGATAATCCAACACAGCCTTAGTCCCTTTGCATCACCTGTTTTGTTGGTAAAGAAAAAAGATGGGACATGGAGAATGTGTATTGACTATAGGGAGCTCAATCAACTAACAATGAAAGACAAGTTCCCCATTCCTGTAATAGATGAGCTTTTAGATGAACTGCATGGATCAAGGTTCTTTACTAAACTAGATCTGAGGTCAGGGTACCACCAAATCAGGGTCAAGGCTGAGGACATTGAAAAGACTGCATTTAGAACTAATAGTGGCCATTATGAGTTTAAGGTGGTGCCATTTGGCCTCACCAATGCACCAACAACATTCCAGGCGGGTTTTTTGGGATTAACAGGGTATTATAGAAAGTTTATCAGGCATTATGGGCTCATCAGCAAACCCCTGACAAGACTTCTACAAAAGAATGCCTTCATATGGAATGAAGAGGCTGACAGAGCATTCAATGCCTTGAAATCTGCTATGACTACTCCCCTGTATTGGCTATGCCAGACTTCACAAAAGGGTTTGTATTAGAGACTGATGCTTGCTATGGGGGTATTGGTGCTGTACTAATGCAAGAGGGAAGGCCAATTTCATTCATCAGCAAAGCCTTTGGTCCTAAACATCTGGGCTTGTCCACATATGAGAAGGAATTTCTAGCAATAATTCTAGCTGTGGATAAATGGAGACATTACTTATGTGGGCATCAATTCCAGATTAAAACTGACCATGAGAGTCTCAAATATTTGATGGAACAGAAACTCACAAGCTCACTTCAACAAAAATGGTTATCTAAACTTTTAGGTTATGATTATACCATTGTTTTCAAGAGGGGTGGACAATAAAGTAGCTGATGCCCTATCTAGACTACATGAAGACCAAGACAAGGCAGATTGCAATGCTATTTCTGTAGTTCAACCAAATTGGGTGGCTGAGGTTCTTGCAAGTATGGAAGGTGACTCTGAGATACAATCCATTTTGGAGGGGATTGTGATCAACAAAGATGATTAACCAGATTATTCTTGGCATAATGGACTGTTGAGGTTTAAAGGGAAGTTGATGATAGGAAAAAGTGGAGGTTTAAGGGAGAAAATTGTCTAGGAGTTACACAACACCCCATTGGGAGGACATTCAGGAATCCAAGGCACCACTAAGAGAGTCAGTCAATGCTTTTATTGGCCAGGAATGAAACAAGATGTACAAAGGTGGATCAGCCCTTGTCATGTATGTCAGCAGACCAAGAATGAATCCATCACCCCCTGGTCTTCTTCAACCACTACCCATTCCTAACCAGTAACCAACCTTGGTCTGATATAGTAATGGATTTCATTGAGGGGTTACCAAGATCCCATCAATGGAATTCTATCCTAGTAGTGGTGGATAGGCTCACAAAATATGGACACTTTATCCCTCTCAAACACCCTTACACTGCCTACACCATTGCCAAAGCATTCTTTGATAATATATACAAACTACATGGATTGCCAGTAACTATCACTTCTGATAGGGATAAGATTTTTCTTAGCCAGTTTTGGCAAGCCGTACTCTCATTGCTTGGCACAACTCTCAACCTCAGCATTGCTTACCACCCCAAACAGATGGCCAAACTGAAAGGCTCAATAGATGCTTCGAGCAGTATCTAAGGGCAGTTTCTAGTTCTAAGCCAGCAAGATGGTCTGATTGGCTTAACCTTGCAGAATGGTGGTATAATACAAACTATCACACTGCATTACTCAAAACCCCCTTTGAAGCTCTGTATGGTTACCCTCCTCCCCAAGCTTTATTCACTCATGATCAATACACCAAAGTTGATGCAATAGGTGAGTTTGTTAAAGACAGGGGTAATCAAATCAGGACTCTCAGGACTTTTGGAGGCTCAAAATAGAATGAAACAAATGGCTGACAAGAAAAGGACTGACAGAAATTTCGAGGTGGGGGAGTGGGTGTACCTGAAGCTGCAGCGTTATAGACAAACCTCTGTGGCATTGAGGAAGAACATGAAGCTGGCACCCAAGTATTATGGACCCTTCCAGGTCTTGACTAAGGTGGGGCAAACTGCTTACAGACTGGATCTTCCTAGCTCCTCTCGCATTCACCCAGTGTTCCACGTCTCTCTTCTCAAACCCAGATTGGGAAGTCATACTACAGTCAATCCGGATTTGCCTTATGTGGGAGATGATGGCCAAGTTCTTGTTGAACCAGTTGCAATTCTTGATCGACGGCTAGTAAAGAAAAAGAACAGTCCTGCTGCTCAAGTGCTAATCCAATGGTCAAATTCACTACCAGAAGACGCGACTTGGGAAGACTGGTCAACCATTGCAGCCAATTTTCCTAATTTTAATCCTTGAGACAAGGATTGAGTGAAGGGGAAGGGAGTGTTGTGATTAGGACTCATTTCAATTTGGGGGTGACCGTTGGAATTGAGTCGTTATAACGGAAGGGAAAGCACGGCGTCGTATCGTCTTGGTAGAGCGAAGACGTTTTAATAAATTTAGCTAGTAGGAAGCGTCACTCTATAATGTGCGCTTTTTCTCTAATTTTTAGTTATAAACGATGTCGTTTTATGTAACGAACTATCACGCCATTTTGGCTGGTAGAGTACCCATGTGCTGAGTTATATATTGGCCATGGAAGAGGGAATAATCAATTAAGAAAGATTTCTCAAATATTCTTCTCTCTCTTGCTCACGTCTTCCTCACGTATTCTCTCTATCTTCTTTTCTTCCTCTCTAAACCCTAATTCTCATTTCTGTCCAGTAATTGTAATTGTTTGATTTTAATTCCCTTAATTCCTATTTTGCCTAACTTAAGCCCAGTTCATAACAGAGTCTCAATATGTGTTTAAGGATTTGCTAGTCTATCCAGATTTGTCCAAGGGACCTTGATGTATTTTTAACTTGCAAGTATGTATGGTTAGATGCGCACCCAATATTATATGACTTCACACTTTACCTCATTCTCTTTTCCAAAACAAGAGGTGATAGTGGAACAGTAAAGCTGCTGTATGGTGGACTATGTTTTGTTTCATGGATATGGCCATCTATTTTTGTGTTAATTTCTCATATACTCCCTCCGTTTCATGAGAACTGAGACTAAAGGAAATGGCACAAGAACTAAGGAATACTAATAAAATAAGGAAAATGTGTGGTAGAAAATGAAGAGAGAGAATTAGTTGGGTAAATAGTAGTGTTGGTTGAATAAAATGAGTGGTGGAAAATGAAGAGAGAGAATGAGTGGTGGGGTTGGGTGAATATAAAAGATTAAAAAGTTTGCCATTTTGGGCAGTCTCAATTGAGGTGAAACGGACGAAAAGGGAAATAAGTCTCAATTCACATGAAACGGAGGGAGTATTACCCATGCCTAGGAAATGTAGGGTCGAGAAAGCATTTGCTAATAGAAGTAGTCGCCCTTCACCTTCCTCCGCCCAAGAGCCCAGCGTAACAGTTCCATTTTTGTCTAATTGCGTAGTAAATAGACTTCCATCTACGGTATTTCGTTAGTGGCCCTTTAATGGCATTGGTTACTTATTATTCTAGGTACTTCATCTACTTTGACTCCTTACTCTCTCTCTACTAATGAACAACTTTGACTTTTCTTTCCATCTTCTTGTTTGTGTTTTACTTTTGGAATATGTTTCAAAAAATTTCTCTGTTTTATAACCTAGCATTCTAGTTCTATAACCTAGGATTCTGGTAAAGATTGAGTTCCTGGACTTCGGTTGGAGGACCTGGCTCAACTGGGCAGAATATATATATATAGAGAGAGAGAGATAGGGCCACTTGAAATTCTAAGCTCAAGTGTTACATTTGAAAGATTTAGGACCCAAATCCTACGTATTTGTCCCAAGATTTGTATTATGGAGAGGTAGCCTCAATTAAGGCCAATTCACCCCCTCCCCCCCCCCCCCCCCCCCAACCCCCCAAAAAAAAAAAAAAAAAGTATCCACCCAATCCCACTTTGCACCCTAGTTTGTAAAGTCTGTCTCTTTTGAAATTGTCCCACTTTACCCCCTGACAATAATGATTGTCAGAAAAACTAATGAAATTGGTCATGTGCATGTCACATAATGGGCTTTTTTGGCATTCTCATTTTCACTTTATTTATCATTCTCTTGTCTATCAAACATATCTCTTTAATATAATATCAAAGCTAAAATAATTAATAATAAAGTAATACAGTAATCCCCCAAAAAATGAATTATCCTTTAATTACTAACCTATATGCACCATAGTGAAGAAAACACATGCATACACTGTTTACCCTTTAAATGCATCCATTAGATATCTAGATACAACTCCCACCCCAAATCACCTTCATCATCCTGTAACCCTCCCCTATATCCCTCCCCCTTCCGACCAGTCACCACCGTTCATCTCCTTCTCTTATTTCCAACTGCTTCTCTCATCCATTCATGCAGAACAAGATGAGAGTAATTTGTGTCCAAGTCTAAGACCATAACCTTTTCGTTAAAGGAAAAGTGTCCTTGGTAGATTAGGATTAGTATTTATTGTTTAGTTTCAAGTTCTAATTTTTTAAAGGTTTCTTAGTCCTCTTCTAGTATTAGTATTTTATTTTCCGAGTTCCTTGTGGATTAATCTTTCCTTTTCCTCCTTTCGTTAGTTTAGTTTCCGAGTTCCTTGAGGATTAATGTTTCCTTTTCCTCCTTTCGTTAGGATAGTTTAGCCTATAAATAGCTGTGTAAGCTTTCAAAACTATTCAGGTTGGATATGGATTAATTATTGATATGAGTTTTAGCTTTTAGCTAATTGTGTGTGCTTCTTTCTTCTTGATTCTTTCTTCTTAACTGCGTTCTTCTTCTCTTTTTAGCTAATTGTGTGTGCTTCCTACTTCTTCTTGATTCTTTCTTCTTATTAACTGCCTTCGTCTTCTCTCTCTCTCTTAATGCTGAATTTATGGAAAAAGTTGGAAATCTACCTTTCTGCATCTTGTATGTTGCCCTTCGTAATTTTTGTTTACTGTATTCTGATTGTTAACTCTCAGTTGGTTAAAGGATATCATTTGATTACAAATTCAGTGCTTGATAGTCTGCAGTGCCAATATGTTAATTAATTGTAGCTTGACATCCAGCAACTTTCTTAAACTGGTGATCAAGTGCATGTGTCGTTCAGGTTGTATGTATTTTGACTTTTATCAGTTTGTGCTATGTCACAGGTATCAGTGAAGCAAAAAAGCACCAGTATCTCATTGCCTGCTGAACTTTTCGCAGAGATCAACAGCATATTGTATGATTATTATTATTATTTTTTTTTTTACTTTTTTCTATGTTAAACTTTCACACCTTTGCTGTATTAGGCTGTCCTGAGATCAGTGGATAACTTTTTTTATTTTCTTTCATTTCTTGTTCACCTTTATACACTACTAAATTTGGGTATGGTCATTTCCTACGGAATATACTAGGGAAATTGCACCGGAAGTCCCTTTTTTCCCCATAAAAGTCTGAGCTTATACTTTTTTCCCATGTGGTCCTCTGTAATTTTTTTTTTTAATGCATTTATTCTGTACCACTGACAACCATTATGTTTTGGTTGTAAAATAGTTAGGTGTGTTGCACATGACAAGACATGGGAATGTGGTGTTATCTTAAACAAATTAAGCTTACAAGATTCGGGCTTATGGACGGAATAAGTTAGAAAGCTTAGTTAATTCACAATGTGCCTTGCTCGTGATGGACAGAATGGTTAATTTGAATTGAGATCAACTTTTAAGGGGTTAAATGGTAAGTTTTTAAAATGTTGGGAAGGTGAAACAAGTAAGGGGCGATGCAAGGCAAAACACATATTTTGGTCACTGAACTATTGCCCAATTCCAAATGTGGTGAACTTTTATTTTATTTTTTCTGAAATGTCATCATTGAACTTCTTCAATTTTTCAAATGTGCTCATTCCGTCCAAATAATTGTTAATATTATAACGAACTTTAATTATATGACCTCATAACGAACTTTCCTTAAAACCTGTTGTACTTCATTAGCTAATTGTTAAGGAAAAAAAAAAAAAACTCTCCACGCCGGCTCACCCTTCTCTCTCTTCCCCCTCTTTGCACCCTCTTCCACGCCTCCCCCTCCAGTACCACCAGCCATCACTCCATCCTACGCAGTTCAACTGTTTTGTCGGCTTCACCCACACTCAAAACTCCCTGTTTTCGAACGCCACAAGCGCACACTCCGAACAATAATAAATCAATTTTTTACAAACCCATTTCTTAAAAGGGTTAATGACAATTTAGACCCTAAAATGATATACCACACTTACAAACGAGCCCTGATGTTTTTTTCGCCAGATCAGACCTTGATGTGAAAAATGTTGGCCAGATAAGGCCTTTTTGATGGATTTCGTTAGAAAAGTCAGTTAAGTACCATATGCATGGCACGTGATCAACAAAATGGATGTATTTGTAATTGATATTAACAATTAAAGGCTTTAATAAAATTTTGAAACTTAAGGTTAAAAACTATAAATTAGGGGGGTCAAATAAATGTGAGTATTCTTTCGTCTTTAACCTTCCACAACAACCATCACTTCAATTTCCACCACCTAGAACCACCACCGTTCCGCCACCATTAACAAAAGAAAATTTTGAACCTGGAAATAATGATTTTGATGCTACCATGTCAAAATGTGAACTTGGATTTGATATAGCGTTAAATAAATCGGGCAAGATAGAAGCCCAGCCCAGTACAGAGAATTGGGCCAAGGAGAAGAGTGACAGGCCTGTAACTAAGAAATGAAACATGAAAAGGACCTCTGATCCCATTGGGCCGGGAAGGGTCTAGCACAGTAAGGAACAACATTTAGAGAAGCGACATAAAGAGTAAGGGCGGCTTGAGGCAAGGGGACGAGAATAAGGATTTCTGATGGCTAAGGAAAGAAGAAGGGCGACATGAGGGTATATAGATGTCGGCAGCAACTTAAAGAGAAGGGTATTAAAAGTGTGACGATAGGGAGCCCCACTAGATCTGCTGTAATCAGTACATGAATGTGCAGGCATGATAAGTGCTGAGCTAACAAACTTATGGGCAACCAATAGGAAGACACCAGCTGGCAAAAGGCGCATGGAAAATTTGATTATAGGCACGAGCTTGGCACATGGCATCGGGGTATAAATAGAAGGAGTCGTCATTCATAAATGGTAATCTCTGTTTTTTGGCTTAAAACACACACACGTATCAGATCCATTTTCTCTCCCCAAAATCAAATACTTACTCTCACGCCGGAGGGGCTTACGCCGGAGGCGCCCCTGGCTTAGTGACGTTTGCTCACTGTGCAGGCTGTTCTGGAGATTGAGCTAAGTTCCGTTCTAGACTACCAGGCAGACCATAAGTGTGCGGAGTTTGATTTTCTCTCATGCGCATCAGATTTATTGAGAAAAAAAAAATCTGGAAATCCCCCATCTATACAAAACCCACCATTCATTTCTCTCTTAATCAACAAACCCCCACCATTTATAACCTTAATTCCCCTCATCAACAACAAAATCCCACCCCTTCATCACCCACCCTCACCTCTCTTCTCAATCCAGCCGGCCACTACGACTCGCACACACACATAAAACAGCCCAAATTTCACAATAAACATGATATGTAATACGGAGTTGAACATGGAGGATCTAGCGTCGTCTTGGTCGACGTTAATTGACGATTTCAATATTTTTCTCATTGCAGGAAGACCAAGTGGAATACGGCTTGCATCCGGAGTAAGGTCAAAGGAGAGATACAGTTGGCATCTTGAATAGGGTATGCCAAGGGTATGTAGGTGGAACCAGGAAAGAAAAGGGGACGGTGGTGAGGGGCGGCCGGATTGACGGGGTGAAAAGAACAAGGGGCAGGGAGCTGGAGTGGAGAGAAAACTAGCGAATTGGGGAAGAAGAGTGTATGTAGATCTGTGATAAAAATTTCCATAAGGATGGGGGTAGGTTTGGGATGAAATATGGGGGTTAGGTTTGGATTTAGGTGGCGTATGTTTTTTTAAGCGTTAAGTCCTGAAATCTGAATGTATATCTGAATTGATAAGAGGCAGCGTCTGAAAGCTAATTTCTGAATTATTCAAACTGTTTGATTATTCGTCTGAATACACATCTGAATTTAGGATTACGACATTGAATGGAGTATAAAAATGACGTGAATAGTTGTTTATATAGTGTTTTAGTTGGATATCTTTAGAATTATGAGTTTAAGAAAAAATATAAATTGAAAAAAAATCAACTCAGAGGCAAATCAGACTTCATTTTAGGTCTGAACATTTAGAGGCAATTCAGATGCTTTTAGATCTGAATCTGAAAAAAAAAACAGACTTAATGCCTTAAGGTCTGACTCTCTCAGACATTCACGGCATTAAGTGGCTCTGAATGGAAAAACAAACAAGGTGGGATTTTCCCTTTTCTTTTTTTTTCTTTTTCTTTTTTTTTTGTGGGGAGGGGTTTGGAGTTTGGACTTCTATTATGAACCATTTAAGAGAGTACGTTGTGTTTAAATAATTCTAGCCAAATACTTTTTTGATCAGCCAATTATATTCAGTTAACATTTTTTCTTTATATAAATGAAACCAACTTAGAATAATTAAAAGTATAAATTATTTTTGTCAAAAAACTATAAAATTATACGTTAAAATAAAAATTGATGTCTTATTTTTTAATCATTTATTTATTATTAATAAAAATTAATAAGGTAATTAATTAATAAAAAAATCATCTATTTATTGCTTACGGATTACTATATTAATGCTTTTTAATCTTTAAGTTTCAAAAATTTCATTAAAGCCTTTAATAGTTAATATCAATTACAAATCCATCCATTTTGTCAATCACGTGCCATGCACATGGTACTTAACTGACTTTTCTAACAAAATCCGTCAAAAAGGCCTTAACTGGCCAACATTTTTTTTACATCAAGGTCTGATCTGCGAAAAAAAACATCATGGTTCGTTTGAAAGGGTGGTATATCACTTTAGGGTCTAAATTATCATTAACCCGTCTTAAAACCCACATTAATCAATAAAATCCAAAAAATCGCCTCACAAATGTATTTCACAGAACCCACACTAACAAATAAAATTTTCAAATCTGATTTTCGTTTTGATATGGGATTCAAAAATTCGGGTTTGAGAAGCTGGAAGGAAATCGGGAAGAGAACTTTGGGAAATCCAAGGAAAATGGAATAATGTTGTCTGGAGGGAGGAGGTGTGGGTGGGGAAGCGGTAAAATGGGTTTTCTTTATTAATGGAACAAGTGCAAAAGAGAGGACGAAATTGGGAAGTGAAGAGGAGGATTAGAACGGCTAGATTTTTGGATAGACAAGAAAGAGCGTGTGATATGGGTTTCTTAACTTTGGAAGGAGGAAGGGGGAGGGGAAGATAGAAGAAGGGGGATTTGGGGAAGACCTAGTGGGAGCCTAACACAATGGGGTTAAACAAAAGGTACAAGGCTTTTGGTTTTCTTTTTTCTTTTTTTTTTCATTTTATTTTTTCATTTTATTTTTTCATTAACTATAAGTTAACGAATCCAAACGAATTTTGTAGAAAGTTATTTATGTGAGGTCACGTGACAAACTTTTGTTATATTTTTAGCATTTTTGGATGGAATGAGTGTCGCGACCCCGGACCCCGCGGGCCCGAGACCGCGATCTGGACGTCGACTTAAAACCAAAACTGTGAAATACCGAAGTTAAAAATTCCATTTGATACCAAAAAGGTGATAACACAAGGTTTTGAGAATCAACTTGAACAACAAGGTAAAACTAGTATAAACTCCATAAGCTTATACACCAAAGTTACAAAATACACAAATCCTAATGACGTCAATGTTTGGTACAAATATCCCCAAAAGGTTACACATTGATATAATGTAAACCAACCTATAACAACCTTCCCCAAAAGAATGTATCCACACTCGACGTCCTCTTTCTCGTGATCAGCGAGACTAATCCTTAGCACCTGGGGGGAGGGTTAAGGAAAAACAAAGATAAAAAGAAAGGGGGGTGAGATAAATTTCAATAAGTTACTAATGCAACTACATGACATGCTATGATGCACGAAGCGATGAGCAATAATAAATATCACGTAGCACATAGCATTTATCACATAACAGATAGCAGCGGAAATAAACACATAACAAAGGATATAGCCAAGGTTTTCCAAACCGGTACATCCAAATAAAGGATCGCTGCGCAGCTTCAATAGTCAACAATCATCATCTCCATAATAGCATGAAAGCCGAAGAGAAAACCCCGTACCGGAACCAATAACCATAAAAGTGTCACAAAGGACAAGGACCATGACACAAAGTCATGCCCGGTAGCTAGATACATTCACAAAGGAAGCTAACTCATCTCTTCCAAGGCCAATCTGGAAAAGGGTAAAGAAGGGGGCAAAACAATGGTCAACATTATAATGGACTTGGCTTTGCCATTATAATCTTTCCCATCGCCCGATGCAACAAATATGCCAGCTGGGCTTCCAAATAAATGCTAAGTAATAATAATTTAGCATGGATAAACAACTTAAGGTTCCAAAGTAGGGAACCAATCCAATTAAATCACCACAAAGGTAAACCAATATAAACAGCACATCAAAGATGCCCAACATTCCCAAAACGGTACTTAAATAAATTTCATAACACGTTTATTCAAAAAAGAATCAATTCCACTTAAATAAGTGTTCCACGGTGTTATTTTAAGTTAATTAGAAGAAAATAAACCTCAACTAGTTAAGCCTTAAGCCTTAGACCAAGCAAAAAGGGCAAAAACCCAAACAGGCGGGCGGGCGGGCGCCTGGGCATAGGCAGGCGCGCGCTTGTTTCAACAGAAGGTTTGGGTCGCTGGAAAAGGGGGTGCAGGCGGGCGCCTGGGTCAAGGCGGGCGGGCGCCTGGTCTGCGGGCTGGGAGAAATTCCCAGCTGGGTTCATCAAAAAGCCTTACCATTTTCACCATTCTCTTAATCAAACACAACCAATAAGATCCTCAAGGTACCCAAACCATAACTAACCAACAAGGGGACCTTAACAACAACATTTATTAACCAAAACCAAGAATCAAATCCAAACATTCACAAAACCACCATTTTTGACCAAAACTCAAATAAAATCCAAATAAATTCTAAACTCAACCAAACTCCAAATATAACACATCAAGCATTATCTAAACATGATATGAACATTTTAGCATCAAAATGGGGGAAAAGTAACTTACTTGAAAATTCTCAAGATGACGGAATTCAATTCTTTTTGGTTCTACGCGATCCTATCGACGATCTAAACACATTTCACGTTTTAAGAAATGAGAGATTATGAGGGGAAGAGGAAGATAATGAAGAGAGAAGATAGAGAAGAAAAACTTACCACAAATGGAGGAGAGAGAGAGAGAGAGTTGCTGGGAGGAGGAAGATGAGTGAGGGAGAAGAGTAGGGAGGTGAGGGAAGTAGGGGGAAATAATTCAAAATGTTACACTCAGGCCCCTTCCCATTCTACTAACGCAAATACTTACACTCCCTACTAACAATTAAGACCCAATAATACCACACTAACCCAAATAACCCAAATAAAATTGCTAGGCGTAAATATTATGAAACATAAAATGCACACATAAATATTTAAATAAATCATAATTTAAATAAATAAACAAGAAAATAAATAAATAATGATTATTTATTACTAAAAAAAAATAGAGCCTAGATTTCGGGTCGTGACATTCACTCCCCCTTAAAGAAAATTCGACCCGAATTTTAACGAGACTCACCTTAAACAAAAAGCCACGGAAATTTCCTCTCGATCTCATCTCGGAGCTCCCACGTCGACTCCTCGATATTATGATTCCTCCAAAGAACTCGAACCAACGCAATGCTTTTGTTTCTCAACTCTTGGACCTAGGAATCTAAAATCCGAACCGGTCGTTCCTCATAAGTCATATCGGGCTCTATATCCTCCGGTACCCTTGGTAACACGTGAGACGGATCATGAACGTACTTCCGAAGCATAGAAACGTGGAAAACGTTGTGCAACCGGTCTAAAGATGACGGTAACGCGAGACGATACGCTAGAAGTCCAACCTTTCCCAAAATCTCAAACAGACCAATAAACCTCGGAGCCAATTTGCCTTTCTTCCCAAATCTACGAATACCCACCTTTGGAGACACTTTCAAGAACACCAAATCACCGGTCTGAAAGCTAAGATCTCGCCTTCGGTTATCTGCATAGCTCTTATGTCGACTCTGGGCTGTCTTCAATCGATTCCGGATAACTCTAACCTTTTCAACTGAATCCCGAAGCAAATCAATACCCACGATCTTCGCTTCACCAACCTCATCCCAACAAATAGGCGATCTACACTTTCTTCCATACAAGGCCTCAAACGGTGCCATCTCGATACTAGCCTGATAACTGTTGTTGTAAGAGAATTCCACTAACGGTAGGTGCGAATCCCAAGAATCAGAAAAGTCTATCGAACACGCTCGCAACATATCCTCAAGGATATGAATAGTCCTCTCGGACTGACCATCGGTCTGGGGGTGAAAAGCTGTACTGAATCACAAATCTGTACCCAAAGCTTCTTGAAACGCCTTCCAGAATCTAGAAGTAAACCTCGGGTCTCGATCTGACACAATGCTAACCGGAACCCCATGCAATCTAAAAATCTCATCAATGTAAAGGGTCGCAAGCTTCTCCATCGAATATCTGATGTCAATAGGCAAGAAATGGGCACTCTTGGTCAATCTATCCACTATTACCCAAACACTGTCATACTTCCTACGGGTACGAGGTAGTCCCGTAACGAAATCCATAGTTACAAGCTCCCATTTCCACTCGGGAATCTCTAACGGCTGAAGTAGTCCCGCGGGTCTCTGATGCTCGGCTTTGACCTGCTGACACGTTAAACACCTTGAAACATACTCCGCTATTTCCCTCTTCATTTTAATCCACCAAAATTGTTGCTTCAAATCCTGATACATCTTCGTACTACCCGGATGAATAGTATACCTCGATTTGTGACCCTCATCAAGAACTCTCTGTTTAATTCCATCAACATCCGGAACACACAATCTTCCACGGAAAGTCAACACTCCCACCGGCCTAATAGAAAAATCCTCGAAGTTCTTCTCTTTCAGTTTACCCATTATCTTCACCAACTCCGGATCTTCTTTCTGAGCTTCCTTTATCCTCTGAATTAGGGTCGGAGATACCCTAATATTCGCAAAAATAACCCCATGTCTCGATTCACGAGGAGACCAATCTCGAACATCCTCAAGCATTTTCCACTCCCGGACCATCATCGAGGCCACATAAGACTTTCTACTAATCGCATCGGCTACCACATTCGCCATCCCCGGATGATAGGAAATTGTACAATCATAATCCTTCAACAATTCCATCCATCGGCGCTGTCGGTTATTCAACTCTTTCTGGGAGAAAAGGTACTTCAAACTCTTGTGATCCGTAAAAATCTCAAACTTCGCCCCATAAAGGTAGTGCTTCCATTTGTGCAACGCAAAGACAATAGCCGCTAACTCCATATCATGAGTCGGGTAATTCTGCTCACTAGGGGTCAACTTCCTCGAAGCATACGCAATTACTTTCCCATTCTGCATCAACACACAACCCAAACCCACTTTCGAAGCATCACTGTAAATCACTAGGCCATCGCTCCCATTAGGCAAAGTCAAGATCGGTGCGGTAGTCAACCTCTTCTTCAATTCCTCGAAACTCTTGTCACATCGCTCGGTCCACACAAACGGGACATTCTTCCGGGTCAACTGAGTCATCGGAGTAGCAATCCTCGAAAACCCTTCAATAAATCTTCGGTAATAACCGGCTAAACCAAGAAAGCTTCTAATCTCTGTCACTGATTCGGGTCTTTTCCAATCCACTATAGCTTCAATCTTTGAAGGATCCACCGAAATCCCATCTTTAGAAATCACATGACCCAGAAATGACACCTTCTCGAGCCAAAATTCGCATTTGCTAAACTTCGCAAATAATTTCTCCCTCGCAAGAACGGATAAAACTGTCCTCAAATGATGCTCGTGCTCCTCTCGGGATTTAGAGTAGACGAGTATATCATCGATAAAAACCACCACGAACGAATCAAGATAAGGATGGAAAATCCGATTCATCAAATCACTAAATACGGCCGGCGCGTTAGTCAACCCAAACGGCATAACCAAGAACTCATAATGACCATACCGAGTGCGAAAGGCAGTCTTCGGAATATCCTCCGATCGAACCTTCAACTGATGGTACCCACTCTCAAATCAAGTTTAGAGAAAACTACGGACCCTTGAAGCTGATCAAATAAATCGTCGATATGGGGTAGAGGATACTTGTTCTTCACTGTAACCTGATTCAACTTCCGGTAATCGATGCACAATCTCAACGAACCATCTTTCTTCCGCACAAATAAAACCGGTGCTCCCCACGGGGAAACACTAGGGCGGATAAACCCTCGATCAAGCAACTCTTGCAACTGAACCTTTAACTCCTTCAACTCTGCGGGAGCCAACCTATAAGGTGCTTTCGAAATTGGAGCCGTACCCGGAAAAAGGTCTATACAAAATTCAATCTCACGATCGGGAGGCATATCATACTCGGTAGAGAAAACATCGGGAAATTCCCGAACTACCCGAACACTATCCAAACTAGGGGATTCCTTCCTAGTATCAAAAACACTAGCCAAATACCCCTCACAACCACTATTCAATAATTTTCTCGCTTTCATATAAGAAATTAAGCGAACCTTTCTACTCAGAGGACTAGCCTCAAACACAAATTTAGGCATATCGGGAATAGAAAAAGTAACAGTTTTCTTACGGCAATCAACGGAAGCATGAAACTTGCTCAACCAATCCATACCCAAAATGACATCAAAGTCTTGGATAGGAAGAACTACCAAATCCGCACAAAGGACACGACCACAAATAACCACATCACAAGCACGAAAGACTCGATCAGAAATCAAGCATTCTCCTATAGGGGTCGACACCTCTAGCACGTACGGTAAGGACTCGAATGCAGCATTTAACATGGAAGCAAATTGCACAGAAATGTATGAATGAGATGATCTTGGATCTACTAACGCTCGTGCGCTCACATTAGACACAGAAACAATACCTCCAATAACGGATGGATCATCGGTAGCTTGTTGTTGATTCATGGCAAATACCCTTCCTTGGACTTTGGGCTTCCCCGCAGCATCCCTTTTCTGACCTTGATTAGTACCAACCCCTGACCCGGATGACTGACCTCGGTACCTCGTGCACTCTCTCGCAAAGTGCCCCATTTCACCACAATTGGTACACTTGCCTTGCTTTTTCCAACACCTTTCCTCCGAATGGCCTACCTTCTGACAAAAGGTACAAGGCTTCCTATTATTAATCCCCGGAGTAGTACCCGGATTCCTCGGTGTGGTTTGCCCCTTAAACTGAGATGATGCTCCCGGGTTACCTCGATTGTCGGAACGGTGTTGCGGTTGAGATCTAGCATGGCTTCCCGGTTTACCCGTACCCACAACCTCGGTTTTCCTTTTATGTTCCCCAATATATTTCTCTATCAAATAGGCTCGGTCCACCGCATCTTGGAATGTCACAATCCGTTGAGCAATAAGTTGAGTACGGATGGAGGTCTTCAATCCCCGAATGAACCTCATAGCTTTTGGATCCTCGGTCCTCACCAAATAGTCGCAATACCGGGCTAATTCTATGAACTTAGCCGAGTATTGAGCTATAGACAGCAAACCTTGCTCCAAGTTGAGTAGCTCGATCTCCTTTCGGTTTTGATCAACAACCGGAATGAAATGCTCCTTGAATTTGCGCACAAACAACTCCCACGCATACACCGTGTGAGTATCATCCCAACTAGCTTTAACACCCTTCCACCAATGCTCGGCGGCTCCCACAAGCTTATAAGCCGCGAACCGGACCTTGTCCTCATCCGTGCAACTAAATACCTCATAAATCTTCTCCATCGACTCAATCCACAACTCAGCTTTCCGAACATCGGGTTCCCCATTGAATTCAACCGGTTTCAGTTTGAGAAATTGCTCCAATCCATAGCGGGGTGGTGCTTGTTCTACCCTCGGACCTTGATCATGTATGGCCTTCATGGCCGCCTCGAACATGCCTTGAAACATAGCACGGGCTTCTTCCCTTGTGTCATTCTGATTCTGTGCCCCACTAGTACCTTCACCTGTTCTCCTTCTAGCCATTTCAAACAATTACCTGCATAAGACATCAACCGTTACTCACTCCGAACACAACTACCCACCTAGGTCATACTAGTCCACCTAGACTTATACTTAGAGCCAAACCATAGCTCTGATACCAACTGTAACGCCCCGAGCCCGAAAACCGGGTCGGAACGCTATCAAATTTGATGGACTGTCCTCACAAACCACCACGAGTCTTTCCAGCACGTTTTTGTCCTCACTCACGTGCTCACTGAGAAACTTCCCAGTGGGTCACCCATCCCAGAATTGCTCCAAGTCAAGCACGCTTAACCTTGAAGTTCTTATGAAATGAGCTTCCGAAAAGAAGATGCATCTTGGTGGTATAAGTAGTACCAATCAAATCATATCAAACATATCAGGCACACACATTTTTGGGTCGGGGTATTACAATCTCCCCACCTTGGATCCTTGCCGTCCCCGGCAAGACCCACTTGGATCGGAACCCCGGGCAGTGTGGATTCAAGAGGGGCTCGTACGGATTCAAGTGGTGGCTCCCACCGACTCCGCGGTGTAGCACTTTGTTCCGCACAGCACTTTGCTCCACACTTCCGGCCGGGACCCGCTCTGATACCAACTGTCGCGACCCCGGACCCCGCGGGCCCGAGACCGCGATCTGGACGTCGACTTAAAACCAAAACTGTGAAATACCGAAGTTAAAAATCCAAATTGATACCAAAAGGTGATAACACAAGGTTTTGAGAATCAACTTGAACAACAAGGTAAAACTAGTATAAACTCCATAAGCTTATACACCAAAGTTACAAAATACACAAATCCTAATGACGTCAATGTTTGGTACAAATATCCCCAAAAGGTTACACATTGATATAATGTAAACCAACCTATAACAACCTTCCCCAAAAGAATGTATCCACACTCGACGTCCTCTTTCTCGTGATCAGCGAGACTAATCCTTAGCACATGGGGGGAGGGTTAAGGAAAAAACAAAGATAAAAAGAAAGGGGGTGAGATAAATTTCAATAAGTTACTAATGCAACTACATGACATGCTATGATGCACGAAGCGATGAGCAATAATAAATATCACGTAGCACATAGCATTTATCACATAACAGATAGCAGCGGAAATAAACACATAACAAAGGATATAGCCAAGGTTTTCCAAACCGGTACATCCAAATAAAGGATCGTTGCGCAGCTTCAATAGTCAACAATCATCATCTCCATAATAGCATGAAAGCCGAAGAGAAAACCCCGGTACCGGAACCAATAACCATAAAAGTGTCACAAAGGACAAGGACCATGACACAAAGTCATGCCCGGTAGCTAGATACATTCACAAAGGAAGCTAACTCATCTCTTCCAAGGCCAATCTGGAAAAGGGTAAAGAAGGGGGCAAAACAATGGTCAACATTATAATGGACTTGGCTTTGCCATTATAATCTTTCCCATCGCCCGATGCAACAAATATGCCAGCTGGGCTTCCAAATAAATGCTAAGTAATAATAATTTAGCATGGATAAACAACTTAAGGTTCCAAAGTAGGGAACCAATCCAATTAAATCACCACAAAGGTAAACCAATATAAACAGCACATCAAAGATGCCCAACATTCCCAAAACGGTACTTAAATAAATTTCATAACACGTTTATTCAAAAAAGAATCAATTCCACTTAAATAAGTGTTCCACGGTGTTATTTTAAGTTAATTAGAAGAAATAAACCTCAACTAGTTAAGCCTTAAGCCTTAGACCAAGCAAAAAGGGCAAAAACCCAAACAGGCGGGCGGGCGGACGCCTGGGCATAGGCAGGCGCGCGCTTGTTTCAACAGAAGGTTTGGGTCGCTGGAAAAGGGGGTGCAGGCGGGCGCCTGGGTCAAGGCGGGCGGGCGCCTGGTCTGCGGGCTGGGAGAAATTCCCAGCTGGGTTCATCAAAAAGCCTTACCATTTTCACCATTCTCTTAATCAAACACAACCAATAAGATCCTCAAGGTACCCAAACCATAACTAACCAACAAGGGGACCTTAACAACAACATTTATTAACCAAAACCAAGAATCAAATCCAACATTCACAAAACCACCATTTTTGACCAAAACTCAAATAAAATCCAAATAAATTCTAAACTCAACCAAACTCCAAATATAACACATCAAGCATTATCTAAACATGATATGAACATTTTAGCATCAAAATGGGGGAAAAGTAACTTACTTGAAAATTCTCAAGATGACGGAATTCAATTCTTTTTGGTTCTACGCGATCCTATCGACGATCTAAACACATTTCACGTTTTAAGAAATGAGAGATTATGAGGGGAAGAGGAAGATAATGAAGAGAGAAGATAGAGAAGAAAAACTTACCACAAATGGAGGAGAGAGAGAGAGAGAGTTGCTGGGAGGAGGAAGATGAGTGAGGGAGAAGAGTAGGGAGGTGAGGGAAGTAGGGGGAAATAATTCAAAATGTTACACTCAGGCCCCTTCCCATTCTACTAACGCAAATACTTACACTCCCTACTAACAATTAAGACCCAATAATACCACACTAACCCAAATAACCCAAATAAAATTGCTAGGCGTAAATATTATGAAACATAAAATGCACACATAAATATTTAAATAAATCATAATTTAAATAAATAAACAAGCAAATAAATAAATAATGATTATTTATTACTAAAAAAAATAGAGCCTAGATTTCGGGTCGTGACAATGAGCATATCTAAAATAGCGTGATAAATCAATGATAACATTTGAAAAAAAATAAAAATTTAATGATTATATTTGAAAATGACCAAATATCCAGTGACTAAAATGTAGGTACACCTACAAACTACCAAAATATGATTTTACATTATTAAAAACATTATCGATTGTAACAAATTTTATAACCTTATAAAAAATAAAATTGCCTTATTTTTGTTAAACATTCTTTTAAGGCTGTAAGAAGAGAAGATTGATCGGTGTTTGAGAGCAATCGCAATAATGAACATAACTTTCGCTCACCATTTAAGGGGCGAATTGCATTTTAGGCCCCAAAGTGTAGGGGGTGTTCTCAATTCAAGTCTTATATTAACAAAATTGCAGTATAGGTACTCAAAGTTGTCATTTTTTGTCAAGTTAGAATTTTTAACTAGTTTTGTTAGAAAAACTCGTTGAAAGATAACGTGTGAGTCACATTTCATGTAACGGAGGACGTTCTTGAACAAAAATTCTCTCATTGTTGTTTTAATCCAAATCCAATGAAAATGAATAGCCAAAATATAAAATACTAACTACGTCAGATATATTATTTTTATTATAAAAAAATTTTAAAATGCGAAAAAAGAATAGGAAAAAGTATTTAACTGCAATTTATATTGTCTTTTTTTTCCTTTGATAAAAAGTAAAGTGTGACTTTTTTTTCTCTTTCAATTTTTTATCCTGTTTTCTTCAAATCTTAATTAAATTTCCTCTTTTTCTCATTATCAAAACAAATTAAGTTTTATTTATTTGATATAAGAAACTAAGAAACTTCAAATCTTAATTAACTTTCCTCTTTAAAATATAAGGAACTTCAATTTTATTTAATCCTTTAAATTTAATAATTACTTTTTATTTAATTGATATAAGAAACTGAGAAAAATTAAGATTTGAAGAAAAAACAGTATAAAAAACTAAAAAGAAAAAAAAAACACACTTCATTTTTTATTAAAAGGAAAAAATACTAATATAAATTGTAGTACAATATTTTTTCCAATTCTTTTTTCGCATATTTAAATTTTAATATAATAAAAAAATAGAGATAATTAGTATTTTGTATTTTGGCTATTCATTTTCATTGGATTTAGATTAAAACAACAATGAAAGATTTTTTGTTCAACAACATCCTCCGTTACATGACATGTGACTTGCACGTTATCTTTTAACGAGTTTTTCTAACAAAACTAGTTAACAACCCTAACTTGATAAAAATGGCAACTTTGATGCCTATACTGTAATTTTGTTAGTATAGGACCTGACTTGAGAGCACCCCCCAAACTTTGGAGCCTAAAATGCAATTAACCCCAATTTGAGCAAATTTTGTTCATGCGAACTTGCATATTGTAGTCAGTGTCCTAAAAGACGTTCGTCTAAGCCCCGCCTAGGCGCTAGACGCTCATGAAACGCCTAAATCTCGGCGATGATATTATAACTATTTTGAATTCTCGGCCCCGCCTGAGTTCCGTCTAGACCCCGCCTAGGCGCTAGGGGTGTTCACGGTCCGGTCCGGTCCGTTTTTTATTAAAATTTTACAAAACCGAAACCAGACTAATTATACGGTTCTACAAAAAATTAGAACCAGAACCAGACCAATACATTACAAAACCGATATCCTTGGTCCGGTCCTATTGGTCCGGTTCTAAGGGTGTGCTCTAGGGTTGTTGCTACTTAAATAGTAGGCCATACAAACAAGCTCTGTTTCATAAAAAATACAATAAAAATACAAACAAGCTGAAAGTCTATGATTCTCGCTTAACTTAATACAGACAGCCTTAAATCAAATATTAATTATTCCAAAAGTTCATCCAATTCAAAAGTAGTCAAAATCATAATTGTTGGCAAATGACTTGAACTCTTGCATCAAAATTACTAGTTGGTAAAAAAGCAGTCCATGTCCTCCATTGTCATGTCCTGCATAATCAAAGAAAAAAGTAAAAAGACTGGTTACAAAAAAATAATATATAATTAACAGGTTATAGAGCAACTTCAAAGTTCAAACATTAACAGATTACCTGAAAGAGAAAAGATGAAACAACAATCTTACACCACCCAACTGCAGCACCCCTGTTCAGGAAAAAAAATCATGCTTAAAGTACCTTCTTCTACAACATTACAACAGCAGTATGAATATGTTCATTATGAAGCAAGAAGTATGAATATATATTCAAACAGGTTACTTCAAAAATTCTGAATGTGGTTAATTGAACTACTCAAACTAAATAAAAATTGTAATAAAGAATTATAGATACTGTACTAAATAATAATATATCTATATTATTTATATATGTTACGATTGGTCCGGTCCGGTCCAGAACCGTAATTTTTTTATCAAAACCGGAACCGAACCAATTAATCGATTTTATAGAAATTTGGAACCAAAACCAGACCAACACTATTAAACCGGTCCGGTTTTTATTGGTCCCGTCCGGTTCTATTGGTCTGGTCCGGTTCTATTTTTTTCTGCACAACCCTACTAGGCGCTAGGCGCTGCTGCGGCGCCTAGCGACCGTCTAACGTTTTTTAGAACCTTGATTGTAGTGATAGACCCAATAGTCCACTACTACATTTAGCGAATTTCATTCATTCAAATTTAATTTATGTGTTGAGACCACGACCACCACCACCAGTCTCCACATTAGTATGATATTGTCCGCTTTGGGCCAAGTCCGGACGGATTTGTTTTTGGGCATCTCCCAAAAGGCCTCATACTAATGAAGTGGGTGGGTGCTCTTATATACCTGACAATTATTTCATCAATTGCCAATGTGTGACTTTGGGTTGCACCCCAATAATCCTCCCCTCAAACCAAGGACCACAGGGCTATGGCTTGCAGTGTTTCCTTTGACCCATATCCAGCGAAAGCTTGTACCAACCGCCCGCGGAACACCACCGCCCTCGATTGCAAGACTCGATTCGCAAATGTCACACAAGGGAACCCCACCCTATAAAGCGCACACATGGTCCACCCGGTTGGGCCCATCCGAACCATGGCTCTGATACCAGTTGTTGTGGAATAGACCCTCCAAACCAAACATATCGCAAGAATATAATGTGCAAAAACAGTAAAGAGACATAAATAATTGTTTACCCAGTTCGTCAATATTTTTAACTACGTCTAGGGGCACTACCAAACCAGGATATTGCACTATAATATGTAAATTTAGAGTTACAATGAGTTATGGGGCGGAACCCTGCTTATATACACAAACTAGAATAAGTCCAAACCCTAGACGGAGAAGGAATCCCGAAATCTTCACACAAAAACGACCTGGGCCAGATCTGCCCCGACACGCGGGCGAGCGCACGGTCCAAAACTCCGAAAAGGCCAAGGCTTACTGCTCAAGCGGGTGAGTGCCTACCCTCTACGTGGGCGAGCGCCCGATCCACCAGCCTTCCTGACGCGAATTTCTTCCTTTGCTCTGATCGCTAGTTCCCGGTTGGTCCTCTATTCCAACAATCTCCCACCTAGAGATCAACCACATATAAGCCCCGTATCCGTCTTCAACTCATCCTTAGTGCTTTCCTAGTGCTCACCTCGATCATGGTAGTGCCGTCCTCCTCCTCTATTCTTTAAGCCCCGTTGAAGCTATGCATAGCTTCAACTTCTCCTTGCTTGAGAAACATAGAGCCTTAGCCGATCTACACTCTCTATGAGATCCGCGCAGCGGAATATCCGGTCCTGGAGTATGTAGTTCATCTTCAGTGACCCCTTGATCTTGGTCATCATGAACCGTCCTGCTCCCACCCGAGTTTGGAATATTCATGCTAATCTCATTCGCAGAACATTATTCCTTGAACTCCCCGAGCTTATACTCCCCACCATTATCAAACCTCAAGCTTTTGACCTTGAGTCCTGTCTGTGTTTCTACCAAGGCCTTCCACTTCTTAAACACCCTGAAAGATTAATCTTTCCCATTTAAGAAGTAAATCCAGACCTTCCTTGTAGAATCATCAATGAATGACATGTAATATGACGCACCACCTTGAGAAGTTACCGAGGCCGGTCCCCACAAATCCGTGTGAACCAATTTTAACTTTGCTTCCCTCAAAGTCCTACCTGTGTAAGAACTTAGCGAGCGGTCATGCTTAGCTTAGTTCACGTTTACTTTCTTTTGTGCTTCACATCATTCTTGCATGTCATTTAGGTAGCATATCTATTTGTTACTATTTGACGTGTTTATGATTTAGGTGTATCATTTAGTACATTTTATATAACTTTAAATATGCGAAATAGCACAAAAAAGATAGAATTCAATCAATCTCGGAATTATTCGCAGCTCGACTAGTCTGCACTAAAACGGGCATAACTTAGTGTAGAAAATTCGGATTGACGAACCGAAAAGTGTGTTATGAACTATACACAAAAGGATTTCCATAGAAACCTTATATGTTCAATTTGGTTCAGTAAATAATTCCAGGTAGTCCAGTTGACATAGCTGATTTTTCAGCCAATGAAAGTTGAGTTTGAATATGTTAACTACTTTGACCAACCAATAGCCTTGGACATTTACCTTAGTGTCACGTGGCCTTCAAAAGCCTCAAGTATTAAGTTTGGACTGAGGAAAAATTATACTCCATAGTAACGATCTAGACCAAGACCAAGTACACATATAATATGTTGGGACATGGCTTGCAACATAAGTCATTTAGACTTCCATTCATAAAATTATGATTATAATGTTAATTATAAAGTATAGTTTATAATGAAATGTGTAGAATTCCTGGATATCTAATTACCTAATTGTGATGGGCAAAAGGGTAATATAATATCACTTATCTTGAAAGGGTGTGGTCCCTAAGTGAAATGTCACCAAGTCTCCTATATAAAGGGTGTTCCATCAACCCTTAGAGACTTAATGAATTCTTGCTTTCCTCATCTAAATTTATCTTTATATTGTTAGAAGACTTTGAGAGAATAAAGAGACATTATCACTTAGAAGAGCACTCTCCCTATTTTGTTCTTCTTCTTGTTCTTCATTCCTCCCTACAACATTCATATGGATTCAACAGGTAATTGTTCTTAATCGCTTCCGCTTCATCTTCTTTCTCAATCTTATTCTGAAATGAGTGTGGCATTCAGGGATATAAAGAATTGTTCCAACAATTGGTATCAGAGCCCCGTTCATTTTGGTTTAAGTTTGGGTTCTTCTTTGGGAAAGTTTTGTACTTTCAATTTGATTCATTTTCCCTGTTGAATCATTAAGTTTTAATGTTGATTAGGGACTCTAATTCGTTCATAGAGTACTGATAATCATCATTTAAAATTCAGAAAATGGTTTGAAAGTGTTTTGTTCATTAAATCAAAATGATTCAAGTTAGACTATCCCTTCATAACATGGTTTTATGTTTTAAGTACATACCATGTGGATCTACTTACTTGATTCCATTAATTTTAAAAGCTAGATTATCCTAAATAACATGATTTTATGTTTTAAGTACATACCATGTGGATCTACTTGTTATTCATGCCTTTTGGGACAAAATATGGAAAAAGTGCAGCAAAAATGTATGAAACGGTGGCTTTAGCCCGGTCGGGTATTATGTTCCGCCCGGTCGGGTCTTATGTTCTGCCCGGTCGGACCTCAAGAAAACACCCGGTTGGACTAAATGTCTTTTCCCGGGCGGGTCTTTGGTTCCGCCCGGTCGGGCATTGTATGTTGCCCGGTCGGGTATTACGCATTGCCCGGTAGCGCATATTCAATATTCACAGGATTTTTGCCTTTTTCAAGATGTTGCACAATTTTGTTTTCCCTTTTGAACAAAACCATAATTATTTTCAAATCTTAAAGTTTTTGATTAATTATATGATTTGACAATTTTATTCATTGTTTAAATAATATTGTCGCCTAAGTGATTTACGTTATTTAAACCCTAAAATTGTAAAGTGTTGGATGTTTGAGTTGATATGTGAATGACTTGAATTTTCCAAAGAAGATCTTGACATTTGACTAAACTTGGGCATTCATGTGGTAACAAGTAAAATGAACATTATGTTATTTTCTTAGATGCTTATGTCGGCCCAAAGGAAGATTAAGTATTTATTAAAATATAAGTTCAAATTACTTGTTACATAAGGCAACCATTTATGAGTCAACTCGCAATCCAAAGATTAGTTTTGATGTCATGTTGATTGTCTTGTTGATTTATTTCGTTGATATAATTAATCATTTTTCATTATGTAGTATCTTATACTCCCTCCGTCCCACTAGAAGTGAGACTTCATTCCTTTTTGGGCCGTCCCACTTAAAGCGAGACTACCAAAATAGAAATGTTTTAATATACTTATATTCATCATTCCCCACTATTTAACCCCACTCATTCTCTCTCTTCATTTTCCACCACTCATTTTATTCAACCAACACCACTATTTACCCCACTCATTCTCTCTCTTCATTTTCTACCACATATATATCACTTTATCTTAAATATCGTGCCAACTCCTCTAGTCTCACTCTCAATGGGACGGAGGGAGTACATGTTTTGTATTCATTCTTGTTCTCGAAATTCCAACAGATTTACTTATAGCTTCATCCGTGATTACTGCTATGAGTACCTTACCGATGCTTAATGGGACTGATTTTAAAACTTGGAAAAATAAATTGATGATGATCTTAGGCTATATGGACATAGATCATGCATTAAGGGAACCGTTTCCTCTTCCTCTCTCTAATGAAAGCACTCAAGAAGATTGCTTAAATGAGGAGAAGTGAAAACGCTCCAATCGTGTGAGCCTAATGATCATGAATATAGTTGTCCCGGAGACCATTTTGACCGGTATCTGCAAGGATATTGATGCTAAAACATTCCTTGATATGCTTGAGGAACGTTTAGCATCTACCTCTTCTCATGGGACAAAGAGAAAAGGGAAGGATGCTGCGGTTGCAAGAAATAAGAAGCGTAATGGATCATCTAATGATCATGAAGAATGCTTCTTTTGCAAGGACCTCAATCACATGAAGTACGACTGCCCTAAGTATCACGCTTGGCGTGCTAAGAAAGATATGTCATTTGGTCTTTGTTTGTGATAAAGGGTAATTTGGTTTCATTTCCTACATATACATAGTGGTTGAATATTGGAACGACAACTCACATAAAGGAAGTTTATGTAGGATTGCCTGAAATACCGAAGTCCTGGAGAAGATGAAGGATTCATCTATATGGAAGCCGGGATCCGGTTGAAGTGCAAGGCATCGGGGATTTTTGTTATTGTTAAAGTACTTAGTAATATTTGTATAAATACTACATTTGTTGTACCGTCATTTAGACGGAATTTGATATTTATCACACTATTAAACAAAGAAGGTTATTTTGTTCAATTTTATAAATGTGATTTTTATTTTTATTCTAATGTTGATGGTACTAGTACTTTGTCAAGTAGTCTTTATTCACTTGACCTTATTTACACAATAAATGAATCCCATAAATAATGAAACCAAAACTAGAAAGCAAAAGTTATCAAGTAATTTTTTAAGGCATAGGCGTTTGGGTCATATTTCCAAGAGGAAAATTGATAAGCTTATGTTAAAGGAAATCTTGAACAAACTTGATATTTCGAAAAATACTTTTGCATTAAATGCCTTAAAGGAAATTTACAAACATTAAAAGAATATGTATTCTCGAGAGCATCATGTGTCTCAAAGAACTAATACATTCGGATATTTGTGGGCCATTCATTAATCCTTCGTGGAAAGGTCAACAATAGCTATTATGTTTATAAATGAGTACTCTCAATATGGATACATTTATTACTTCATGCAAAGACTCACGTTATGGACGTTTTCAAGTCTTATAAGGACAGTTGGAAATCAACTTTGAAGACTATTAAGAACATTAGGTCCAAGCATGATAGTGTATACATGGTTGAAATGGTTGTTAAAGGGAACAACGTCCAGGTCCGTTTTACTCGCTATTTTGAAGAGTGTGGGATTGTCTCCATCTACATTAAGCCGGGTACGCCTAGCATAAATGATGTAACAAGAGACATAATGAAATCCTTGAGAATATGGTAAAAGGTATGTTTTTGTACTTCTTTTACCTCACTCATTATGAGCGATACAGTAAAACCACAGCTCTTATTCTCATTAAAGCTCCCTCTAAAGCTACTAATATAAACCCTTTTTTGATTTTTGGGACAAATAAGGAACACATCCTTAAATCATCTTCATTTATGGGGTTGTCTAGCATAAGGGTAGATCTTATAAGTTTACTAAAGGCAAGTTGGACATAAGATTGTTAGTAGTTATTCATGGGGTAAGCCGAGAGATCTAGGGGATATATATATTTTTCAACCCGAAAATTAGAACATTTTGAAAGACGAGAAAAGCTAGGTTCTTTGAGGATGTTGAATTTAGTGGGAGATTAGGTGTAATATTTTGAATTTGGAAAAGAAGAGGCATCCATTTCTTCACCTCTTCCATAAAGTTCCAATTGGATTTCAAATTTTATACTTGATATTCAAGAAGAACATATAATTCAAAATAAATATGGGTTCCCTATAAATATTGAACAACATGAAAATGATGATCATAAGAAGGAAATTCAACAACCTCAAAATTAGGAAGAACCAAGTGCCCTTAAAGAGATACAATTGAGTAAGAAGGATTGCAATACCGGATAATTATGACATGTATCTTACCGAAAAATAAAGGACACATAGGTTTAGTGAGAGATGAGCCATTCATCTACCATAAAGCCATTAATGGTCCTAATTCTCATAAATAGATTAATACCATATATAAAGAGTTGAAATCTTTGAAAGATAACAACTTTTGGGATCTTTTACATTACCTAAAGATGTGAAACCTATAAATGGGTCTCTAAGACTTAAAAGGATTTACAAAAGTAATGTTGAAAGATATAAAGACCCATCTAGTTGCTAAAGAATTTTCAACTCATAAGAAAGACATTAATTATCAAGAAAGAAACATTTCCCGGTATCTTCTAAAAACTCTTTTAAAATCATTATGGCACTAGTAGCAATTTGTGTCTTAAGCTTCATCAAATGGATATTAAGAGAGCTTTTCTTAATGGAGACATTGAGGAAACTATCTATATGGAGAAATTCATTTATGACTTAAGCAAACTTCTCATTAATGGTATTTAAAGATTAATCAAGTTATTCTTTCATTTGGTTTTGAAATGAATCTTGATAAATATTGTGTATACCATAAGTTCAGTGGGAGTAAAATATTATAATTTTGGTCTTATATGTGGGTAATATTTGCTTGCTAGTAATGTTTTAAACCTTAATAAGGAAACTAAGAAATTTCTTTGGAATGAAAATTCTTGGTGAGGCATCTTTTTGTATTAGGAATCCAAGTTCACTGTGAGTATTTGTAAGTACCCCAATCTGAAACCGACCTATCTTAGAGGTAGCCTTAGCACTGTTTCAGGGATAAGCTGATAGGCTAGGACCTCCCTAGGATAAGCTATAAATTCCAGGACTACTCTGGTATAAAATTGAAAAAATCCAGAAGCTCGCCAGGCTGAGCCGTACGGATGATTTGGGAACTAGTGGTTTGGGCGCCCTCAGTCCCTATAAATAGAACCCCTTGCTGATCATTTCAGGGGGGTAGAAATACACATTAGGGAGGTCACTCTGCTGGAATTACCACAGAGTAGGAGTAGAGTGATCACAAACCAAAAAAAGAGAGAAGAAAGGAAGATTGGCCATAACCATCATAGGTAAAGCCACCTCCCCCTCCTTTGTCTTCATCTTACTCCTATTTTGTTTCTTATATCTTGGTTATACATGTATTTATTCTTCATTCATGCAAAGACTTGTCCATTTCAAGCACCTTTTGTTTCTTGCAAGACTTGTCCATTATCAAGCACTATATATCTATCTATTACATTACTATCTTGTCCAAGCTATGAGAAGTTCAAAGGTGCCCTCCATACCTTGTATGGAAGAGGTTCTAAACCTAGACACTCATAGACTTGTTGATTGTCATTTACATTCCTTATTCATTTAAATGTTATGCTTGTTTGGCCATGATAATCATGAGGGGGGTGGAACCTTAGCGTCCATCATTTTCCTCTTTGGTTTAGCCTCAAAATCCCACTTTTGGGTCATAAAGATTCAATCTTTATGTGTTATTTTGACTATTGGAAGGATTTTAAGTCATAAAGATGTCATCTTGGTGATAAAGTTCCAATCTTTATTCACCAAATGACCAACTTTGGTCCAAAGGGGACATTCATCAACTTTCTTGATTTTCTCCTATGATTGCTCATGATCACACCCAAATACTTGTTTTGGGGAACCAAGTGATGATCATTTAGCATAGGAATGATGTTATAAAACTTGTAAAATGATTTCTTGCAAACTGGGATCAAAAACAGTTTGTCCAGCTTCAGACAAAATGCCCTGTTTCTGTTCTGAACTGGACTGTTCTTGAGCAAACTGTAAAACCCCAGAATTGCCTCCTCCAGCCGTACGGCTACTTTAGGTAGGGGGCAAAATTGCCTGTTTTGCCCTCTGACCTTTATCTTATCACTCAAGGCCCCTTTTTCAGCCGAGTTTTCTCGAATAAAATCAACGACAGAATTTTTCCGTTAAATACACACACACACACATATGCACATTTTAACTAACTTAGGGAGACTCGGCTTTGTCCGAGGCAACTTGAGAGGACATAAAAACTCCTCCCAAGTTGTAACCTGACCTCCGAACCTTTGAACTCAAACCTTTGTCATTTTATTGGGTTTAGAATTAACAAAATGTGGCGACTCCGTTAAATTTGACCGGTTCCCGTGTTTGGCGTTTCGCCCCATACTTCCATCGCGTTTCCGCGCGCGCGGGGGGCGGGATCCTTACAGTGGCGACTCCGCTGGGGATTAGAGTGCTTTCGGACTTCTTTCTAGAAGGTTCGGGGGCATTCTTGTGTGGGTCAAACTCCCGTTCCCGTTAGTTGACTTCTTGCATATTTGTGTGTGTTTGCTGTTTCTGTTTGAACTGTTTTGAGTACATACGTTCTGGAAACACAATAAACTGGGGCTTGATGATCAGAAGTTGGAGAAACTAAGAAAAATCTTCACCCTCTTGCTTTAGCCGTACGGCTACTTTGGGTAGGGGCCAGAATGTTGCCAATTAACAGTTTAGTGCAGGGCTGCAACATTCTGGGTGCCCATCTGCTTCTACTTGTCCAAGTTCCAAATTTACAGTCTTACTTGTGCACATTACCTTCATTATTTTGGCCAAAACTTGGTTTTAAAAGGTAATAAAACTCGGTTATGCATGATCTTTTGTCAATAAAATGGTCTCCAATACCTCGTCGTGCATAACCATTTTTTGTAAGGGTTTTCTTGAGTCTTCTCGTTGTGCACAAATTGCTTTGTACAAAAGGGTTTCAATGTAAAATATTTCTTTTGCAAAAGTTTGATTCAAAATTCTTTGTTGTGCACAACTTGGTACATATACAACTTTTGGTCTTTGTCTGCTTATATTCCTTGATTTGTTGTGTATAGATTGCTCAATCCATGCTTGTTTATACTTGTTCATATCTTGCTTATGCCATGCTCATGATATCGAAAAACGAATTGAAAATCTCTCTTTTTACTCAAAAAAGGAGCATAGAATGACTTCACACCACGCGCACTCGACCGTGCACGTTCCAAATACCCTTTAAACCCGGGGTGGATGCCACGGTGCAGCTCGTTGGGCGCTCTTGTTCCCTTCGATGCGCGCATGGGTCCATCCCACCTTCCCTTCCGAACCGAGTCAACCACACTTGTCCGTGACACACAAATACCGTGACTATGGTTGGTTTTTGGTCTAGTTCACGTTACCACATCCTTGATACGTGCTCAAAGCTAATTGTGGCCAAATTAATGCCCGAGTTGTGACTCCCTGATGAAATGCAAGCGTGGCCTAACCAGCCTCCAACTCGTGTGTTAGTGACGACCGCAATTAGCAAGGGCCATATACTAAGGATAGGGTGACACTGTGTCGTTAAGCCCTAATGAACGAGTTATTTTAATCATCCTTAAGCCCGTGGTCAAGGATCGAGACGCCTCATTCAAAATGAGGTCATGACGGAATGTCGGTGGAGCCTTCGGTGTAGCCTTCGGGAAAAGTCTCGATTCCGACTGGGGCTTAACCATGATTAGGATGACCCGCATGTTGGGAACCTTACGATGCACTAGACCCTAGGTTCACTTCTTTTGATCGGTGGAAGCCGCGTGCCCTATAGGACCCTCGCCCGGGATAGTCCGTCCTTGGGAGCGTGCAATACAGGTGAAAAACGAGGGGTCTATAGGCGTAGTGATGGCCTCCACTGATCCAGGATTTAGAATAGTTGCGAAAAAGAAGAGCGATCTTTTCCAACCAGTTAGGAATAAATCAGTTTTAAGTAAACGTGAACATAATTAATCAATAATAATAAACTTTCATGTTGCATGAGCCTAAAGCCTGTCTGCCCCTAAACACCGACCCGAGTCTATACCTGAGTTTGAAATAAACCTCCTTCTCCGCAGCGCATAAAAAATGGGTCAGAGTTCCGGGTCATCGCCTGATTAGTGCCGAGTCGGACAGTTCATCGACACCTTCATTGAGGTTTTTCCAAATGACTAGCCCGGCAGGAAGTAGTAGTGGGGGTGACAATGCCACAGATCCGAACGGTCTTAGCAGGGAAGAGTTGGTACAGGTTTTAGAGGCCGCCAGGGCCCGGGAAGAGAATGACAGAAAACGCCTCGAGGATATGCAGAACAGGGTTACGGAGATCATGAGACAGAAAGGGGTAGCCATTGTGTTTGAAATGACGGAGGCTTTGTGGAAATCACTGACGAAGAAGGAATTGAGAATGTGCCGCCTCAAGGGTACAGTTGGGTCCCGCCCCCTCAAACTTACCCAAATGTGGGGACCTCACGTCCCACATCCCAAACCGCCACTCATCAAAATGTGCCCATCACTCATGTTCCCCTTGTCCCACCGGGTGTCGCTTCCATGTACCCACTGGGATTCAATCTATGTGACACGGTCCCAAACAGTCAAGCACTCTTGGCCCCATCTACTGCCGGCTTGCCACCTCCGGCCCTGCCAACCATCTCTAGAGAAGTACCTTACCCACTCTACTACCCGATGGCCCAAACATCCAAAACTACCCCACCATATATCCCAACAAGCAACCTGGCGCCAGGGTATGTCTACACCCACTTGCCACCTACAAATCCTCCTCCGATAGTTCCCTCCACCACTTCACCTCCCAACGCAGTGCCATTGACAAGTCAAATCATGGGATCCGTCAACTCCAACCCCCATGTGGACCCTCAAGTGGGATGGATAGTTGAGAAGCTGAAACAAATGGAGGAAATGTTCGAGGGAATGAACGAGAAGAAGTTCACCTCGGGAGTCACGGACCCCGATAAGGTCGTCCCCCTCCCTCATCGATTCAAAATGCCGGAAATTGACAAATTTGACGGGACCGCCTGTCCCCAGACTCACCTCAACGCCTACACCTTGGCAATGAGGGCGAAGGGTTGCACCGTGCAGCAAATGGCTGATCACTTTCCGTTGTCCTTAAGGGGAAATGCACTCAAATGGTTCTTCAACTTAAAGGATGAGTCTCGAACCACATGGGACCGGATTAAGAAAGCATTCCTCACCAAGTACCGTTCTAACTTGGAGTGGGAAACCAATCGCACCGATTTGCAAAGCACACTACAAAAGACCGAAGAGCCGATCAGTGAGTTTTACAAAAGATGGAACTACAAATTGGGAGAAATTTCCAATCCTCCCACCGAGGATGAACAGTTGGATATATTTCAGTCATGCTTGAAACCCCAACTGCGAGCTTTGATCAGCCATCACTTCTACCCCAATCTCCGAGCCATGGTAACTGCATGATCCAAATTTGAGAAGGCTCTCAATGAACAGTCTCCGGCCCAAAATAGCGGAAACTCCTATAGGTACCGCCCTCCGACCACCGGTAAAGGGAAAGAAACCCTGGGAACGGTTAACAGCATCCAAGAAGGAAGCTCAAGGCAAGCCTCTCAAAAGGGTGGGACTGCAGAAAGGCGTCAGTATGTAAGGTTTGAGGATTTCGGAATAAGTAAGGTGTTCGAAGGGTTAGTCAAGCAAGGCCTTGTAAAACCTTTGGTCAACTATCAGCCAAGGAATCCCGAGAAACCCTTTGACCAAAACAAAAGATGCGCCTTCCACATTTATCATGCCACAATACCGATGATTGCTCCATAATAAAACGCATCATCCTCGACCTTGTGAATACCCCTTTCCGATGAAGCGACGCATGGGAAGTATCTTGTGATTATTTTTATTTACAAAGGGAATATTCTTAACGACATTAAAATTATGAGAGTCGCCACGCCGTTTTAATTAAAGCCAAAACGTTGAAAAAAGCATTTTTAATGGGTTCGGGGGTCAAATTACAACAAGAGAAGAATATTGAACGTTATCACTCCTATTGCCCGAATTGATCGGTCTTTCTATCATGATGAATGTGTTAGTAGTGTGTTAGTGATTTAGACCGGATCCGAAGATTGCCTACGTTCCTCTCAATGTGAGAAGCTCAGGTCAGCGTAGTTCGCAGAGAATTAGAATAGGCAGAAAAATCGGGATCATGCATAATGAGGGGGGAATTACCTAAAGATTAAGGTTTAGAAGTAGTTCCTAGATCATCCTCGGGTTGATGAACCCTCGATCATCATCGGCTATGAAATAACATGTAATTATGAAGATCGCAACCCTAAATATAGCATAAATAAGGTTTTAATCTATGAACACGAAGAACATGCGAAGAACATATATGAACATGCAAAGCTCATGAAGAAACTATGAATAAACATGCAAGAACATGAATATTAAAGATCTACATTAGAAATAATGCAAGAACGTGAAGAAATAAGTTAGAAAACCTACCTATGTTGGCAAGAAATAAACCTTGATCTTCTTGGAGGTTTGAATGCTAATTAGAGAGCAAAATTGTGTTTAAGAACTCTCAAATTCGGATCTAGAGCTCTCAAAATCGGACCCTTAAACCAATAGCATGGAGTTGGTTTATATAGTAAACTGAGGGGAAGATCTGATGGTCCAGATCATCCGGCGCAAGGTTGGCCGCCTGGCCATTGTTGAAGCCGGTTACAAGAGTGGCCGCGTGGCCAAGATCAACGCGGAGCAATGTTGGCCGCGTGGCCAAGGCTGCCGGCTGACTTGATTCTTAAGCTAGGGTTTCTGCATGGTTTTAAGGAAACCATTTATTACCTAATTTGATAGATTTTGCCATAATTTGAGATATTTTTGGAATCCGGGACAAGTCTTTGCAAGCTTTCTAATTCCTATAAAGTCCTTGTATTTTTGGGAAAGTCCTAATAAACTCATTTTCAGGTCGGGTACTAACAGTAGCCCCTCGGCGACGCTTCTTGCAAGGCAATGTGGGGTCGACGATAAAAGAAGGATCCGTCTGAAACATGAGTTTCAAAACAGAGGAAAGGTAAGGGAACGGCTGGACCTTGACAGGCGACCTACGTATCCGCGGGGGAATCAAGCCAAACGTAGTTCAAATCTGATGGGAAATTGGGAATAACTGTCCACTTGTGGGGAGCAACATCTTCTGCTGGGGAAAATGCACCTGCTGGGGATGAGAGATGACCGCGTTGGTCAGGTGGCTGAACCTTTTCAGGTTTCCTACGTATCCTCCGAGGAATCAAGCCGGTCGTAGTTCAGAGATCTACTGGGGATAAAACGAGATATCGGACTCCTGCTAGGGATAATAAACCTACGGGCACTATCCTGTACGAAGCACGAATCATTCGTAAGCAATGAAGTTATTTGGGAAAATTAAAGACTACATTGTCTAAATAGTCCCAAGTTGGAATGGTAAACGCAATTAGGATCGCCAGGGTTCCTGCCGATCGCGCTAAAGTAATAGATGTCGGATCTCTCGCGAACAGAAAACGCCGAGGCTTCTGCCAACCACGATCGATTCTAGGATGCGTATGTTATAGAGGCGCCGAAGTCTCTACAACCACACGAATCTTAATAATAGATGCTGGATCTCTCGCAAACAGAAACGCCGAGGCTTCTGCCAATTACGATTGATAAAGGATGGTATGTCATAGAGGCGCCGAAGTCCCTACAATCATACGAATCCTAATAATAGATGCTGGATCTTTCGCAAATAGAAACGCCGAGGCTTCTGCCAATTACGATTGATCTAGGATACGCATGTCATAGAGACGCCGAAGTCTCTACAATCACGCAAATCCTAAGCAAATATTTGGTAAAGAATGGAAATTTTAAGGGGCTTTCCGTACCCAAAGGTAACGAATATCAGTCAAAGTAGTGCTAAGGGCATTTAAAATGAATTAAAGGGAAAAGATCAAGGGCAAAAATGGAATTTTATCTGAAGGGACAAGGTTGGCCGCGTGGCCAAAGTTACTGAATGGCAATAGTGGCCGCGTGGCCAAGGCCGCTGAGTGGTCAGATCTCCTTCACGCGGATTGCTGATCTGACGGCTGGGGTTGCACGGGCGAAAGTGGCCGCGTGGCCAAGGTAGCTGGCGGGCTGACTCTTGGTCACATCACCAGAAACCTTCCCTCTTCTTCTTCTTTTCTTCTTTCTTCTTCTTCCTTCCTCCATTGACGAGTTAGAGTGAGAAAATTGAGTTTTTAGAGAGAGAAAGCTCAGATTTTGATAATTTCGAAGCCTTCATTTCACACATCTCTTGGAGCTATGGCGGATTGGATCAATGAGGCATTATTTAGAGATTTTCCGGGCCATGGTGGGTATATGATTCCACAACAAGAGCAACAAGGAGAGGGGCACGGTAATGCTCAGGGCGCAGGGAATGTCGGGGCTGATCCAGGAGCGGGCTTTGAAGCGGCGCCCTTGATTCCACGGGGCGGTTTGAGACCACGAGCCGCGACTCGGAATTATCGCGATAATCTGTTGCGGTCCACGTTCGACCAAGATTACGATTTTTACATCGACTCTGAGCGTCATTGGTCGATGGGGCTTCCGGAGACGCGAGAGGTAAATTTCGAATTTTCATTCCTCTCCTTCTCGCACATTTGTATGTTTTATGCACATAATATGAAATGCTAGAATAATGGAATGTTAAAATTTAAATTGCTGGAATTGTAAATTGCTAGAATGGTAGCATACCTGTGCTGTGTTTACCTGCAGAGGATCAAGGCTCGTGGGTCCACAGTGACTGTGGGCAAACTGTGGGCGTCCCTGCCGGAGGGACCGGGCGGTTTGCGTGCTCGGATCGAGGCTATGGGCTTTGGCCCATTCTTTGACAGTGTCCGCATGGTCGGGGCTACCCTGAAGGTGGCAGCGGTGATAGAGGTGTGCCGGGAGTTCTGGTGGGATACCACCCATACTTTCCACTTTAGTTGGGGAGAGATTACCATCACGCCGACGGATTTCGCGGCCATCACAGGGTTGAGGTTTACCGGTACCCCTTTGCCTTTTGATGAGAGCTTGGCGGAGCGGCGGGACTATAGACAGGCTCTGCTGGGAGTCGACACCGACCTGGGAGGAGGTGTCAAGGGTTATGGAGTGGAGGCCGGGAAGGTGAATCGCTTGGTGGAGGTGGCGATTGAGGCCTTTAGTAGGGGGAATATGATTTGGATTGCTTGGTCCGGCTGTTCTTATGGTACAGCTTTTCGGAGATTTTGTTTCCCAGTGGGGCTACTGTCTGCCGGTACTCACTGTTAGGGGCTTTTGTGGACTTGGACCTAGTCGGTGGGATTTCTTGGGGTGGAGCCGGTTTGGCTGAGATTTACCGGGCTTTGGACCATTGCTCGAGGGCTAGCTCGTCGGCCTTTGACGGGTTCCAGTTCGCCTTTGAGGTATACTCTCGACTACCCTTCTTTTCACTTGTTGAGATTTCTGTTCTATTTTTTGGTCTGAAATATCTCTCTTATTACATGTACAGGCTTGGGTGTACGAGGTCTTCGGTGTCGCCCCTTTTCAGTTGGTGATGAGTGTTAACAAGGTTGTTCCCATCATGTCGTATTGGTGCAAGGGCCAACAGGGCTCCTTCCCGCAGAAACCGGGACAGGAAGACAGTAGATGCTGCTGATCTGAGGAGGGTGTTCGCGATGTCTGAGCCCATCGGGGTTAGATTTTACCCATGGAGCCCGGCCAATGAGGCTTCGGTGGGTCCCTTTGTAGTGGAGTTGACCGCTTCTAGGGTTCTGCTTGTGGGTCTCACCGGGGAGGCCATGTATCTTGGGGAGAGGGTGGTTCGTCAGCACAGGGCTGGTGCGTTACCGTGGGCTCCTTATGACCCTCCTCGGGATATGCTCCGTCCCGCGAGGTTGGCGACTTTCTTGGCTCCCACTCCGGCAGAGCATTACAGGGGGGTGATGATTATGCCGGCTATGTACGGACGCGGCTGGTCAGTCCACAGGTACGGGCTAGGATGTTGTCTGGAGAGGGGTCGAGCTCGGCCCGTTATGTTGGTCGGAGTCGGCCTTTGGTTGACATGCCCCTTCGCTCGAGTAGCGTGAGAGTGATGAGGGGTGGCCGGGAGGTGGAGCTTAGCTTGGAGCCGACTGATGCAGATCTTGTTGAGGAGACATTCATTCCTCCGCCCGACGCTGGGGTACGGCTTTGTGCTTTATATCAGTCATGTTCGCACACACTTATTTCTTTCTGCCTTGTAATCCTTGCATTGGTTTCCCTCTCAGGTGACTCGGGAGGCATATATCCGTTCAGCTCGGCGGGAGAACGTGTTGATGCGCTTACTGAGGGAGGCGTACCATTCATGTACTTGTCAGAGGGACGACGTTGCGTCACCCCAGCGTCGGGAACGGTCTCCGAATGGTGCGGGCTCTTCTCATATTGGTGGTCGAGCGGTCCGGGGACGGAGTTCGGGTGCCGGTAGCTCTCGGGCTTTAGCGCGGCGTGGAGATACCACGGAGGAAGATTCTGACTAGGCGGGGCCCATCTTTCCATCTTTATTTCCTACACTGTTAGCTAGTAGAGAGCAGAGGGATATGTATGTACAGAACAAATGTATAAAATGCATGTATGTATATAATGCTTTAAAATGCAGTTTTATTGTGGGAGCCTACTTGTGCAAACTAGTTATTTTACAAATGTCCCTAATTTTATACAATGCATGAGCCATGGAAGGGGGCAGGTACGTAGTTGCATGGATCCGTCACGGAGTGGGAAGAAACAAGCTGGATTTCTGCATGGAGCAAAGTTGGCCGCATGGCCATGGCGAGGCATAGAGCAATGTTGGCCGCCTGGCCATGGCAAGATCCGGAGCAAAGTTGGCCGCGTGGCCTAGGACGAAGTTGGCCGCCCGGCCAAGGGCAATATCGGCCGCGGGGCCAGGGGCAATGTTGGCCGCGTGGCCACATCCTGCGCCGCCTCCGGTTTTCCTTTTCCTGGCAAGAGTGGGAGCTGTGCCCTATTTAATGAACCCTTTGCAGCCACAAAAACGTACCAGCAACTTTTTGAGCAGTTTTTTGAGTTCCTTTTTAGCCAATTTTTCTTGCTCTTTGCCATGGATCAAGAGGCTAGGATCACAAGCCTTGAGAAAAAAGTCTTTATAACCTCTTTGGAGAAGTGGGTTGCCAAACTTCCTGGTTCGAGTCGTAGGAAACTTGATGAACGGTATAGGATAAAGTGTCTTTGGTCACTTTTGCACATGAACTCCAATACCCACCTCTTGCAAGCTTGTGGTAAATTTTGGAATGATACCCTCCATGTCTTCAACTTTTCATTCAACGAGATAACACCCACTTATGAAGATATCGCAGCATTATGTGGCTACGAAGGGAAGGGTAAAGTTGCCTTGCCTTTTGACTTCGTTTGCTTGAGGGACAAGTTGGTGACTTTTGGCGTACCCGCGGATGACTTTGATAGGTATGCTAGGGGCGGTTATGTCGACCTTTCTTGGATGCCACAACACTTCATGCATGCAGACGTGACATCTAACTGCTCCTTGGACCATCTTGCACTGTGCTTGTTTAGCTCTATCCTTTTCCCTTCTGAGGTGGGATTTGCCAGTGAAGGATGTTTGGGTATGGTGAACTTGGCTCGTTTGGGTTATGATATTGTACCGGCCATTCTTGGGGAGATGCTCTGTGGGATTCCCCATCTCGCGGCTTATGGTGGGATGCCTTGTGGTAGTGATAGGCTTTTGACCCTGTGGTTGCAAGAGCGGCTTCGAGTGAATAAACCGGCGGCTTCTCTGAAGGTGGCCCCATGGATGCACCGCATTAGAGGCATAGTGGAGCGGTTTGAGGGCATGACTCTCAAAGGTTGGGAAAAGTATTTGGCGGAAATGGTGACTGACGACATTCAGTGGGTGGTGCCCCATTGGCACATTCACTCTGTGAGGGAGAAACAAGTGGGACTTCACATGATCAAAGTTCCGACCCTTTCTGGAACTACTTTTTACTATCCCTCTAGAGTGTTTCGTCAGTATGGTTTGGTGCAGACCATCCCGGAGGGTTGGGACGAGGAGAGAGATGATTTTCCCTTCGGGGTACTTCAGTTGGATGATAGTGCCTCAGTCCTTCTTTCTCAGATGTGGGGCGAGGCCGGCTTTAGTCGTAGGACCTTCCTCACACGCTCTAGCAACACCTTCCTGCCACGCGAGTATTTGGATTGGTATATGGGGAGACTTGGGCATGCGGAGCAGACTCTAGAGATCCTAAGGGGCACTATTTTGGGATCCTGTGCTCCAAGTTCTTCATTGAGGATTAAGGAGGCTGAGGCTTATGAGAGGAGGATGAGTAAGAGCGTGGCTAACGGAGGTGGAGAAGAAGTGGGGGCGTCAAAGAAGAGGAAGGGCGAAGAGGCTCCTAATGGCAAGGCTAAAGGTGTTAGCGAGTTCGAAAGAAGATTTTGTGAGAATCCTAGCAAGAAGAAAGTTCGCCGTGGGCAAAGCAAGAAGAAAGAGACCGAGGGCACAAATGGCACTAAGGAGTAATCCCGAGCGTCTCTCCATGGTCGTTGCAGACACATTAGTTTAATTTAGTTTACTTTTGTTTTAGTTTCAATTTCAGAATAGGTTATTTATTCAAAAAGTATGTCAAGCTTAGACTCATCAAATAAGTGTTAACATGCAATGACTATGGAAATAAAAGTTTTTGCTTTCAGAAAAATACAACTTCTATCTCTATTGCTTTGACAAGATTTGGATGTTTATTCGTTTTTTAGACCGCACCTTTTGAAAGGCTGCCTACGTTCCCTTTTACAAATAGGACTAAGGGGCTCAGGTCACCGTAGTTCACTCCAGTCAGACTAGAATGATTTTAAAGAAAGGGAAGATAGAAGGGGGAATGCTCTAACTTTTGCCTAGACCGCCCTTGCGGGTTTTCGATCTAGCGAGCTTTGTACGCGCCCTTATTTTGCATAGACCGCCCTTTGCGGGTTTTCGGTCTATCGGGCTTCTTTTTGCGTAGTAATAATTTTTTATTTTATTTTATTTATTTATTTTTTTTAAGAGGGGGAGTCTAGTCATAGTAGCGTCTGAGCTTGCTGAGGTTGACTGGTTCCTTGAACGGGTTGCCATCCAAATCTGCCATTCTGACCGCTCCTCCGGAGAAGATCTTCTGTACCACAAACGGCCCTACCCAAGTGGGGGCCCATTTCCCGAGGGGGTTGAATTTGTTGGGTAAGCGTGCTTTGAGCACCAAGTCTCCTTCCTTTATGTCAACAGGCTTGACCTTTTTATTGAAGGCCTTTGTCGTTCTCCTTTGATAGGCCCGGACGTGTTCCATGGCCTTCAATCTGCGTTCGTCTAGTGTTGCCAATTGATCATAGCGACTACGAAGCCATTCTACCTCATTCACTTGGTTCTCGAGCAAGACCCTCAAAGATGGCACCTCCAACTCAATAGGGAGCACTGCCTCCATGCCGTATGTCAAAGCGTAAGGGGTCTCTCCAGTAACGGTGCGGACTGACGTTCTGTACCCCCAAAGTGCTAATGGTAACTTCTCGGGCCAATCCCGTCCTTGCGAAGCCATCTTGCGAATTATCTGCTCTATCGTCTTGTTGGCCGCCTCAACCGCGCCGTTAGTCTGCGGATAGTATGGGGAAGATTTCTTTCGTTCGATCTTGAATTCTACAAGCAAGCGAGCACACTCGGCTTCGAAATGACTGCCATTATCTGATATAATGAGGTTAGGAACCCCATACCGACACATAATATTCTCTTTGATAAACTGCGCTACCTTCTTGGAATTCAGCACCTTGTAAGACTGAGCTTCGACCCACTTTGTGAAGTAGTCGACCGCGACGAGGACGAATTCATGACCATTACTGCCGGCCGGCGAGATCTTCCCAATAATGTCGATACCCCACGTGGCGAATGGCCAAGGCGTGGTGGAACTATACAGTTCGTGTGGGGGGATGTGGTTGAGGTTGGAGCATACTTGGCACTTGTGACACCGTCGAACCCATTGAATACAGTCTGTCTCCATGGTAATCCAATAATAGCCCAGCCGAGTGATCTTCTGTCTAAGCATCCTTGCATTCATGTGGGGTCCGCACAACCCGTTGTGTACTTCTTCCATTATTGCTTCAGCTTTCTTGTTGTCAACACATAAGAGCAACAGACCATCGTAATGCCTCTTGTACAAAGTATCGTCTAACAGCACAAACTGCCCCGCCAACCTTTTGAGTGCTTGCAGACTCTTGGCCTTCACATCTCCGTCAAGGACATCTCTCCGTGCTTAAGGAACTTGTAGATTTGGGCGTACCATTGATCTCCGTTTACCTCTGCATCGATCTGGATCTCACAGCAATAGGCGGGGTTCTCCCTTCGTCCAACCCTGAATGGTTTCACGGACCTTCCTTCTGGAATTTCAACTAAGGAGGCCAATGTGGCTAGAGCATCCGCGAACCTATTTCTGTCTCGTGGCAGGAAATGGAAGCTAACTTCTTTGAACTGTGCTATCAACTCATCCATGTAACCTTGGTACCGCTGCAGGCAAGGATCAATAGTTTTCCATCTCTTCGCCGTTTGGTTAATGATCAAAGCAGAGTCTCCATACACTTCTAACTCTTTTACGTTGCGCTCTAGGGCGGCCTCCAATCCGGCTATACACGCCTCATACTCGGCGGCGTTGTTGGTTGCTGAAAAGTTTAGCTTGATGGCTATGGGAGTGTGCTCATCTTTGGGATCAATAAGTAGGAGTCCGACTCCATTCCCTCGCTTGTTTGCAGCCCCGTCAAAGAATAATTGCCACCTTTCTGCGACCTCAATTGCGAAAATGTCATCATCCGGGAACTCGGGGTCGGGTCCTCTCGTCTCAGTGCTCGGAGCGTCTGCGAGCTGATCGGCCATTGCCCTCCCCTTGATTGCCTTCCTCGGTACATAAGTAATGTCGAACTCTCCCAAGAATACTGACCATTTAGCGAGTCTCATAGAAAGGGATGGTTTATCGAACAGGTACTTGATAGGATCCATTTTCGAGACTAGTAAGATCGGATGGGATACCATGTAGTGCTTGAGCTTCGTCACCACCCATACTAGGCCTACGCAGGTCTTCTCGAGCGCGGAGTAATTGAGCTCGCTGCCTTGTAACTTTCGACTGACAAAGTACACTGCATTCTCAATCCGGGAATCTTTGGCTTCTTGTGCTAACATGGCTCCGACGGCGGTATCTGTCACAGTTAAGTATAGTAGCAACGGCTTCTCCTTATGCGGCGGGCGCAGGATTGGGGTATTCACCAAATATTGTTTGATCCTTTCGAAGGCTATCTGACAGTCATGATCCCACTCCACACTGGCTGTTTTCCTCATTAGCTTGAAAATCGGTTCGCAGATGGTGGTCAGCTGATTGATAAACCGACTGATGTATTGCAGGCGTCCCATGAATCCCTTTATCTCTGTCTCGGTACGGGGTGGCTTCATCTCCAGGATGGCTTGAATCTTCCTTGGGTCGGCTTCGATCCCATTCTCGGTGACCATGTAACCCAATACTTTCCCTCTACGAACTCCAAAGGTGCATTTTGCCGGGTTCAAACGCATGGCGTGCTCTCTCAACCTGTTGAAGAATTTTCTGAGATCTATCAAGTGCTGGCCCCCAGACCCTTTTGAATGTATAATCATGTCATCCACGTACACCTCAATCTCCTTGTGGATCATATCGTGGAATAAAGTTGTAACTGCCCGTTGGTAGGTAGCCCCAGCGTTCCTCAGCCCAAATGGCATGACGGTATAGCAAAAAGTCCCCCATGGGGTGGTGAAAGCTGTTTTTTCTTGGTCCTCCTCGGCCATCTTGATTTGGTTATAGCCGGCAAACCCATCAACAAACGACTTGACCTCATAATGGGCGGTCGCATCCACCAACATGTCGATATTTGGCAAGGGGAAGTCATCCTTTGGCGTAGCTTTGTTGAGATCCCGAAAATCCACACATACTCTGACTTTACCGTTGGATTTCTTGACAGTCACCAGATTTGATAACCACGTTGGATACTCGATCACCCTGATAAAACCCACACGGAGTAGCTTCTCAATCTCCTCCTTCACTTGCAAAGACCATTCCGGCTTAATGCGGCGCAGCTTCTGCTTGACTGGCTTAGCGTCTGGTGCCGTCGGGATTCTGTGCTCTACGATCGAGTTGTCGAGCCCCGGCATGTCCTTATACGACCATGCAAACACATCCACATATTCTTTGAGTAGCTCAATCAGTGCTTCCCTTTCGGCTCCGCTGAAGAAGCTTCCAATCTGCGTTTCCTTAGGCTCGGCTTCGGTCCCCAAATTCACGCATGTTAACACCTCATCGGCAGCTTGGGCTCGAGATTCTTTTTTTATTAATAACCTGTTCTGAAATCTCTTTAATGTATTCATCATTTAATGTGTTTGTGTCTGCCTCTTCTAATGAATCATTATTAACTAAGTGTATATCATTAGTTTGATTATTAGCCAATTTATCAGTTAAAAGAGTGACTATGGAGGGATACTCGGAAAGGTCGAGGGTTCATTCATAGCAAAAGGGAAAATAGCGTTTGCAACAAGATCATAGTCTTCAGACGTAAGGTCGTCAGACTTAGAGGAAGACTCAAATTCAAAATGTAAAACACTAGACTCTGGGGATGGGGATTTTGAGCGAGTGACAGGAGATGCTGCAGGAGTGGCGACAGGAGAAGGAGTAAGCCCCAGTGTTCCCACCATAAATTCCGGAGTAGCTATAGGTCCCCCAATGATGCACCAATTCTTGAGCTTGTCCCCCATGGGTACCACCAATGTCCTTGGGTCCACCTTATCTTCAGAATCATCCCGATGACGGCAACCATGTCTTCGTGCAGCCCCAGATTACCCAGATGTTGAAGCAGATATTGGCCGTCCCACGTCTCAGTCAAACTTGGAGTTTCTGCGGCTTCTATTGCTGGCTTGTCAAGGGTTGCGGCTTCAAGTTGATCTGCCAAGTCATCTGCAACCTTGGTGGAGTACTCATGCCTGATGGTTCTAATTCTGCCCGTGGCTTTGTCATATTCCATGTAAGTCAGCTTCATGTTGGACCGATCGAATTCCACATCTCTGAAAATCTCGAACCCTTTCTGCAACTTCCCAGTGGGTCAATCCATGGCTCTGCGAACTCAAAACACGAAAACTCCTCGCCTTCCCTAACAAAGTAGCTATTTAGGGACAGACGGTATGGCCGCATTTCAGGCTTTTTGTAGGGAAGCTTCATCTTTTTAAGCAATTCTATCCTCTGTTGCTCCATCTTGTCTTCAAGAGTAAGGGTGTATCCTAGACCAAACAACCCTCGATGATTAATCTCTTCAACCAATTCTGTGGGGCCTTGCAAGTTCTTACCTAGCCCCAGCCCCGGTATAAAACCCATGTTACGCAGTATCTTGACAACAGGTGCCACTTTGTCCGTTGTTTTGGTGAGGTCGATGGTGCAGATCTGTGCTTGAGCGACTATTTCGAAGCCATTGAAGAGTCGGCTCTCTTCCCCATGCTGAATCTGTAAGACAGGAACGCCCTTGGTGTCCGTCCCTTGGGCAGTTACAAGATCACTGTAGATGATGGTCACTTCATTACCAGATTGAAACTTCACACACTGGTGCAGGGAAGATGGGACAGCGCCCGACTGATGTAACCATGGCCGGCCGAGGAGGAGTGAGAAGGTTGCGGGGATGTCTATGACGTGGAAATCGGTTGGCAGGATCTTTGTTCCGATGGTAATGGGCAAGGTGACTTCGCCTATCACGGCGCGGCATGTAGAGTCATAAGCTTTGATGGTTTGTTTGGATGGGCGTAAATCAACACCATGAACGCCAACCACATCCATCATCCTTGAAGGCAGGATATTAATAGCAGAACCATTGTCAATGAATACACGGGGAATCTTCTTGCCATTTACTTCGACAGTGATGTACAAAGGCTCATTATGATCAACTCCGAACACTGGCTTGTCTAGCTCCGAGAAAGTGATGATGTTTCCATAGTGGATATTACCAATCATGTGGGTGACGTCTTCCGGGGTAATAGTGGATGGTACCATGGTGGCGGCGAGGTTTTGCTCGAGCATGAGGCGATGGGCTAGGGAGGAGGTGAGTAGGGACCATAGTGAAATATGGGCTTGGGTTTGTTTGAGTTGAGTGAGGATAGGGTCTTCTTTGTCTAGGTCGGCTTGCTCGGGTTCCTTCCCAAAGACTTTCTTTGCACCCTTGGGTCGGATTGGTACACTTGACCGGATCTTGTAAGGAGACAAACTTCCGCACGTAGCTCCTCCAAAGACAATGGCGAGTCATGACAAGGGGGCGAAACTTCGGTCTTTTCGGCCTCCTCGAAGATTTCGGCCCAAGAAAGAGGTTGAGAGGGCTTGGGATTCTCCTCCTCTAGAGATTCGACTTCACTCACTAGTTCTTCTAAAGACAACAAGTAGCAAGAGGATTCTTTATTATTAGTCATTGAAATACAACCCATCTCATCACAGTCCGCCACAACAGGCTCGGCCGGATCAGTGATCTCACTAAGTTCTACCATGAGTACATTGCTAGCTACATAATCTCTAGGGTCTTCGATGACTCCCTTGTGGATGAGCTCTTGCACGGCCTTCTTGAGTTCAAAGCATTCTTCGGTAGTGTGACCGGTGCACTTGTGGTAGTGGCAAAACTTCGACAAATCGCAACCAAGACGGGGAGATGTCCTTCTAATGGTTCGAGTATTTCTAATGTCACCAATGCCATGAAGATATCCACCATCGTGAGCCCTATCTTGTCAAAAGCGTCCATGAGCTCTAGGATACTAATCTCGCATGTTTGCACCATATTCACCCCACCCCCATTGTTAGGAAGAGGGTTATTCACCACATTAGGACCCTTCGGCTTCTCAATCTTCTTGTCATTGATCAACCCTTGTACTACACGCTTCAATTGAATACAACCATCCGTTGTGTGCCCGATGTGCTTGTGATACTTGCAGAACTTGGAGGCGTCCAAATCACTTCTTGGGTAGGCAGGTTGGTAATTCTCTAAAGGCTTGATGAGACCTCTCTTGACTAACACGTCAAAGACTTTCCCCATAGGCATTCCAAAATCGTCAAAGTGCTCCCTCTCTCTTTGCGGCGGAGCCCCATTCCTTGTTACGGCTTGAACATCTAACGGGACCTCTTTCTGGACCATATTCACTTGGCCGACGGCCTCCTTTCCACCCCTAGGAGGCGCAGGCGCAGTAGGAGCCTTGTAGCGGAAGGAGTTGTTGTTGTTGGTCTTTGGACTTTCCTTTGGCGGCACAATCCCAGTGAACCCTGCTTCGTACCTTACTCCGGCGTCAACCATTTCCCGCAAATCAGGGAAGTAACCATTACCTATAGCTGCTTTCATCTCCGGTAGCAAGCACTTGTAGAAAATCTGTTTCTGTTCCTTCGCCTTTGGTGGGTATTGGACCTCACACAACCGATGGTTCCACCTCTTGTAAAAATCATAAATAGCCTCGCCGGGCTTTTGCATAGTGTTCTCAAGATCCGTTCGATTCACATGCCAATCCAAGTTAGCCTGATACTTCTCACAGAAAATAGCGCTGATCTGATCCCACGTTTGCCTCTCGCTTGGTTCTAGCCCCAAGAACCAACGCAGAGCTATACCATCCAAAGTGCTATGAAATACGCGAGCCATTTGTTCGTTGGTGCAGTCACGAGCCCTCATGGCCAACACATAACTATCCAAATGAGTCTTAGGACACGAGTCACCATGAAACATTGCCACCTTAGGCATCTTGAAATCCTTGGGGAGAGCCCCCACTTGGCTAGGGTTGATTGTCTTGGTAGTCGGTGCACTTTGCTTATCTACGGTCTCAATCAACTTTCGCATTTGCTCTTGCATGGCCATAACCACAGGGTGATTGGAGATGTCGGGGATAGTTTCTGACAGAGTGACGGGAGGAGTAGTGGAAGCAGTAGCAGCGGCCATCCCAATACTCAGAGGCAACGAGGGTGCGGGTAGTTTGCTAGCGGAGAGGTAGCCGCCAAGCAGTTCAGGGGAAGGTTCATAGACAGCCTTGTTCTTGCTCATGGTAGTGAAACCTTGTTGGGTGTAGAGAGAAGGAGGTGGAACATTGCGGTAGCTTGGGAATGGGAAGGCAGTAGCATTGGTGTTGGGGGGACAGTTGGTATTGACCTCTTCATCCTCGACATAAATGAAATTCTCTCCATCGGGCACCAGTTTAGTTCCCTTTTGTTGAATGTGACCCTTCAACTGTTGGTTCTGGTCTTCCAGCATCTTGTTGCTTTCCTCGAGATTCTTGATCTTTGCTTCGAGACCGGCGAGGAAGTTCTGGAGGCTTGGGGGAATACCATTGAGAGTAGCCTCGGTGTTGAGCTCGGCGGCACTGGCAGGAGGAGCAGAGGCTGAAGCTGAAGGAGTTGACATTGCTGATGACGAGACTGAGAACGTGGACGGAGTAGAAGCTTCACGTTGTAGTCGACCACCCGAACGGATCCAAACTTGCTTTGCTGAAAGGTTGAAGGGCAATGGAGATTTAGGAGAGGGGGAAGGCTCATGCAAAGTATATTTTAATTTACAAAAACATACATTATTTACATCCTAATTGGTTGGAAGGGGTACCCCTTTTTCGCAACTAGTTAGGAGACTACGATCAGTGGAGGCCATCATTACGTCTATAGACCCCTCGTTTTTCACCTGCATTGCACACCCCCAAACGGACAATTTGGGCGAGGGTCCTATAGGGCAAGCGGCTTCCACCAACCATCGGATCCTACGACTAACCCTTCCTTAAAGGCATTTAACGTGACGTCTATGTTACATCCTACGCAAGTTAATGATGAGCGGAGATCTTGACAATAAACACTCATCTCACCATGGCACGTCCCTTATAGGGAAATCACTTTTTTGTGCACTTTCTCTCAAAGATCTCGATTCATCATTGACTTGGGGATGACTCGACATAGACAGCACGTTAATTGACTATTAAGAAAAAGCTAGCCAAACCAACCGGTCAAAACCTAGGTGTGTTACCTATACTAGTGTGGGTTGACACGGGTTAGGTAAAAGGTTCCCACCGCTCGCGGAACGTACACGGTGAGTGGAGTAGACGAGTGACTCGAAAAGAGGGCGACAGTAGCGCACAAATTCCTGCACATCGAATACTCCGGGTAATGGGGACCTGTGCAGTGCTGACACGGACTAGTGGTAGTGTGTGGCAAGAAACTAATTCTTTTTAAGGAGAAAAAGAGAGAAGTTTTTGATGTTAGGATGATGCAATGCAATGCATGAGAGAGAGAGAGAGAGAGAGAGAGAGAATAATGTACAAGGGAGCATAGCAGAGTTTTGTTTGACCCTAAAACTAAAGCGATGATAACAAGGGTACATGGTACAAGGTACAAGGTACAAGTATTAACATGGCGGAGTGCGCGGGTGCATGTGTAAACATGGCAGGTGTGTGCATGTGTAAACATGGCAGGTGTGTGCATGTGTAAACCTGGCAAGTGTGAGCATGTGTAAACATGGCAAGGTGTGTGCATGTGTAAACATGGCAAGTGTGTGTAGGTGCATGTGTAAACATGGCAGGTGTGTGCATGTGTAAACATGGCAAGTGTGTGCATGTGTAACATGGCAAGTGTATGTAGGGTGCATGTGTAAACATGGCAGGTGTGTGCATGTGTAAACATGGCAAGTGTGTGTAGGGTGCATGTGTAAACATGGCAGGTATGTGCATGTGTGACATGGCAAAGTGTAAGGTGCATGTGAGAACATGGCAAAGTGTAAGGTGCATGTGAGAACATGGCAAACATCATGATGTGAACGAAAGTTAGACCCACTAAGTTTGAAAAAGTTTCAAAGCAGTCCCCAGCAGAGTCGCCACTGTGAATACCCCTTTCCGATGAAGCGACGCATGGGAAGTATCTTGTGATTATTTTTATTTACAAAGGGAATATCTTAACGACATTAAAATTATGAGAGTCGCCACGCCGTTTTAATTAAAGCCAAAATTGAAAAAGCATTTTAATGGGTTCGGGGGTCAAATTACAACAAGAGAAGAATATTGAACGTTATCACTCCTATTGCCCGAATTGATCGGTCTTTCTATCATGATGAATGTGTTAGTAGTGTGTTAGTGATTTAGACCGGATCCGAAGATTGCCTACGTTCCTCTCAATGTGAGAAGCTCAGGTCAGCGTAGTTCGCAGAGAATTAGAATAGGCAGAAGAATCGGGATCATGCATAATGAGGGGGGAATTACCTAAAGATTAGGGTTTAGAAGTAGTTCCTAGATCATCCTCGGGTTGATGAACCCTCGATCATCATCGGCTATGAAATAACATGTAATTATGAAGATCGCAACCCTAAATATAGCATAAATAAGGTTTAATCTATGAACACGAAGAACATGCGAAGAACATATATGAACATGCAAAGCTCATGAAGAAAACTATGAATAAACATGCAAGAACATGAATATTAAAGATCTACATTAGAAATAATGCAAGAACGTGAAGAAATAAGTTAGAAAACCTACCTATGTTGGCAAGAAATAAACCTTGATCTTCTTGGAGGTTTGAATGCTAATTAGAGAGCAAAATTGTGTTTAAGAACTCTCAAATTCGGATCTAGAGCTCTCAAAATCGGACCCTTAAACCAATAGCATGGAGTGGTTTATATAGTAAACTGAGGGGAGATCTGATGGTCCAGACATCCGGGCAAGGTTGGCCGCCTGGCCATTGTTGAAGCCGGTACAAGAGTGGCCGCGTGGCCAAGATCAACGCGGAGCAATGTTGGCCGCGTGGCCAAGGCTGCGGCTGACTTGATTCTTAAGCTAGGGTTTCTGCATGGTTTTAAGGAAACCATTTATACCTATTTGATAGATTTTGCCATAAATGAGATATTTTGGGAATCCGGGACAAGTCTTTGCAAGGTTTCTAATTCCTATAAAGTCCTTGTATTTTTGGGAAAGTCCTAATAAACTCATTTTCAGGTCGGGTACTAACA